>VZSE01006608.1:1242781-1288626 GCA_013398275.1 Promerops cafer
CCGCCTGGTCCCTTCTGTGCCCCCGGTGACCAGCGGCGCTGACATTCCCAAAGCAGTGCTGAGGGTGTGGGGCCTATTACAAGCACGGATCGGGGAAGGGAAGCTGCCCAGCCCCAGGCCACGGCTCTCCTCCAGACCCGCGCCCCCCGTGCCCCCAACCACCGGGCTGGGCGCATTAAGGGAGCAGCCCCCGGTGGGTATGGCGTGAGAGACGACACATTGAAGGAAGGATAGTTTTAAATTAGTGCAACCGATCATTCGTCTTTTGTTGCTGTTGTGTTTCGTTTGCTTTGGTTTTGTTTCTTTTCAGGTGCGGGCAATCTCAAGAGGAACAAATAAAGCATTCGGCAGAGCCGTCTCCGGACAAGGCGGCGGTGGTCAAAGCGCTCGACGGGAGGTAGGAGGATGCTGAGCCCTGGACATGAACAAACCACCCTCCCAGAAAGCAGCAGCCTCATGTCACTGCACTAAAATGACAACATCTCATGAAATACACGGTACCACCAAGTGATAACGGCAGAGCTATGGACGCAAGCTGGAGAGGGATGGGGAAACATTTCCTCCAGCAGCTGATGGCAAAACTTAGCAGGTGCTGTAGGTAGTGCGCTGTGCCTTCGTATCTCAAGCAAACACTCAACTTCTTCATTTAAATCTCTCTCTGAGATCATAAAAAATAGGATGCAATATCCTAAAAAGACTAATGACATTTCACAGGTAATGCAATTTAGAAAGAAACACTTCCATGTTTTCTTTTCCAACAATGTGCATTTTTGTAAACTGCTATAAATTGCAATTCAAAAGCCCTGATCTCGCCATCCCCAATCATTTTTTATACTGCTCAAATGAATGCAGATACTCCCATTTGGGAGGGGCGACATGACATTTCACTTGGCAGTTCTAAACAGGTCACAGACCTTTCACAGACCCTAAGGCAGTGGGAGGGAGCTCTTTACGAAACCGTGTAACCAAATCAAACCAATGGTTACCCCTTTTCAATACCATTGGAATGGTTTGCACAATGCTATTCACATAGCAGCAGAGAAACTGAAAGGATGGTCATCCAATGGAAATTTCTTTTCTTTTGTTTAGACTTGTGGAGCTCCAAAAAAAAATACTGGAAAACAATTACTTTTTGTATGACAAAAAGCTAAACACTTCTACGTACAACCGTACGTGTACACCAGGGCCTTCAGCGCGCCTGGATGTTTATACAGATATAGTCACACATCTGTGTGTGGGGATGTACATTTATTGGAGATGTTGCTTTGTTTGAAGCCATAGGCACAAAGACACAACATGGCTGCCCTGGAGATGACCTATTGCTTTCAAGTTGCTTGAACACATCAGAATTTCTATTGTTGAGGTTGATTAATTGAAACTGATAAGTTACCATGAATAAAGATTGTTTTTCTGTTTAATGTGGTGGGCCTGATTTGGTAAATGCTTCATTCATGTAGCCTTGCAGTGCAGCATATGGGCAAGATTCATTCAGTATCGCAAACATATACAATTTATTATGCCTGTATGGTCACAACCAAAAGGCCTTTCTATTTTAATGACAAAGTTTGAATGAAAAATTCCATTTAAAGAGTCACTAACATTAAGTGCGGCTTTGTAATTTATTCCTGTTGCCGGCTGCCGGGGAATCGAGCTCTTGGAAAAGCGAAGGCGCAGAGGGCAGGGCCAGCTCGGGAGCCAAGCAGCCGCTCCTCGCAGGCCCCGCCGCCCCACGCGTGTGGAGGACGCTGCTCGTGTCGCACGCTGCTGATAAACTCAGCGCCGTCGTGCCGCGGCACCAGCGCGGCCGCCGCCTCCCCGCGCTGCGCGGGACGGGGCGGACGAGGGACCCACCACGGCCTCCAGCGCCTCCTCTGCGGGCAAACCCCCCGAGGGCCCAGGACCGCCTCTGCCCGAAGCAGGAGGTGCCAGCGTCCCCCCGGCCCGGCCCACGCCGCCGCCGGAACCGCACGCCGCGGGCTGCGGTGCCCTCCCTGCGCCCGCCTGGGCTCGGGAGTCCCGAACCACGGCACGGCACGGCACGGCACGGCACGGCACGGCACGGGCGGTCGGTCGGAGGCTCAGCGGGGGCTCTCTGCATCCCCACGGAGCGCACCCCAGCCCCGGGGGCGGCAGGGAGGGCGGCGGGATGCCCGTGGGCGCTGAGTGTGTCCCGCCGGGTGTGCTCCCCGGCCGTGGGTGCCACGGCGGAGGCAGCGACACGGAAAGGGCATGGGAGAAACAAGAGGCTCCGTCTCCAGTAGATAGGCTCGCCCAGGGCGTCGAGTTGATATTCAAGAATGAAGTTAAGCCCCACTGTAGCCAAGGGGATCTCTACTTCAACACTTTACACCCTAACCTTTCTCCTTCCCCATCTCTTGCTGGCTAACCGCCGGTCTAAAAGTTTTCAACACAGACGGTTCTCAGCCTTGACCTCACTTCTGCCTGAAAAGCCCGTGTCGTTTTCTGCATGATCCATTTCCTAAAGAAACAGGTCAAAACAGCAACAAAGCCTCACCCAACAAGGGGAAAAAGATCAAACTCGAAATGAAGATGTGACGAAGACGTGTCAGGAACTACAGTGTGGTGCAAATCACTACATTTCAGTCCACGTGTAGGGGGTTTGGTCCTGTTCCTGACCGTTTGACGGAATTTGTAAAGCAACATTTCACAAAATCAGCATGTTTGTCAGATAAAGTAGAGATTCTGCAATATCGCAAATAAGCAATTAATTATAGGGGTGAAATTTACGAAAAATTCCTTGAAAGAGCCCTTTCAAGCATTTTTTTAGAAATATGACCTCCTAACCTCTTCCTTCTCGATTGACAGAGTAATTTGAAACAGAAACAATGTAATCTATCAAAATAAGTTGTGTTACTTCTGTAAATCAGATATTTATGTTTGAGCTTTCTCCTACTGACAAGCTGTAAAGGCCCACTGTTATTCCAAGGCTTTATCTCCAGATTCTTGTCTTTTCTGCTCATTAAGAGTCTGTCTGTAGATTACAAAGTCAATAGATGCAAACACCAGACTGTGAGAAAACTCTCCCTGAGTACATAAAAATCAACAGCACTGGATGCTATACAATGGAAAGCATAGATGTTTGTAGGTGTTCAGTTTTATCATCTTTAAACAAGGAAGAGAGTAAATATTGTGACAAAACTTCACCTTCCAGTCTTGCACACTTTCTTTTGCCATTCCTGAATGTGGTCCTCTCTGAAGCATCATTTCGAAATTGAAGATGTAAGTTTAAATGAAAGATAGTTTACAACCGTTCTGAGCTTTTTACCCACAGCTACAGTGCTGATTGTGAATCCAACTAGCAGGTAGCGAGCCTGGACAGGATGACTTTATATCTACTTTGATGGATTGTCCTGTAAAGGCATGATGGAATCTGGTGGAGCTCTTCACATCACTAAAAGACTGAAGGATCCTGGGCCCTGAACGGGCTGCTTCAGTTCTTGAGAGGTGCTTCGAGGGGCAGATTTTCAGTATTTCCTACACTATCGAGTCCAAGTTACTATATGCACATTTTCTTTTTTATGCTGCAATGTGTGCATTCTCGATATTCCTTTGTGCTCGCATGTTAAAATGAGACTAAAGTAAAAAACATCCACAGACAAAACTCTCATCTTCAACCCAAACCACACGAAGGGGAAATTATCTATGAGGAAGCTGAAGCACAGAGTCCGATGGATTTTGCCAAACTATTAGTAATCGAATATTACTGTCAATAACACTCTTTCAAATATCTACAAGTAGTGTTTGGGGCCACCCTTAAAAGCTGGCAAAACCCCAGAGTGATTTCCCAAGCTTCCTGTGGGTACCAGCAGGTCTGCCGTGGGCACAGCTCGAGAGGAGCCGGCTCCCGCCCGGCACGGGGGCTGCGGTGTCGCCCGCGGGCGGGGGCGCGGAGCGGCTNCCGGCGGCTGGAAGCGGGGCTGAAGGTGGGTCGCAGCCCACGAGTGTCTTTCCCCTGCTGCCAATGGCTCCCATCATACCTTTACGACAACTCAGCGTTTCGTGTTGAAAGAGCAATTACGTTTCAGAGCAAGGTGCAATCAACACTCGCCGTTTTGCCCAGCAGCAGGGTAGACCTGGCGTCTTCCCTGATATGAAGTTAACTTTGGGACGGGAGGGAGGTAGGAAGCTTTAAGACGGTTTGATGCTTTACAGTTGGCACCTCATTTATTTCTGCTAAATTAACTTTTCCTGCCTGTACTATTGTCATGCACCACACACTCAGGTGTACGGTGCTTTTCCCCTTCACGTGCTACACCGAGCAGAAACTCCTCGGAGCCCTGAAAGAGCCTCCTCCACAGCACAGCTTTACACCTGGGTACGTGTGCCCAGCAAGGCTGTGCTTACAGCTTATATTTGTGACTACTTTACAAAAGAAGCAAAGAATTGAGACAGTTCTATTTGAAAAAAAAANTATTCCTTTGTGCTCGCATGTTAAAATGAGACTAAAGTAAAAAACATCCACAGACAAAACTCTCATCTTCAACCCAAACCACACGAAGGGGAAATTATCTATGAGGAAGCTGAAGCACAGAGTCCGATGGATTTTGCCAAACTATTAGTAATCGAATATTACTGTCAATAACACTCTTTCAAATATCTACAAGTAGTGTTTGGGGCCACCCTTAAAAGCTGGCAAAACCCCAGAGTGATTTCCCAAGCTTCCTGTGGGTACCAGCAGGTCTGCCGTGGGCACAGCTCGAGAGGAGCCGGCTCCCGCCCGGCACGGGGGCTGCGGTGTCGCCCGCGGGCGGGGGCGCGGAGCGGCTCCGCGGTGCTGAGCGGCCGTGCCGGGGCGNGCCTCCTCCACAGCACAGCTTTACACCTGGGTACGTGTGCCCAGCAAGGCTGTGCTTACAGCTTATATTTGTGACTACTTTACAAAAGAAGCAAAGAATTGAGACAGTTCTATTTGAAAAAAAAAGAAAAGTCTATAGATAAGGTGGGGGCAGGTGTACAAGCTGGAACCTGTCTAAGATAAAGGGGTTTAATATGTTTCCTAAGCATTTATAAAATAATTTTTTTGCAGGATGTTAACCTAGCATATGATTTTCTCCTTTATCTTTAAAAGGTTTAAGGTTCTACATACTACATTTTGAATAAAAATGTATTTGTATGGAAATAAAGAACCTATATTGAAGTTGATAAAGTCACAATTATCTTTACTATAAATCCTATTGTATTATTAAACTTGTATGTGGAGGTAGACAATTGGGGGAAGTGATGCACCACTTGAACCCTAAATTCAGGAACTTCAAGAATAGATAAAAGAAACAGTTCACTTCCTAAAATGTACTTGATTTATGTCATCGTACATTCCTAAGCCTCTGTTCTTTCATGTCTTTGCTGAAGTAATTCTTAATTTCATTAAACATCAGCAAACCTATTCACAGAAAAAATAAAATTAAAATATTATTTTCTTGTTTTAAAATAATTTCCCAAGTTGAAAACAATTCTAAGAAATTAACATACCTGAGGTTTACCGCAATTAATTCTACCTTGGTATACAGAATTCTCTGGATTTATCCATGGGATTTATCTGGATACAACCAAGAGACAATTTCACTGGTGCTTTGACATGGAGCACCGAAACTGTTCTCATTTCCACAGTGTTTGTGAATGTCACCAAAGTGAAGCATTTCTCCCTTTTAGAAAGGAAATTCTCATTAATTTCACTAAGTGAAAATCTCTGAACTGATGTCAATAATATTTCCATAAGCTGACAGCTTGCAATAAAATCAATCAAGGATATTTCAAATAGGAATCATATACCCAAAGCATTCCTTTATGTTTGTGTCAGTTATGAGGGCTTTGGTATCTTGAAAAGAAATTCTAGCTTGTCATTCTTGACATAAAACTGATAATTTTAAAATCAAGTACATTTGTACCATTCCTTTCTGAAACTGGGCAAGCATTGTTCTGATACATTTCTTTGGAAAGGGGAACCATGCCATTTTCAATTTGGAACTTTTCAGAGTTTTCCTCCCTGAACATTTGATCAGATGATATGAAGCAAATTTCTTCTGTTATTGAAAGAGTAAATCCTTGCCTCTTTTTGGACCACCTACAGTGCCTAGTAGTTTAAAAATCTTATTTCAATAACCTCTGTTTTCTTCCTGGTACTTATTTATTACCGCTGTTTTTTTAGAGTAGGTTGCCTCTCTGTTACTATGGGTACACAAACCCATGAATTCAAGACTGGAAGTGTTGAGAAGCCTTTTCCTCATCCTCAGCTCACACTTATCACAGACTTATCACAGTTCCTGATAACTTGCTTCTTCTGGTGTGTGCTTATGCATGCTTATTCATCTGATGTGTGACTCCTAAAACTCTTCAGAGAAAGCTCCTGCAGTCAATATTGAATAAGGACTCTGGGACTGTGCTCACATGTCAAGACATCAGCATTGACAGAGGTGGAAATGAGAGATTTTGCAAAGAAACCCTTCTGAGCACTTGAATTCTACCCATATTCTATATACTATGATAGCTGAATGTTCAAAATCTTCATGGAAAGCCTGTGGCAATAATGAGAGGAAAGGCAAAGTATTTTGCAAGTGTGTCTTGTGATTAATGCTAGGTAGGTCAATACGTAAACCTGGGAAGAGGTGAGAAAGAGGGCTGTTTCCTCTTAAAAAATTGTCCATTTTCTTAGTAATTTTTGTTCATTCCACCATTCATGATGAGATGGTGTAGGGATACCAAACAGAAAATCCACATGTCCAAACAGATTGGATGCCTTCCAACAATTTACTTGGATATGGAAGCAGGGATGTATTTGGTTACTACAGAATACTCAACACAGTTTATCAGCAGTCAAGAAGGGACTTTGCAGGGCAAAAGAGTAATTGAAAATATTAAGGATTCCTTCAGAACATCCCATGTGCTCTTTGAGGGGAAACTGTAGGGCAGACATAAGCCAGTGGGACAGGTCTCTAACCAGAATGATGTTACATAGCACCGGTAATTAGACCAATTATTTCTGTATAGCATCAATTATGCATGCAGACATTGCACTCTACAGCCTAATCAACTATTCATGAGAGTGTTATCAAGCCTTGTGCAGAAGCCAAAACATGACTATATGTTAGAGGACTCTTGAGTCAGTTTTCCATATACTCCTTCAAATAGCTGAAATGATGAATTTATTGTAACTGCTTTTCAATAATATTAAAGTATCAAGGTTAGGCTTGCTCTAAAGGAAATTAATAATGAATTTATTTTGAAGAATTTTCTTTGGTTAAGGGAATATTTTCCTTTCAGTTAAACTGATAATGCATTGAATATTCTTGTTTGGCTAACTAATACTTTTTTTTTCTTTTCAAAGTTCTGAAAACAAAACATATTACAACTATGTACCAGACAAGCTGATTTTGCTATGGAAGCAACTGCTGCAGTATTTCAGAAATAGGAATATTCCCATATACTTTCCTTTATGCTCCACATTGCCCCAGGGAAGGTAGCAACAATTCTTTCAAATCATCAGAAAAACATAACACCCTTGTTGCTGAAAGTGTAGTTTCTTTATAATCTAGCTGATAGTCTTTCAGTATCTAAAAAACACCAAAACTAATAAAAGACCCCCAAACACAAACATTTTTCTGAATTCAGACAATATTCAGTATTCAGTAAGAGTGATAGGTCTAAAGAAATAAACCAAGTCCATACTACAGTTTTGTAATCTGGGACATGCTTCTGTCTTTCTAAAAGAGAGGGGAGAACATTTTTAATCATAGTGAAATGCAGTTGCATTTAAGTTTGTCTATGCTTTTTTTTGGAGCCCTATAGCTTCCTTCTTCCCTTGAGACTTTAGTAAACAAGACTCTAAAGAATGCTAAATGACATTTGGCACCTAGATATGGGGTAGAATCAGAGATTGGACTTGGAAAACCAAAGAATCATAGGCTGTGTTATGCCTGGGTTTTTTCTGCTCATCATCTGTGAAGAACTCAGGTGGAAATTACTGTAGACATGGTGGTACAAAGAAGGCAATGGCCAGTCAAGAACAAACCCAGACCAGTCTCAAAAGACAAGCAGCTTGCTAGATGTATTAGAGGTTGAAGGAGGGAGCAAAAGAAGGAAGACAGTTCAGAAGTCCTTTCATATGGATGAAAGAACAAATGATACAACATTTGGCTCAAATTCCCTGAACCATTACCAATTTACCAAGACATGTTAGTAAGTGTCTAACTGGACTAGTTTGTGCTTAGTAGGTATTTGCAAGGCTTATGCCTTTATTACACAGTCTTTGTAGAGTGAAGGAAGCCTGTGTGAAACCTCCAGTCACTGAAGCAATCAGACTTTTATTTGTGTATCATGAACCTCAATCACAATGAGTCATAAACACACATCCAAAGCATCCCTTCTTAGCTAGCCAAAATAAAATATTCTCCAAGAGGCTACCTCCAAACCTTCTGATCCTGTGTCTTAAAGAACAGAATTTTGCCTCTGAGACAACTGTTCTTTAACTCAAAATGTGGGATCAAAGAACTCTTTTGCTTGCTTCCCAAAATCTCTCCTTCACTTGGATTTTGGGTCAGATAAAAGATCACTGACAGCACAAACGCCACCAAATGTGATAGATTCAAGTCCTTCTGAATGTAACCATCTCTGTCCTTTTTTAAAAAAACCCCATACCCATGCTATTTTTGCACTCCAAAATTGTATGATTGTAACATGCTATGCAGTTAGTAATACTTGAACTTCAGAGTATGTTACTATGCATCAAAAATTTCAGATACACTGTCTTCAAACACTCTCCATTTTTGTTGCATTTGTAAGCCCAAGAAATTAATCTTTGTCTTCTCTTTTTCTGCTCTTCTGTAGTCCGGATATTCTGTGGTTCTATGGCTAGAGGAGAAATATTTTTTGATCAAGGTTGATTAGAAACTATAGTTGACTAAATAACAAAAAGAGCCAAGTTATAGTTAAGTTTATCTGAAACTCAGGAAAAAGATGTAAAATCAAAACTGTTCTTAAAGAAAGAATAAAACACTTTAAAATACAGGAATGAGACTTATATAAACAATTCTTCTGCTTAGCTTAGTAATGCAACTTAGTAACTTAGCTCCTCCTGAGAAATATTTGTACTACAAGCATTCAAGCCAAACTTAATTCTTGAGGGACTATTCTAGGCTGTGACTCATTAAAATGAGCATAAATGCTTCTACTAAATTATGAGAACTGGAATTATTTAATACATGACTTTTTTCCAGTCTAGAAGATGAAGAATTTAATATTTGCCTGCATATTTACATATATATATATATATATATATATAATTTCTGATAAATATATACAGAAAAGTGCATTTCTGTATAAATATCTGAATCTATATATATAGCTATGTAATCCATGTCTTTATCCGTGTCTATATCATCTATATTTGTACTTAACATTGATTTCTGACTGACAATTTGCTATAAGACACATTTCTATCATCTTACTTAAGAACCCAGCTTTATTCAGATCAGTAATTTAAAGCAGGTCATGCACTCTGTGAATCAGACTGCTGTTAGAAACAGACACACCAGTATACCATGTAGTCTATTAATAGCCATAACTTTAAGCACTTAAGCAACTAATATTCATTTCAAATAATTTCACTTTTCTTAAAGAATTGCTAAGATATTTTCATATCCTCTTCTGAGAGAAGCATCTGAAAGTCAATTAATCCATTGCTATTTTCAGAGACTTGTTTAGAGAATTAAAGAGATACTTCAGGGTGCTTTTCACTGAAAATTTTCCTTTTTTCACTTTATCTGAATTGGTGGTTCAAATGGAAAACTCATTATTTTTGTAACCTTGGTAGCTTTTCTGTAATTACTTATAGCATCCTGAACGATATATTTTTCTTCACTAGCCTTTACTTCAGTGTAATTTTTTTCCACCTAAAAATTTTCTGGCTTTATATTGGCCTCTAGATCCCCATCATCTCCTGTCATAATGATGCCTTAAGTTTTAGCTTTCATATATTTCAGATTCTGTACTGCATTAGGATATAACTCTGGACTTCATATAGAGAGTTAGCAAGTTCTCTTCACAGCTTAGTTAGACAAAAAAATCCTTTTCCAGCCGAGGAACCGAGGTCACCATCACACCTTCAAGCCCAAGAAAGTGTAAACAGCAATTGAAGAGCCCAATCTGGGAGGATGGGACTTCATTGCCTGAAGATGTAATTGGACAATTAACCCCAATGTGTAAATGGACCAAAACCTATACAAGTGTGAAAACTCATGACTTGGGGTCCATCTTGGGTCCATTTTGGGTGGAGCCATGGCCGGGCTCTTGTACTGCCCAGTGTGTATCCTTTGAAGGCCTTTTAATAAATACCTACTTTATTCCTTTAACACTGTCCAGCCTCTGTTCCAGGTAGCCTCTCAGGGCATCAATAAATAATCATATCATAAAGGCCTTTATGTTCACATTATGTATCAGAATTTCAAACAATAATCTCAGTTGAGTGACACGAATTTCTCATAAAGAGAAATACCTGTGTTCACAAACTGGGTATAGAATTTTCCATCTCCTGATAATCTACCCACTGAGACTGAGGTTTATGAGGTAGCAAGACAAATGAAATTCTCCCTGGTTCGGCAACTAGTGGCGTTCATAATATCAGAACCTCACTCATTTCTCATTAAATAATTTTGGTCTTCCCATTTATTTTAGAACTGGAGGAATCAGGGTCACACTGCCCTTACTACCCACTGAGACAATAGTACTTCAGTTCATATGCAGACAGTTACAATTGCAGCCAGCTTTATTTAAAACAGAAGCTGGCAATTAATTGTTATTGCATACATTTGAAAAAAACCCCAAACACTTAGAAAGCTTGACTATGTTCAATATTTTAAAAAGGAACAATAACATAAAATATCTGCAAGCAATAATTCATATTGAAGAGGAAAGGGAAATTCTATTTATATGGATTAATAAAAGATTTCAAAAAGGATGTAGCATTTTGTTGACGCTAACTGAATATGGAATTGCCACTGTATAAACATTCTTACGTCAGGGGAACATGTTTTAATTTGAATGTTAAATTGAATTGTATATCTTTTACCTTGAGACTTGAATGTATTTGCAAGCAAATTTTAAGTATGACTTTAATTAGGAACAAAGTCAGCAGCAAGTACTATTTGATGCAACTCTGTGCTTGAACATTCATATGCTGGTGATGGTAAACTCAAAATGTTTTCAATTTGACAAGTTCCATCCTGGTAAATTTTCCCTGAATTTCTTACTATGATGTCAGAACAGCCCATGGGGAACAAAAGACATACAACTCTGCATGAAGGACATGAAAGTAATTATTTTAAAACTGAATGCCGTGCAAGAAATGAATTTTAATCAATTTACACCTCCCATTCTGTTTTGCTAAAACAATTTTCTTAAATCCCTCCAGGCCAAGCATAGTGTATTTCTAACTGAACAGAGACAGGGACAATATGGATTTGTGCTTACCCATGGCCATCCGAAGGATTGACTGAAGAACTTTCTGCACTCTAGAGCATTTAAGTCAAATCCCAAAGGACTCAGTAATTATGAACTCTTCTGCCCTGTTCCTAAGAGTAAGCAGTCTGTGCTAATCCTGCATCTAGATGAGAATTTATCATCCTATATTTAACATCCCTGGAAAAAACCAGGCCCCTAGTTTCAATCTGGCCTGCCGTTCTGAACCCACCTGCAAAACAAAAGACAGATGGCTTTTTAGGGGTGGCTCTCCCTGCTGTGCCAGGACTTGGAATGTGAGCAACCAACACAGAGAGTCACATGCCAAACCTCTTAGTCCTGGTCTCCCTGCCCTCTGTCAGGGGCAACCTAAAGTCTGAGTCTGCGTTCAGGAGTGGCTGACAGAGTAATCGTATGGTTCACTGAGAAACCCCACCTGGGTGGGGACTGGTCCTCAGCACAGGGAAGCCATGGTCCTGCTGGAGTGGGCCCAGAGGGGGACTGTGAGGATCACCAGAGGGCTGGAGCACCTCTCCTGCAGCGGCTGGGGAGAGAGGTGGGATTGTCCAGCCGGGAGAGGAGACGGCTCCGGCCTTCTTCACTGCGGCCTTTCAAGCACACAGAGGGGGCTTTAAAAGAGTGGGAGATTTACACAGGCAGATAGAGGAAAAGGAAGGAATGGTTTTAAACTAAAAGAGGGGAGATTAAATGTTCGGAAGAAACTCTACTCAGAAGGTCGTGAGGCAATCGAATAGGTTGCCCAGAGAACCTGTGGCTGCCTGGTCCCTGGAAATGTTCAAGGCCAGGTTGGATGGGTCTTTGGGCAACCATGTCCCTGTCCATGACGGGGTGGCTGGAACTAGATGATCTTTAAAGTTGCTTCCAAGCCAAACCATTTTATCGTCCTATGATCCATTCATACACTGCAGAAGGATGTCTTGTTTACCCAGCCAAGGCCCACTTTCTGTGCTATTTGTACACACAAATTATGTACACAATATTTTACTGCATGCAGCTGAGCATACCCAGCTTTAACAACCTGCCTTTGTTGGACTTACTGTTTTATAATTTCCATTGTCACATGGCGTGAGCAAGCTTCTGTATCTTGACACATTAAAAAAGTTTCTTTTGATAGAAATGAAACACTAAATAAAATAAACCAGTTGCCCTGTCTTTACTTACTATCTCACTGAGAGATGCACATTTAAGTGCTTAGAACTGTCGCAGCAGGTTTTTTTCAAGAAACATGTCACTCTTAACCACATGCAGGGGGAAAAGATTTTCATATTAAGGTAACCTACATTAGCTTGTTGTCATTCTTAAGAATTACAATATATAATTAAGACCATACTGAAATAGAATTCCCAAAGAATCTGTAATATTCCCAAAAGTAACTGTAATGAAATGGGCTTTTGATTCATATTCTCTTCAGAGCTGTAAATATAAGATACTCTTAAATATAAATGGAGCATCTAAGTTCTGGGTAGCCTCAACCTACGTCATATGAGAAGTGATTCTGGTCAAAATGTTCTGAAGCTGAATTTCTCTTTGGGAAAGAAATCAATCAGTCTATGAATTATTACCCACTGCTCTGCCCAATTAATATTTACATTCCTCCAAATTTTGAAAATGAGAAACTTACCAAATTTCACCATTAATGAGTGTGAGGTTTGGCTTTTCCCCTCCCTCACTTAATTCACTAATCTTTTCCTCTTCCCGGACATATTTTCTAGACACTCCTGCATATTTCCTGTGCAGATAATTTCTCTAAGGTAACAGAAGTCTTAATTTCTGTTCATTCTACAGTAACTCTTGGCAAAGAGTTCCTTAAGAATTTATACTAAGAATGCAGTGATAATAATTATAACAATTAACACCTGTTATGTTTGTGAATATGGAATTTCTTTTGCTATATAAATGTATGCTACATTTCTTAGGGAAAAAATAGATACAGAGTAACAGAGCAAGAATTAAAAAATACACTCCCGTTTTAATCTGATTCCAGACTACTAAAATGACTATGATAGAAACAAATAAAAATATAGGAAACAAAAAATAAAATACCAGAATAAACCAGATAAATACAAACAGATGTGTTGACTGTTTGCATTTTTGAACATATCTATAAATATATCAAGGTCATAAATAAATGATGGTACACAAGTACCATAAACACTGTGATGCAGAAGAAGATCAAGGCATTGCAACCAGTACTCTCCAGAGGAAGTTTAAAATAGTCAGTTACACAAAAAATTATGTTTTTGGTCTCTTTTCAGGCCTCAGGGGAAATAACTAAGCAAACGCTATCGATCAGCAGAATTAAAACAAATAGTCAGTAAGTGTTCAGCAATCCACGGGACATATATACATTAAAATGCCATTATTATACTTCATTAAATATCTGAGCACAGTAACGGACCTTATGCAGTGGAAAAATCTGTGAGGAGTAGAACAACAGAGTTTGAATTTAAAATACCATCCCTTTTCTGTCTGCAAATTTACTATAACTTTAACCACAGAGTGCTGATATTTTATCTAATCAATGAAAATTACTACCTAATTTCTCAAGGTCCAGTTCATGAGTTAATTTGAACAGCTGTAAAATTTTTCCTCTTTCTTTTCAAAGAAATGCATTACACTGCAGAAACAGGTCTTTTTAATGAAGGGAAGCAAAAAAACCTCAAAAAAATGAAAAATGTATCAGGTGATAAGAATTTTTCTTAAATAAGAATATGTATTTTGGATCATTTGACATGTTTTTTTCTTGAATTCATGAGGGAAGAATGATAAGTGGCAATGAAATAAAGCCTCTTCCACCTCAAAATCACCTCAGAGTTCAGCTCCAGATCAGTAATAAATAAAGACAGCTCTGACTGATGGTCATATTTGGTCCTATATGATTGAAATAATTGACACATATGAAGACTTTAAAGTAAAAACTCTTGTTAAAAAACCAGAAGTTCCTGGGCATTTTAGCTACAAATAGTAAATTAAGAAAGATATGAAAGAAAAATTAAATTGATTTCATTGTTATAAAAAATGAAAGAGAACTAACATTAGAAGTATTAACTAAAAAAATTTACACTTAGTGTTCTGTAGATGTTTTCAGGCAGTTACTTCACCAGGCCACATAGTTTTTGATGATTTCATAAGACACATAGAAGATATTCTGGCCACAAGAGGGCTCACATATTTTAAAGATTTTTTTTTTTTTTTAAATGAGTATAATGAAATTATAATAATATACAGGCTAAATTCAGGGGAATATCTGCTGCCCAGATAGTCATGCTTTCATGAAAAAAATAATTTGCCTGGTTCTTTAACAAACTATTGGAAAAAAGTGTAGGAAAAATAAGGATGTTCCTACAGTCTATTTATTAGTCTATTTATTGTCTTTTCATGAAAATGGTTATATTTTATTAAATTACACTTTACCTATGTATAAAATGACACATTTATCTCTTAATTAAACAAAACTTTTAATGGTCTGTGTTAAAAAATATCCTCCAGCACCTACCTATTCAGGTAGAGAGTGTACCCTCATTAAAGCAGACCTGACAAGAATAATAGAACTTTGTTTTTCTAAAGAGACTTGCATTGTTACTAAAAGCACTGATAACATTGTCATTATTTAATCAACAACATAGTGTGTTCTCACCATTTTCAGATGAGAAGATAACTTGGGGCCGATTTCAATGAAGACTGAACATACTGAGAAACTATCCATTGACCTTAGAGATATTGGACCAAGCTAAATAAGCATGAAGTACAATACAGAGAGTTTGCTGTGCAATGGATGTGTCCTCATTGCAGTTCACCATTTGTAGGAATTGCTGCATTTCCAGACCTTTGGTTTGTGTTTTGGAGATAAAAAAATAAGGGAAAAGAACTGTCTGAAAGACAGCAGAATATGCAGTTGGTGGGAAATACTGTTCAGTAAAGATCAGTATCAGTACAGAATTTGAAGCAAACTTGAATTTCTGAAAAAAAAAAAAAATCCAGGAAAAAATAAAATGTGCTGTTTACATGATTAAATAGATTTTTCAGGACTCCATAGAACTGAAGTTACCATTTGTCTGAATCATCCCTACAACAGTGGCAAAGACACCACCAAGAACATACTGCATTAACTGATTTGGTATTTACTCAGAGTCTCCTACTCTGCCATTCCAGACACCACTCACGGGTAAACTACCTCTGGTAGTAAACCCTACAACTTCCACATCTTGTCCCTGAGCTTTCAGACTCTCCTTCCTGGTTCACAGGAGGGACCCTGGAAGCTCTGACAGCCCTTGTTAGAGCAGAGGCTCCTGAGCCTTTCCACTCTATCTGTGTGCTGTGGCGTTCTGTCTTAGTCCATCCTGCACATTTCACAGACAATAACGATGCTGCATGCACCACGTAAGACACACACCACTAAAATGCTCTGCTGCAGGGAGGAGCTCACAGCCCTAAGATATGCCACCCAACTTGTCCACACTGATGAGTACCAGCGACCTCCAGAGTGGACTGGTGGAGTGGAACATGGGGAGTGAAGATGAAGCTTTTTAGAGAGGCTGGATAGAGAAGAGAAGTGGCTGAGTAAAAAGTATGCAAATATGAGAACAGTCATCACATGAAAAACAGAAGAAAGCACTGAGGTTCTGGAATAGAGAAAGTGACAGAAAATGATGAAGCATGGAACAAGGGAGATAAAGAATTCTATGAAGGAGAGGCATTAGAAGAAAAACAAATAGGGTAAAAAAAGCATAATCAGATTAAAAGCTCATTCAAGACTGATATAAGAAGGATGTAAAAAAGATGCAGTTTAACAGCACACAAAACTCTGTTTTTAAGAACTCTGAGTGATGTCATGATGATTTTGCTTTTTCATATACTTTTCTCATATTCCCCCTTTCATATATACTTTTATGCAGCTTTATGTATCCCAAGTGCTTTTAGCCCACATACTTGTAATTCTCTAAGTTTGATAACTAGCTTAGACCCAAAGTTCTGTTAAGCCAAGAGACTAAACATCTTGGAAACATTGTAGTTAAAGTGTCAGAGAGCCCCAAACCCAAGGTCCTCTCCAGAACACATCCTGTAAACTAAAATAGACCCGTGTGGAGGGGGGCATTCCTTATGAGGGGGCTTCTCCTGAGCCTCCCATTGGGAAATCTATAATAGATATACTAATATGCAAAATCTGTAATTGTATATGTGAACCATCGTGGGGGTCTTTTGTGGGTTCCGTGCACCTGTCCAGGGAGGGCACTTCTGCAGGGTGCTCCTGCCTAGAACAAAGGATCTTTAATAAACACCGAGGTAAAATCCCTTTACCCCTCTAACCGTGTTTGGCTTTTAATTCTAAGCCCAGGTAAAGGCATCAGACTACTATTAGCACAGCCTACAAAATTACCTGTCTGAAGTGCTTATCACTGTTACAAGCAGTTTAACAGTATACTGTTCAGCTCATTAATATTTCATTCCAATCTTTTAAACCTAGCTATTAAATCCTCAAAAGCTAATGACTAGACAGCTGAATAATGTATATAATTACCTTAATTTTCATAAATATAATTTGAACTATCTATAGGCTTGAAGTATTTTATCAATGCAATCATGAAATACTACTAAATCTGTTTTATAAAATCTGAAATGTCTTTTTAATATTGCATTATTTTGCTCAGATTCCTTTCTAAGATAGGAAAAAAAGTGCAAAGAGAAGAAGTTAAATCATCAAGAGGCTTCTTAAATATCTTAGAAGCACAGCTTGGAAGTTTTGGACACTATCTTTCTGTGGTTTGCCTTTCCTGACCTTTATATTTCTTGAGTTTCTGAGTTTTGGCAGTCAGGTTTGTTTTACCAGCTTGCTGCTCAGGTTCCATGCATGTTGTCTGAAAGCAACTAAAACACTGGTTATTTTCTTTGCCAACTAT
The DNA here is from genome assembly GCA_013398275.1 of Promerops cafer. NCBI lineage: Eukaryota > Metazoa > Chordata > Aves > Passeriformes > Nectariniidae > Promerops > Promerops cafer. Next base: position 1,260,169 of record VZSE01006608.1, read on the forward strand.
GCAAAAACAAATAGGAAGTTTTATTCATACACAGTGCTATTCTTGGGAAAAGTACTCCTTTTTTGAGGCTGTTAGATTTTTCCAATATCCTGTTAAGAAATGAAAGGTTTTGTAACATAAGTCAGTGGTTGGAAGTTGAATTTTTGTTTTCTTTTGTTTTGTTTGGTTTCTAAGGATTTCAACAGGCAACATTTTGGCAACTATAAGAAAAACAGCGTTGTGGATAATCAAATGTAATCTTGTTGCTGCTATCAGTGGTAAAATTGCCATTGCTTTAGATGGATGAGAACTGAAGATCTCTTGTTACAAATTCCCCGTGGCAAAAGCAGTGCCCCGCAGAAGGGGTATGGCCATGTGAACAGAACAAGGAACTGAACTCCTGACTCAGCCCTAACTCTGATTTTCAGAATTATGTCTATACTTGGAGACCATGAATCCTTCCTAATCTTGGTTTTGTGTGGACGCTCTGGCTCAGACCAGTCCCAAGGCATCACTAGGAAAATCCAGGTGCACAGACTGGAAGGGAGCTGTGGCTCATTTCCAGTCGGGGTGCTTGGATGGACAGGTGCCCATGGAGCATCCTGACATACAACTCACACACATCCTGTGTGCCTTCAGATCTTCACCTGCCTTTCCTGGAAGCTGATTCCTATTTCACAGAAATGGCATGAGGATTTTTGAAGGGTCCTGGGATGAAGCTGCTACGTAAATGTTTGCTACTACTTTAGCAATTAAAATGATGAAGATGCTGTAGCTCTGTGAGATCCCTAGACTTTAGAAAGGTCCATATGTAAATAGATATAAAACATATGTCTAAACAGAATCACAGAAAGGTTGGGCTTGGAAGCAACCTCTGGAGCTATAGCAGGTCCACCTAGAACAGGTTGCACAGGATTGCATCCAGGTGGATTTTGAATATCTTTCAAGTAAGGAGGAGTCCACAACCTCTCTGGGCAACCTGTTCCTGTGCTCTGCCACCCCCACAGTACAGAAGTTTTTCCTCACATTCAGATGGAACTTTCTGTGTTCCAATTTTTTCCCATTATCCCTTATCCTGTTGCTGGGCACCACTGAGAAAAGCCTGGCTCCATCCTCTTGGCACCTGGACTTAGCTTGTAATAATTGGAAGATCACCTTGACAGTAAGGTTTTCCATATATTTTTAAGACATTTCTGTCTCATAAGGTGTTTTTTGTTGTTTTTTTTTTTTCAATTTTCTTTTCTCCTTGGTCTATATACTTTCAGTTTCACTTTGCATTGGCAGACTGGTCATTATAACTTCCTTGCAGTGATGAAAACTGACAAATAAGGCCTAATGAACACACAAACCTGTTTTAATTTCCTGTAATATTTTTATTATTTGGGAAAAGAGAGAACCATTGATGAGGCACACTGTATCAAAAATCTGTAAGTAACCAAACAACCTCAAACCTTCCACTGTCTCTCTGCAGGGTGTCATGTATATAACTTTTCCAACTGGAAATTATATTCTATACAAAACAGACAAAATCTGAAAAAAAGAAAGATGAAATGCTTGTTGTGTCCTCTCCCCAGCTATCTCCTTCACACCCTGCATGAACACACATTCCCTCCCCTGTTGCATTTCCACAGGTCTCATGAACATGGACATGAACCTGGTAAATCAAATACACCATCCACCCACCTGTTTGAACAGAACTTCCAAGTTCTCAGGCATGCTTTGTATGAAGTCCCAGCCCTATCCAGATCAGGTCCTCATTTTGTTTTTTCAGCTGCAGGTGCATTCCACTTTCTCTCACATAGACATGCTGGTAGCTATGTGGCTCATTCAGAGGTGTAAACACCACTGTTATAGAACAGATAATATTGCAGATACATTGCAGTATCAGGGCTTTTAAAATAAAGAAATCTGCAAATGAAATTCAGTGTAAATACTCATTCTTACTAAATGACTGCAAAACCAACCACATGGTCAAATTCTCCTTACAACAGAGGGATTTCATACTGATGTAGCACCTTGGATGTCAACATAGCTGGGCAAAAGGAGAATTGGCAAAAGCAGAATCAGGCCTCTTGCAGCTGTACACAAAATGGGCTGGAATTCAAGCCGTGGGAGAATGGTCCAAAGCAGCTCAGAAGTCACAAGATTTGATTCCCACCTGTGTGAAACAGAAGCATAATAGGGCTCCTGCAGCCCTTACTGGTATCCTCACTGACTGCCAGGACACAACAGAGTAGAAGAGACCACGTCTGAAGACCTCCCACAGTTTGAGGATCCTCAGCTCTTGGGATGGTTCCGTGAGGAAGCAGTGGCACTTCTGAACTCCAGCTTGGTATGACAGTCAATAGGAGTGAAGCACAGTTGCACTTATGCTTCCTAAAATATTTGTCGTGAAAAAATGGTAAAACCCCCCCAATATAAAACTAATACTAGGGGCAGTTGCATAAAATTTAAACATATAAATGTTTTAAACAAATAAATTCTCTCCATTATGTTTTTCCATCTCACTTCTTTTCCTCCTTGCAAATCATTATCATTTTTCTCATTAGATCACTTCAACCACTTCCATGTTTTGATATTCTTTCTACTCTGCTTCTATTTACTCCTCTGGAGTGTTTGTTGTCACATCTATTTTTCAAAACTGTACTTGTCTTGCCAGAAAAGAAGAGCAAATACCTTTGCATATGTAGAAAGCAACCACAAACTGGATTAAAATTCAACTTTTGAAGACAAGTGATACTCTTGCCCCTTTTCAAGAGTCTCTCCAGTGTATTCTTAATACAGAAGGAGCCTTGATCAATTTCTTGATTTGAGAAGTCCTTGCTATTTAAACTGTATACTTCAGCTTTAATACTTCAGTCAGGCTTACATAAGATTTTTTTTAGATTTTATATAAAAGTGAAATGAAACACTAAACATCAAGGTAAAAACATTAGGGTATTCAAATTTTTTGTTTTTCAAAAGTTTGAAGTGTATAATTCTAAATGTATTTATTACTGTCACTCATTCTACTTACTGCAGAATGATGAACTAAATTTTAGGCTCTCCTGCAGTTGACTGAAGCTAACAAAACAGGTTCCTGCCTACTATTGGTGTATCAACAAACCTGAGGGCTGTGAAACTATTGCCTTCTTCTACATTTGATTTAAGCTCTAATGCCTTTGTTTTCCTTACATAATGCTGTTCAGAGTAGGACACCCCACAAGCTCAAGCCTACTGAGTGTTTTCCACTGTGAGCTTCACCTCTGAGCAGGCCCCCCGGAGCACGTGCGTGGTCTCTGGGCTGCCTCAGCCCACGGCCATCTGTCAGGATTGCAAGGTGCCTCCCCACAACTGGGTCGGATCCTTGCCTGAGGGCATTTGGTTCCAGACAATGCTGGTTTAGATGAACGCTTTGGTTGACACTACAAGTGCCATCTGTTCTACAGGAAATCCTTTCTCTGTGCCATTAATGAAGGGTTCCCAGCACATAACTATGTATTCTCCTCCCTCTATAAGGTTTCATGCAGTAGGGATTACGAGAGCATGTTATTTGAAAAGGAATAGTTTGCGAAAATACCACATTTCATTACATAAATTTGCTTGACACGCTCAGTAGAGACGAGCCCTACCCACCTCTTTGGCAAAGGAATCAATTACTTAGATGGTGTTTCAGCATGGTGACAGCACCTCAGTACCTCAGGCAATGTGAAAGAACTGAACCTTGATCTAAACCTTGCTTCCTGGAAACCAAAATATGAATCCATTGAACAGATTCCAAAACTTAAGTAAGGAAATTGAGCTCTCCTAGCATAAGTTAGGATATTCTGTATTAGCATGGTGATTATAAGAGCTATATTTCAGAGAAGACCTTTCACATATTTCAGATATCAAACATGAAATTGATTTTTGACAAAATACGCGTGGCCAGAATCTAACAACCAAAGCTTTTCATGTTCACTAAGCTTTTCATCTGCTCAGACACTGGAGCTGTAACTTTCTGGGTAGGAAAGGGCACTGGCAACCAGCCTTTAGGAAACATCTCCCCCTCCTTCCAAACTAATTTTCATCTTGAAAAACACCATATGCTGCTTGACTCAGCACAAAAAGCAACTCATAGTTATGTTACAGAAATATTATTACTGCATTTCAGAAATACTAGATGTCCTCCTCAACAAGACTTCTAATTGCCTGAAGAGCTCTAAAATGAAGCCCTTTTGGCTGAGCAGCCACAAAGGCTGGAGGGGGATGAAGATACCACGGCTTTATAGACAAGCTCAGAGATAGGTTTTCCCTTTATGCCTAATGCAGAAGAGTGTCATAAATATCAGATGCAGTAACCTACTGGAAATCATCTGTTTGGGGAAATTTCTGGAATATTCTTTCCCCTTTCTAGAGTACTGAAAAAAAAAAGAGAAAACATTTATAGGTTAATGTTGTCTTTTTTGGAAGTAGTTACAGTTTCCACTACTTGCAATTCAAATTCACTCCTTTTAGTCTACGTAAATTCAGAAAGATTTGGCAAACTTTTACCCAACTATGAGCTTCAACAGTATTGTGACAAGATTTCAATCATAATAAATATTATTTTCCATTACTTCTTGTATTATTCTAAGGTTTTATAACAACAAGGAGACAACCTTGAGAATATAAATACTAAGGAAGGAAACCATTCAGTATGTACTAAATATTAGGAGCTGAGGGTTGAATTTAAAGAAGTTAGAAAATAGAATGAAACCAAGAAATTGAACTACAAGTACGATGCATGAGATTATGAAACAGATTTTGGGAGAAATGTGGCAATTTCCTCACTTGTGGCACTATTTCTGTTCTACTCTTACACCCTTTCCATCACGATATTGTCTGGATATGAACTATTGCTCTAACGAAAACCACTCACTAAGAAAAGTCTCCCCTTTGATGGGACTAGCTAGAATGATCCAGTTTATGTTTCCATCTCTTGTCTCCTGATGCTGTAATAAACACTATTTCTTACTTCTTATATCTCCCTTTTTGTATCAACAGTGCATTATGCAGTCATCAGTTACCACTGAAACAGAGGATAAACAGATATCCTATTATTTTCAAAAATCTTAATCTATACCAAAATGGATTTTCCAGTGTAAATATAAGCACTATCTAGATACACAAAAATGTATAGAGGTGAATGCAGGTGTCTCCTGCTCTATCTATAAAAAAAAATTACACAACCAAACCTGCAACAGTACAAACACAGTGTAAAAGATCAGCTAACACTGTATGTGTACTTAATAGTAATTGAATAGTAATTGAAAAGTAGCTGAATGTTATTGAATGTGCTGTTGTGTGCTCCTTCAAACCCACATTCACAAATCAAACCCCCCAAAGGATGCAGCAACACCTCACCATGTCTTTCAGTGTTTTAGCCATTAACAGCTGAAAGCCGGAGGGGCTCTGTCCCCCAGGCCTGCAGGGCAGGGGGCAGGGAGTGGGTACAGACACCCCCACATCCCCCTGGGATGGCCAGGCATGGACGGCCAGCTCTGGGCCTGTGTCCTCCTGTTAAGAGCCTGCAGGCAATAATTATGCTTTGCACTTTTTAGGAGGATGTGTGGAGGAAGAGGAGTCATCTTCTCTCTTGCAGGACCGCTGCAGTGTTGTTCAGTACCAATACAAAACCTTACAGCTCTAAAAGGAGCATCTGCAACCACAAAAATGATACCTAACAGAAAACTGGAAAAACTGTAATTCTTATTTTATCCAGTTGCACTAGAATCAAAGTGGTCATCTGAAGACCAGTCCTTAAAAGGACTGAAAAAGATTTTAGAGGTAGTGTGGAGGCCGATTTTTTGTCAAAAATTTGCGTTGTTTCTACTGAGATTTGAATTTTGTGTTGTTTCTGTTGAGATTTTATTCTATGACAATAGCATTAGGGCAAGTAGAAACCTGGGTAAGTGTCAAAGCAGTACTTAATTGATACAGGATCCATTAAATAAGAACATGAGTCAATTTTTTCAATAATGGGTATTCCTCTGTGGCTAGAATGTTTTGAGCCACAAGTCTAAGTAACAAATAGATAATTAATAACAGTATTCAAAATTTTTGTTTTAATACAATCAAGTACCACTTTCCAAGATCACACGTACTTCAACTAACCTAGATGTGCTGCAGTTCAGTTTATCTCAGCACATGGCTTGTTCTCACCACATGCCATAGATTTCCAAATCTAACTATAATTAATGGGATTTGTCAAATAACTATTGAAGGAAATCCAGCCTCAAAAAGTGAGGCTGATTAACACATTGATTTAGATATCAACTTCTAAGCATTGCCTTAGTTGGTTTTTTCCTATTATTTGAAGTTTCAGGAAGATTCAGGATATTAATAACCCTTTACTCAAGTAAAGGCATTGTGAAATACAAATTCAATGTAACTTTAAGGATAATACATACAATTAAAAAATCTTTTGTTTTTATAATGGTTCACTACTTTTATTCTGATATAATAAGAATATTCTGAAACAGTTAGAAGAAGTCCACAAATATGTCTATACACGCACACACATACATACATATATATGTATACACACACATTTTCCAGGCAACTACTTTCTAAAATGATTAAAATATATTTCATAGCAGAAGAGAAATCCAAACAGTTTCACTGTACTCACACCTTTGGTAAATGACAGAATGTAGTAGTATGGATAGATGACAAATTATATTTTTATTTGCTTATGATCACATTTGGAAACCTCACAGACGAGTGAGTTTTTAAATAGCTCAAATAATTAATGAAAATTGTTATAGATTCATCCTTCTTATGAAAGAAGAAAGAGAATTTTTTAAAGGAAAACATTCAAATGCTATTTAAATGGTAAAAAATTTTTCCTTATTTCTCTCACATGTTCTTTACTTGAAGTATTCAGAAGCTGGGAAGTGTACAGAAGGACTTACATGAGTAAGGATTTGGAAAGGGAAGATGGCTTATGTAAAGCAGACCACACTTTCTCTCAGTAAATCAAATAAGTGTTTTTGATTATTCAGCATGAAAAAAGGAAAGGATAATTGGAGATTTAATCCCTAAATGCCAAGAATAACTCAAAGACATATAATTTGATTATAAAACCATCTAGACCACTGCTGCTGGGACTGCATCCCATACCATTTAAAATGAACATAGAATATAATAGAGGACAAATGAATTTCCTGAATGAGCTGATTTGTGGGCATATTTTGAAGTGTTTCAGAGCTAGATTATTATAGGCTTTGGAAAATTATACTAAGCATTAAAACCACCTTAAAAATTATTCATGTAGTCATGTATACTTTGTTTGCAGACTCTTCTATATTCCAATAACATTTCTTGGTTTGCAATAATCTTTATTTTCAAGATGGTTCAATGAATCCTTAATATCCTGAGTACTGACAGCCACAACACAGTAAGATCACTTTATATATATATATATTTGTTTGTCAGATTTTCTTCAGCTGTATATATTCATGACATATGTATTATTGTGCCTTGAAGGCTGGAACACGTGAAGGGCAAGAGTAAGGAACCATACCTCACATCAGGTATAAAAGCACAGAGGAACTAGAGGACCTCTGTGACAGGTATCAGTAATTCCTCAAGAGCCTCCTGGCACCACTTAGGGCCCACACAGGATTTTTTATGGTAGTTACTTACTCAGATGCCAGCTGTACCCAAATGCCCTAGGAGCATTTTAAATCCTGCTTCTTTCTCCATGGTCCCTACAGGATCACATCCTACTCAGTTAATCTCAATGAAGTAGAGGAAATATTTTTCACATGAGGAAAAATATGATTCTCAACTTAAGCTTCAGAAAGAAAAGCCTATTTAATTCCTGGAATACCTTTTCTGAAAACTTGCTGTGTGAAGGCCCCACCATAGCTCAGTAAGCTGCTGGTCTTCTGCAATACTATGGCATTAAGGTAGGATTTGTGCTGCTTTTGATTATGAAATATATTGGTGTAATGGCAAACAGCAACCATCCTGGTTTTCTGGCACTGCGATTCATGTAGTTGTGTAAATGTTGTGGTAAAGCATTTTTTCCTGTGGAAAAACAGGATTTAAGGACTGTTTAATATTTTCCAGTATTTTTAGCTATCTGTGAGGTACACTGGTAATAAAGAGATTTCTTCCTTCAGACTCCTACCTTGTGAGTTGAACTGATTTCAGAGAAACAGCCCCAGAGTGACACTCACCCAATAACTGTAGCTGTTAAATATTATGACCACCAGCCTGTGGTCTGCCATGCTCTTCTCTCAAGATTGAAGGGCACGGATCAGGGAGTACATGTTCAAAGAGGCAGAAGGTAAGGACCTAGTCTAGTAGTGATGTTACTCAACTCCATTTAGATTAAATAGGAAAAAAGGCTGTTTGAAATGTATAGCTGTAAAGAAAAAAGACTGCTTTTTTATGTAAGGAAAGAATTTAATTACTTACATAATACTCATACTTACATATCTATAAAACACAATCTCGGGCTTAAGAGAAACTGGTGGCAGAAGAAAAAGTAGACTGAGACCAATTAAATAGAGGTATAACACAGGCACAGGACTTTGCAATATTAAGTAGTAAAATCTGTATTTTCCTTATGAGTTAAAGTTAATGGCATTCTTCTTTCTGTGCCACACCCAGGACACTTTGCACTTTTCCATTGTCATCTTCTCTCTTCTCCCTCTACTGCTAAAAGAAACCACCACAAAATATGGACAAAACTATGGCCAGAAACCTTTGCAAAAAAGTCTAATATTAACCAGCATCATGGTTTATCTGAAAATTATATTAAAATGAGTAACAAAGAAGTCATCTGTGAATAAGTGTATTCAAAAAGCGTAGGACTTTTTTTCAGATATAACGCTAATTGTATTCACACTTTGATCTATGCCAGTGGAAAACTGTTTTTCAGTTCACCATCTGGGGACATCATAATAACTAGAGGGAAAATATGCACTCTTTTTCTTTGAAAATGCTCTTGAATATAAGCTGGGACTGTCAACAACATTAGAAAGTGACAGCAGCTCCTGGCTTGTACTGAGCTATAACAAAGCCAGCTATTTCTGTGTAGTGCTCAGCATTGCTCATGGATTTGTACTACTCAGATGATGGGAAACCAACAATATTGTCTATAGGCAATTAAATGAAACAGAATACTGATAGAATCATTGAGACAACAAAAGGGGAACATATAATCAATTGATATTTTTCCCCATAGGATTTTCCAGGATTTTAGTATTGATTGAATATTCAGTACTTTGTTCCTGAATTGTAAATTTTTAAATGTTAATCTAACACTGTTACATTTTCCAGGATTTAAGCCATTAGGAAATGTCATTTTCTATCACTAACATTTTTAGTTATTAAAGTAAAAATTATGCAGAATTGTATAGCAATACAGGAAACATTACATTTATGTAATCATCTTGATGAAATTGCCTTAAGAAACTGTTAAAACTTAGAGAAGATCTTTTGAGAGCACAAATACTTTATTCCAATCACACATTCTAGGATTTATATTTTCAGATTCAACCTTACTGACGTATTAATTTTTATGTTCCAACTTCATCCTTCACGAGCACTGTGTCCACTGAGAGTGTTTTTATTCTCTTGCTTGTCCATCTTTCATTCACACATTTGTATGCATTCAGAGTATCAACAAGAAGCCCCAGAGAGCAGAGTTCTTAAGTTCTCACTGAGTCTTCTTCCTTGCTGTTTTCCAGAGGAGCAGCATTCCCTGTTCAATAATATTTCCCATCCACTCTGCACATTACTGCTCAGATTTACCTGATTTAGCTGCATTACTGCTGTATTTCTTTCGTGCTTGATACTGACCTGTTTGATAATATGCAATGACAAGGTCCCACAAATTCAATGCTAAATAAGATTAGGGGCTGCAATCAGTGAAGGTATCTTCATCACTTTTCACTCTCAGTTGTGAGCACTCTCTGTGTTTTGGGGACCTAAGAAGCAGACTCCAAAATATGTCCTAGATATCTGACAACCATGTGCTTGATTTTAGAATTAGGAGGAGAGAAAAGAGTGAGACCAAAGCTCACTCAACTGCCTTTGCAGAGGCTGGACCCCTGAGCACTCAGACTATTACTACACCTGAGCAGAGAAAGGTTTGCCCAATTCACCCAAGAACAGCCCCTTAGAAGAAACATTTCTAGATAAAATTTTGAACTAACACTGGATTAATAATAAACTAGAAGTGGAGGTGCCTAATAATAAATATGTAGTTTAAAACCCATTTTTATTCTGAGAATTAATTTTTCTCCTCAATTAATAAAAGTTTCCTAATATCTAGATTATATCAAATCTGACTGCTTAAGCTTTGATGTTAAAGGTCCCACTGGGATTTCTAGAATTATCACAACTCAATTTGTGACTTAAAATTATTTCTCTAGGTGCCTCAGAGATGATCCAGAAATGTGTCTGAGCTGTTTTCATGTTACATATCACTTCAGAAATAGATGATGAAGGCAAATCAACCCTCAGTTATAGAATCTTACACCTTCAAATGCTTTTGGTAAATATACCAGTCAGACTGTAACTTTTAGAACTAACTAGGATTCTATGCTGGCAGATTCTTATCCCAAAAGATTTTCCCTGAAAAATATTTAAAATATTTTATTTATTATTTCCTATTTAATGCTTACACCTTCAAGTCAAAGAAATTTTCTTAAAATGTAATGAAAATTATAAATTATTTTCATTATGAAGGTTCATACTAGAATTTATTTAATATGCAACTTACTTTGTAGGATTTTTTAAACTTCACAAACTGTTCTGAAAGATCTACTCTACAACATTACACTTTGTTTTTTCCCCCTAATTTAACAAAAAATGCAGTCCTACAGTACTTACCCAGACTCACTGAAACTGAAAACTGAGTAAGTACTGCAGGATTGGTCCTCTATGAAAAAAGCCCAAGACACATGGTGCTGAGATTAACAAAACAAAGTAAAGCAGCTATGACTTGGCACAAAGTTTGACAAGCTGCAGAAAAGCAAATGTTTAAATAACTGAAGTGGTACTGTTTTTCTATTCACAACCTTTTCTCTTCTGAACAGTATCATATTCTTTTCCAGCACATTTAGATTGCAAGTCAAGCTGTGTTTTATTTTTTATTATAATAAACCCAGTCAGTTTACTGTAACAAAGACGTACTAGCGGTGATCAGTGTGAAAGCCAGTACGAAATCAGGCGGGGGAAAAAAAAAGTCAAACGGCAAAATAAAGGACCAGCCGTCTGGAAAGTTCCTGGATCATGTAAAAAGAAAATAAAAGGCAGTGTTCTTATGAGACTAATGCAGAATACAAAAATATTTTAAGACAAAACTCTTTATCGTTGCCTATGACATTTGCAAACAGCAGCAGCAAATCCTTTCAAGTAACGTTGCATTTATTAAATATTTTCCTAGTCCTCCCAAACCAAAATAGTAGAGGTTTTTTTTAAAAAATATTTCTAGTCACAATGTTTACCTCTGTTCCTTTCAAAATATGGTAAGAACAAAATAAAACTAAAGTATTTTTGCTGTATTTTTTCACATGTAAAACAGCTTTCCTATTTTAAAAATAAATTTATTGAATCTATGGGATATCAAAGGACTTTTGCATATTTTTTTAGACTTGCAGTAATAAACGATGGTTACAAACAAAAATGTATACACTGGTATCTTACCAGATTTTTAGCTGATGGTCGTTCATTTTCAAGTTTTGACTTGAATTTCAATCAACTAAAACACCTATATGTGAGAAACAGGGTTGGATTTCATACTAGAAACAGGCATAAATTTCTAAAAACCCTTTCAAATGCCAGTCTCCCTGATAAAGAGACTACAGATGCTTAGCTTCTGGCTGGGTTTAAACCTTGACACACACACAAACATTTGTGTGATAACTGCTAACAGATAGATGTCTTCACTTAGAGCTACATAATTTAATGTGCAGTTCAATAATGCCACAAGAGTCACACATACAAAGCAGAATAGAATGTGATGTCACAGGAGGCAGGAAAATGATGAAATCATAAGAAACAGAGACTTCAGTGACCTAAACCCTCAGAAAAATGGATATTTGTGGAAACCTGTTCCAGCCAGACAGCAGTGGCAGTTTGGAGCTGCAGGAGCAATTCCACTGTTGTGTTGTACATGGTAGAAAGATCAGCAGATGTCTGTATCATCTGCAGCAAGTTCTAACATGTCCCTGTGAGACAAACATTGTCAGGCAAATTACACATCTCTTCTCACCCAGGACAAAGGATTGTGCCTAAAAAGCAATTTACTCAAAATTCTTTACGAATTCTTTAGAAGTTCCAGAATCAAACTCCTTTAAACAGTTACACTGCATGGCAAAGCTTCCTTGGTTATGCTGGGCTGGAGCTGTCTGTCAAAGCCACTGTCACTCGGGACTCACAAGTTAAACATCTATATTTTCCAGTGTCACCAGGAGCAGAGTTTGTTACTTACTGAATTTGCATTTTGAACATTTAAAACCAGACAATGTTGAGTACAACACTGACATTCATTTTCTTTCATAAAAATGGAGAAATGCTCCCCTTCAGCATAATAACCTAGAAGCTAGAATGCTCAGCCACAAATCAGGGCAGCCGACATTGTGTGCCGCTGTGAGTTTTATGGGGCTTGATTACAATATCCCAAGTCATGGAAAAGTAGCCTAACTACCCCTCTATGATGAGAATAAGCCACCAGTTCTGTTCAAGCTGTGCCATTGGACACAAAGAATATGAAATTCATGAGACTAGATACAGAATACTCATGCATGAGCTTGACGACATACCAAAGCTGTGACTGCATGAGAAAGGGACAACCCCGTGTTTTGGCTCGATAGATTATTTATGCATTTTACATTAGACTATGAATTACAAGAAAACAATATACAAAATATGCCCCCTTCCCCCACACTGCAACCCAGCCCAAGCAAAAATACTCAGCAAAAACACAAAGAAAGAAAAACGAGATCTACAGAGAGGTCTCTTCCTTCATGCCAAGTATCCTAACATGCATCCTAGGGAGATTATGGCTCTTCTGTGCTTGCTCTCCCTGTATCCAGCTTTGAAGAGGAACATGGTGTAAACTAGAATTAATTCATTGGTATATGGAGCTACAAGTTCAAAGGTCCTCAACTCCAATGATCAGAGCCCTGGACAAATGCTCCAGTCCTTGTGAGAAACTCAGTCCTTTCCAACTCTTGTGATGCTCTTATGATGAGAGAAATGAGAGAGGCAATGTTCTCAGACAGTGCACAGCTTGGCTGCCTGGGCACAGGAGGAAGATCAAGACTTCAAGTCCCACATATAAGAATCAGTAATTTCTGGTTAGCCCAAGTGCTCCCAACAGGTTTCATTGCCACTTATGACTGGCTGAGTCTGCTTTGAATCTCATTTCCTTATACTGTGGATACTGGATACTGGTACCTGTATCCACTTTGTGAATTCCCTTTCTGGAATAAAATGTCCAACTGCTGGGTACTGCAGCAGTGTGTGCCTTCATGCCCAGCCCCTCTTTTTTAAGATCAAATCTTTTTCACCAAAGAAGAATTTATGTACCTTCTGGCTATCTGGAGGACATCATTCAAAGGATATGCAGTTAATATTTAAGAATTGTAGTTTTTCTCTTGAGAATTGAAATATAACTAGATTCATAATTGGAATTATTATGAGGACCGCCCCAAAGATTTCTCACAGCCCTTCACCAACCCTGGCACCTGACAGACTGTGCCATGACTCCTGTACAGGCAGCTCTGCTGGAGGCAATAGGGAGGAAGGTGTGTGGTCCAAATTTACACAGATATCTGCTTGCAGATCATATGAGATGCCCACAGAAAACAGTACCTGTGCTGCTGCTCAAAATTACAGACTGAGGTGGCATCTAAGGGAAGATACTAAATATTAGACAACGCCCTCCATTGTATGGAGATGAAGGGAAGGGAAAGAAAACAGACAGTAAATTTCAGGAAAAATCTCCTGTGAGTGAAAGGGTGAAAAAATGTACTTTAAAAATACTCTTTGACCTTTGCAAGTAAACTAAGAAGGAACATTTGATATAGGAAGAGATGAGTGGCCTTTTCTTTTAAGCATGAGTCCTCAGACCTAAGCAGGATTCCTGAGCACTACCATAGGAAGAAGACAAAAGCTAACAGAAGACACATTCCTCCTTTGACAGACTAGTGCATTACATTGACCAATTACTATTCCAATTTTGATTTTATATTTCATGTACAAAATCCTAAAGAATTTACCCTTTCAATGCTCCCGTAAAGAGAAATAGGTATCACTATTTTGGGAGTGGGAAACATGGTCACAGGGATATTAATCCAAGGTACAATAAAGGCAACAAAGGGGATGATTTTAGAAATCCAGTGCCTTAGTCACCACAAAAATATATCTATACTTTAAAAATATGAATTTGCATGAGAATTTAGTAATAGTGGAATTCGAATATAGAAGTACCGCTACTTCTCTTATGTTTCATCACAGAGAACTGAGTAATCTACAAAACATTTTGGAAATGTGTCACAGAAGGAATGTTTGTTATAGAAAGAAGTCCTGTGTCTATTTCCTAATTTTCAGAATGAGAACTATACACTGTAGAGAAAAGTCCTTTGAGAACTATCATAAGATAGGTAGTCCACTGGGTAGATATCTAGGCCTTCCACCAGGAAAACACTGAGTGCTGACAACCTTTTACTGAGATCAATTGTTAATAAATATTGGCATTGAAAATTTTCTTTAAAAGTTGGCTTTTACATCTTGTTCAGATAGTGCTTTGCTCAGATAGCATATAAATAATAATTCTCATATGCTAACAGTTCTGTTCAGGAATAGTGGAATATTTAAAAAGTCACAGGTTACAAAAACTACTGTTTTTCTTTTTTCAAGTTTCTAGCTATTCACCTATACAAATCTTCTTTCCTTGCCTTCAAAAACTTACTGAATGTGTTACTTTTTAAATTAAAGTGTTCAAACCTTTTACTGTAGCTTTTTGAGGTTTAGAATATTCAGTTTTCAAAAGTAATTTTCATTATACCAATTCATTATTACTCTACAATGAGTTATACTACCATAACCCAAAGTGTAAATTAAGTCAAGTTAAAGTCAGCTTTCTAACGTTATTTGGACTATACACTGCCTACACTCCAAGATTGTTACTGTTCTGCCAAGAGTGTAACTTAGAGAAGTTAAAATGACTTTGAACCCTTTGAAGCACTTGCTCATCTCTTTCCATTTTTAATGGCATTGTTTGAACTTGCTTATCTGAAAACAAGAGGGGAAAGAGAAAGCCCCTGAAATCACATGCCTACATTAATGTATTCAAAATGTTTGCTTCAGGTCAGTGTCCAAAGCCAGCAGAGTGCACTGGGATGAGAGTCCTGGCAGAGCTGTGACCTTCACCGCTGCCCTTGACATTCACAGCCTCCTCCCTGCTGTTCTGCTGGCTGGGCACAGAGATATGAAGAAGTAAGTTCAAGTGTGACTGAGTGCCCACAGCTTTCCAGTAATACTGGTTCTGGACATCCTTGCTGCTCTTCACACCCAATAAAAAGAGTTTTAGCAGGTGGTTCTTTATATCTCATATAAAACTACCAAAAGATAAGAGGCTCCATGGGATCAGATGATAAACAGGAATGAGGAATATTGTCTGTATCAAATAAATCTGGCCACTATTGAAGGTGATACTGAGTCTAACCTATGGGGACATAACAAAGCTAGAGCAGCCAAATTCGATTCTGTTGCCATAGTTTCTAGTCCTCCTGCAATATATGAGAAGTATCCTGCAGGTAAGGACTGTACATTGCATCTGGAAAAACACCTTCTTTTAAAAGCTATAATAAAGCATAGGTATCAAAAGTAGTGCTAGCTTATTTGACAGAAACTGATTCTGTTATAAACTTTACCAGAAACACAAAACTAATTACAGGAAGAAATGTACATTTTGCAGAAGCTCAAAAACTACTCTTAGGGAGAGATTGCAATATTTTAAGGATAAAATAGTAGACCATATTTTAAAAACATAACTATCTACATATGGCAGTTTTCTGTATCCATAACTTTACAGTATATATCTGTCAAAATAAGCAGTCTAGTCACATTGCTAGGCAATATTAAAAGTCTCAAAAGCCACAGCAAATATTCCTTTGTCATAATCTAAAAATATGTAAATATATGCATTAGAATTAGAACAAGTATGTATGAATTTCGCTACAAATACATATAAAATTAGCATTTGATACCAGAAAAAGACAACGGTCCAGAAACAAGTTCTGAAGCGCAAACAATTCCAACTTTAGTGACATTTCTTACATGCTTTTAAACTAATCATCTTGATCTGATATCAGTTTAAATTTTACCTAATAACTATTTTTCTTTTTCAGCATGTTTCAGAGCATTTTCAAGAGGAGAACCCTCACTGAGCAATTTAAAAGACTCATTCTCTTTTTCAAGCATTTTTTTTTCATGGTCATCGTCTTCAAAGACAACCTGAAAGATTGTGATGCCTTGAATTTATAAGGAAGGAATCAGGGATTTAAATATGCTGCAGTGGTGTAATATTATACAACACAGTATCATATAATTTCTGAATTCTATTACGGAGTCCTAATATGAATAGAAAAAAGTCAAGACTCTAAATAGGTCCCTGCTAGAAGAAAGGCTGCAGTACATTATATACAAAGCCCATAACACATGGGGACATTTTATTGACAGGAATAATGCATATCATACTGTTTGTGTGCCCTCATCATTCAGGTCAATTTATTATGGAGGCTGTGTCCAGGAAGGCAGCTGGGGCCTATCCACCCACACTTCCCCCCGTGTTTATGAAGCGCTGTCCGTAACCAGGCAGGCAGGAGGGACTGCGGACAGGCAGCACCAGGGGGTTGCAAAGTGCATGGCTAAGGAGGGGGGCTTGTTGCCTTTGTGTCATTCCTCAGTGACAGTGCTGCCAGTGTCATGAGGAGCACATCACATGTCAAAGCGGTGAAGTTTTCAGGCTGGGAGCCGCATGGAGTCCATCAGGCCTTCTGATATCAACACAGTTGGTTTTCTACTTGGTGTCGGAGCCACCCAGAGGCAATTCATATTCTGAACATTAACATGGCTTTGCATGCCTGTCACACATAGACCGTGCAGGGGTTTAATGCTATTGAGACTACGGTTTAAATCTCTATGCAAACAGTGATTACCTTGTAAGAAGGTTCCAGGATAACATGCAACAAAAGACTTTAAAGTTATAGTTTTAGTAAAGCAAACTCATTTACATTTTTATTATGCGTGTCCTTTGTTTAAATCTTGCCACGTCCATTATGGAAAAGACTTCTTATGCAACTGAAGCTTATTGGGACAGCTACTCTTTTTTTCTTGTTGGTTTCAAAGCTATTGAAAACATTTGAATATATTGTCTTATGGCTGTCTAGATTTTACTGCCACATATTTCTTTTAAAATTATAGAAAAGCTTTCAGAGCTGGCACAGATCTTTATAGTAATACCCGAATATTAACTAACTCCTGAAACCATTTAAAATATTAACACAAAAGAGGAGACTCACACAACAGTTGCTTTGCTTGCTAAGGAAAATTCAGGATATTATTTGCATTGCCGGTAAAAATATGAACTTTAAAAAAATTTACTCTAAACAAAAAATCTTAAAGACCTTTAAAAATTAAATTTCAAGTTTTTGAAATGGCATGTAAACTTAAACTATAGTGTAATGATGGATAAAATATCGTTCATAACTATTTGTTTTTCTTTGAAAAAGACATTTTTTGTCTCAAATTTACCAGAAGAAATTACCAGTGTACATAAAGTTTTGGTGGCAAAGTTTTCATTGATTTTATAAGAAATTGTGTAAATAAAATGTCAAGTGGTTTACAAATTAATGCATAGCAGTTTGTGGTTTCCCTTCCTGTACTGAAGGAACAGTAGCAGTTTACATAAAGACCAAGTGTGAGTAAGAAGAATGTTATTTTTAATAATGTAATATTTTTAATAAATTCTAGTGAAATACTTCATCAATATTTCATTTTAAACAATGTTTCTGCAGTATCAGATTTAAAATTATTCCTCTGAGATAACTGTGAGAGTGCATGCTTTCACTGGAAACTTTTACCAGATCCTGTAGGCAGCCGAACACCCTGCAGGGGAAGCAGTGGTGTTAAGAAAACAGCACATGCGACATTTAGGTAATTAGCTGACACTCTACTCTGGCAGTGGCCAGCTCAAAACCACCACAAAACAGCCTTAGACTTTCAAAAGACCTTTTAACTAACTGTTACAGCTCTTAAAAGGCTTAGGTATTTGTTGGCCTCTGGCTGCGTTGGAGCATCCACAGCAGATGCTCGAGGAAGAACCTTTACATAAAATAAACAAGAAAAGGCTTAAATTAATCCAATGAGTGAGTCTGATTGCTCGGAGCCATCGCGATCGGGTCCCGTTTCAAGGCAAGGAGACGGGAAGCACAAAGGCTCTCCCGGCCCTTTCGCTGCCCTCCGCCACGCCCGGACAGCCTTAGCTCGAGCGCCACCGGCTGCCGCGGCCGGGAACTGCAGCTCATTAACTATTCAGTCTCCTGCTGCAATGAGGACACTCATTAGCAAAATGAACAAAGGGACAATTTTCTGTAGCTACAGTCATCTGTTACACTTTGAGTGGCAGGTTTTGTAGCAATGTTCTCCCTACCATCTGCCCACAGCGGTAGCGTTTGGCTTGCTTAAACTGGGGAACTTTTAAGTTGTAAGAAAAAAGGGCTAGAGGTTGGACGGCTTACACAACATGGCTTAGACTGGAGACTTTAAGATTCCTCTCCTTTTCTGATGTATTGCCTTCATTTCAACACTTTTACAACTTTTAGTTTAAAAAAAAAAGGAAAGCAGCATATTTCAGCTTTAATAATTCTACTCCGTATTTGCTACGGTTTTGTACTGTAAACTTACAATAGCTTTTCTGGTAACACAAGACAGACACACACACATAGTTTTGGAGCACAATGAGCTTCAACTAGATTAATTCACCTGTACTCAGAGTATTCTGGCCAAACAGGAAAAGCTGAGAGAACATAGCCATTCACTATGCAATTGAGAAATCCACACTTTGTTACGGTGCACTGCGGTATTTAATGTACACTCAAAATAATAATTCAGCCTTTTGAATAACTTCTATGACTTCTACACTCTTATTGCAAAGAAATATGATGTGAATTACTGGTGTTATCCTATGACATAAAAGAAGAACATATTTGAGAATATTCCAGTTAAAATTATAAACTGAAGTTGTTACTGTTGTAGATACGTTGGTAATTTTCCTTGAAAACAAATCCATTCTCGAGAATCTGTCACCCAAATGATCATGTACCTCTGTTTCAAACTCGACTTCAGGTATTTACAGGCCACGCTGTGTGCACACCAGAGGGTGCAATTGCCCAGCCTGTCATTAAAAACACTCCTTTACAAACACACCCAGTTCTGAGTCACAAGGGAAATGATAATTTCAATATTAATTTAGATTTATTTTTATTGTCCGTAACATCTTACATTCCCATGTTTATAATAGTAAATCTTTCACAGTTTATAACTGTCTATTTCAAAGAAATGCAGTTTAAGGTTTAGCATGGAAACCTGCAGTATGGGCACTGGTTGGATACAAGCCTTTACCTTACAGTCATCCACCCTGTTATTAAACCCGTACCTTCAATTCAGCTAATGGATATATTTTATTAGTGCTTCCGAGGTCTTGAAGGAGACCAAGATGTCATCATTCCTTTGACAACATGCTCTAATCAGCAACCATTCTCATAGCGGTGTCATCTTGCAGCCACTGTAAGCCACTGTCATTTATGGAGGCCTTCTAAATGAAACAAAAAACAGGCACTGCCCAGGGAGGGACTAACAAGTGGCCCAGATAGCTCCATTTACCTTCTAAAGTCATGTCAGAGCTGGAAAGATTAAAGACAGCATAGCTTTGGAGGGAAAATAGCCTTTTGATTGCAAATTCTTTGACAGAAGAAAACAGTGAACTTTTCTTCTTCCTGTTTTGTGTGAGAATACAGAATTCTCAGAGAAGCCGGTGATCACAAACTTTTGCTGTATGGATTAGATAAAGATTGCATAGATCCTGAAGTAGTCCTTGTAGTGCAGCCAAAGGATGAAGGGTTGGCCAGCCCATTTGACACTAAATGTTTATTGAAACCAGCTGTTTCCATCCATTCAGAAGCTTGTCTGGGATGAAAACCAATTAATGAAGTTTTGTAAACTGTTGCTAGAATGCTTCTTGTGACCTCGAGAGAGATTAAGCATTCTCTTAAGAGAGCGATTCCAAACACCATGCAAATACCTCCAAATCTTCTCTTTGGCAAGGTATTCATATTCTGTAATCAATTAGTCTCAAACTATATGATAAACAGATTTAAGCTGAATTTTTCAACTTAGGGCACTTTCTCTGGCTCTTAAAAATGTCTTGACTTTTTCTTGTTCGCTTCCCTATCTATGCAGGATAGAACTAGTACTAATACTCAAAGACTACACAGATCTAGTACCTCTTTACACCTATCTGGAGCCTGTTCCAATACCCAACCAACCTCTGAGTGAAGAACCTTTCTCTAATATCCAGCCAAAACCTTCCCTGACATAGCTTTAGGCCACTCCCTGTCATTGGTCACCAGAGAGAAGAGATCAGTGCCTGTCACTCTGCTTTCCCTCACAAGGAAGCTGCAGATTTCCCCTCAGTCTCCTCTTCTCCAGGCTGAGCAGACCAAGTGATCTCGGTTGCTCCTCACATGGCTCCCCTCCAGGCCCTGCACCATTCTCATGGCCCTCCTTTGGGCACTCTCCAATAGCTTTATGTCTTTCTTTTATTGTGACACCCAAAACTGCACACAGGACTCGAGGTGAGGCCACACCAGCACAGAATAGAGCAGGACAATCTCCTCCCTGGCCAGCTAGCTGAGCTGTGCTTATCCCAGGAATTTTCACTATTAATGATTCTACAATTTTTACGTAAGAGTAAAGCAATACAATTGCATTCACTTCCCTTGCTTCCAATAAATTGATTATTTTTCCCTTAATGGTGCCATTTATAGTTCTTTCATTGATACATTGTCCATTTTATGGACAGGTCTTTAGCAATGGCTGCTGTCTTTTTAAATTATGAGATTATGCCTTTTTAGACACATAAGACTTCTTTTCTCCGTAATTTCTGCTTTTTTGTTTGTATTATTGTGTTCAGATTTTAACTGTTGGTCAGTTTTTCTCACTAATATATATTGAGCTTTGGAATTATTGCATGTATGTGCACCAAAACCCACTTGCATACACAAATGCATTCACATATTCATGGCATAACTTACTAGATTCTCATTAACCTTGGCCTCACCCTGAGCCTTGTGTGCATTTCTGGGCCCCACAATTTCAGAAGGATGTGAAGGTCCTTGAACATGCCCAGAGGAGGGCAACAAAGCTGGTGAAAGGGCTGGGAGGAATGTCCTGTGAGGAGCAGTGAGGACTTTGGGCTCGTCTAGTTTGGAGAAAAGGAGTTTGAGGGGTGATCCCATTGCTCTCTACGGCTTCCCAAGGTGGGAAAGTGGAGAGGAAGGTGCTGATCTCTTCTCCCTGGTGTCCAGTGATGGGACACGGGGGGTGGTTCAAGGTTGTGCCAGGGAGGTTTAGACTGGACATTGGGAAGCATTTCTTTACCGAGAGTGCGGTCACACACCTGGAGAGGTTTCCTAGAGAGGTGGGCAATGCCCCCAGCCTGTGTCTTTACAGTGGGCTCACAGGCATGACAGTGCTAATACAAGTGCTCTTGGGTTAAGAGGCTGAGACCAAAAACTGTATCAAAATCCCTGATGATCCACTAAATAATTCAGCATTATAGCACTAAAACCTACAACTAACTGACCTTGTACCACTAAAAACTGCGAGGCAGTTGAAGTACTGCTGCCAAACTATTTTGAACCCTAATAGCAATGAAAGGTTTAACATCTGAATTCCAGTGAAGTTACAAATGTCTCTACAGGCTGTCTGATCCAGCTGGGGGTTCTACAACTACTCCCACCAACTCAGAACTTTTAAAAGATAGTGAGGAGATGATTTTGTACTCCTAGAATTTCTCATACCCTCTACCTTAGGTGGCTGCCAGCACAGTTAGATGGCATTTTCAGATCTCATTAGTACTACACATCTCAGTGATACATCGAGAGCAGGGATGAAAAAGCAATAGAGTGCCAGGCTTAGCTGGAACTCTGGAACCTCTTTAGAGCCTGACACTGCTTTCACCAGCCTAAAGCATATGTGAAGTTTTGAAAAAGTGTTACAGATTTGTCACATTTCAGTGAACTCCAGACAAGTACAGTCAATTTGGGTAGAAGAATATGTTTATGTTGCAGAAGGGATACAAAGGAGATGTATGGGCAAATGAGACTGAATCATGTCTCCTATTTGAAGACTAGAGACTGAATTAGCAGGAGAGTTCTTTGCCATTATAACTAGCTATTTATGTCTGCATTTGCATGGGGGAAAAGATAAATAATTGAAAGGAGCTTCTCATACCTATTAATGATTGTACCCCATAGCTGTTATACTCCACAAACTTGTACTGCAGATGTTAAGAAAACTCAAATGAGGGATTTTTTATTTCATTTTTATATTTCAAATGAAGTTATACCTTCACGGTATATTTGAAATGCTGATTTAAATTATTAACAACCCAATTCCAAATGAAAAAAGAAAAGATTTATTTTAGAACTCCCAGAAGCAGTGTTTCACTACCTAATTATAAAAGGGAACATAGACTATTCTTCAAATAGTCTGCATAGTCTGCAGTGCTCTTTTAAACTATCTCTGCCTAACATTCAAAGTAATTTCTAGAAGATTCCTCAATGCTCACAAAAACCCCCTATTTTAAACTTGGTTTTGGAGTAGAATTTCTTTCTTCAACTGATGGTGCTACAGACCATTATCCAGGCATGAAGAATGAAAGTGAAAAATGAACATCTTCACTCTCTGTGAAGTTTTAAAAAATTTTGCTGTTTCTTTCTCGACACAATCTGCCATTTCCTTCTTCAAAGCTAAACCCTTGATTTTGCTTTCTAATCACTTACTTTAAGCGATGCAACATTCTTGAACTGCATATCATCTTCTGTCACTTGGTCAGTGCTTTCTGCATTCTGATTTCCTCTCACATCTTTTAAAAATTCCTCAGCCCACAGCTCCTCGTATCTTTTCTGTGAACTTTTCTCCTTTGCTTCCCATTTCTCTATCCTATTCTGTGAAACATCCACATGATTAATGCTGGCTTAAACCCATTCAGAAGTGCACCTGTTCTCCTGTCCCTGCACATGTCTAGGAGATCATTCATGCTGTAAAAACACATTCTTTTCTCCTTCCAGGATTCTCTAAGATTTTTTTTTTTATATACTGTATTACACAGGAGATTCTGTTAATATACTGGACACACTTCCCACTATGTATCTCCACTTGACTGTGCTATGTATAAACAGGAGAATAATTTTGCTAAATGTTTTACCCACCACCTTTCCCAACTACCCACATAAGTAATTTAATAATCCTTTTTTTTCAATACTGACTTTGTTTTGTCAAGAAGTACAACCATGTGTGCTCTGTTTGCATGTAGGGGAGGACAGATAAAATTTAGATTCCATACTTCCTAATGTGGATTCTTTTTGCTGTTCCAGTTATATGCTGAAATTAGTTACCATGAAGGTTTGTGGCACAGGACCTAGAGGGTACCAGGAAGCCACCTGGAGTGCCCACGATTGTTCATCACTGGCTACTTGGGAGCCTAAGAATTCAACTACCAAATTCATCAAAACATTTATGTTTTTCAAATTGGAAGTGTCTCCATTTTATGTGATTACTATGTTTCTGCCTCTTAACAGACCCTATCACAGACTGACAGTGAATCAGGTTCCCTTAATTTGCTGTGAATTAAAACATGCTCATTCCTTCATGATTTGCCTTTCCTGAGTAACATGGAAAAGTGGCACTGACTGCATATTTGGGTCTAATCCTACACTGCTTGAGTATTTTGTGGTCAATCTTCACCAGTCAAGAAATTAAAAACTGCAATTTTTTGCATTCCTCCACTGGTATCTACTAACATATCTCATTCATGTTGTATTAATTATGATGCTACTCACCTAAAACTATATTCAAGAACACTAAACTGCCTAAGAAAAAAACAGTATTTGTAAAAAAAATTACTTTTTTCATTGATTTTTTTTTTTCTATTAAATATAGTTTAAATGCCTAGTCCTCACAAAAAAATTCAAATACCTTCTCCAGGTTTTCAAGTGCAAAGCTATACTCTGTAACCAGTTTATGACACATTAATACTCAGACCAGCAGTCTACTATCACACTCATGACAAAAACCTCCCCCAAAATTGGCCCTGAGAACAGACAGTATATCACATAGCTGTTGTTGTTGCTTTGTTGAATTTGGACCTCATTCTGTAATTCAATGTGTAATACACTACTAATAATTTTGAGGTACAGTAAAAGGACAGGAACAATTACAAAATTGAACCAAACCAATTTTATTTGTTCTTCTTTTTTGTTTAAGAAAATTAAATCCAAGCTCTTCTACTTAAATAATAAGCTCATGTTCCTTTTCTGTAATTTTTTCTGAATTATTAAAACATTTATTATTAATGTTCAAATGAGAAACTTGAATCTGAGGATTTATGTATATTTCTTTATTGCAGTGAGGGCTCACTGATTGCAACATGATTGCTGAGGAGTGTTAATGCTGGCATGGGCTGTGATTTGCCACCCAACACTCACTGACTGTATTCTATCAAATAAATAAGTGGGAAAAGAACTGTAAATAAATTATATACACAGGGAGTGTGTTACTTTTCTTGCCTATTAAAATATTGTTATAAAGTATTTTACCAGAAATACCACAAGACAATTTAAGAATATTTTTCTAGATATGGTGTTAATATGCTGAGCACACTGTAATTCATGTTCTGTTCATTGTACATTTGCAAAAGACACCATTATACAGTAAATTTTGAATCTATAGTAGTACTCTTCCTTATTTCCAGTACTTCCATTGATTACTTTTCATTAAGTAAAATATTGTTTTATTCTGCACAAAAGGGATACATGAATGAAACCTGGTATTTAGTGAAGATTAACATATAAGTGAAAAAGAATTTTTTCTTTACCCATTTGTGTAAAAAGTCAGTGTCTGTCAATGGGTCATTTACATATTTACAAAGGTTTGGTGCCTGCTCTTGAAAATTTTCTTCATATTGGGCTTGACTGATGCTTTTGCAGATGAACAAATCTGGCTAGAGGGAGCAAACGAGCTAAAAATCAAAATAGTAGAATTATTTATTTTTATATAGGAAGCAAGCTGTTCAAAAGAAAAGTATGGCTATTCCATTTCTCTGTTCAAGATGCCTATGACTAGATTTAATCACCTAAACACATTTCTATGCCCTACTGTTCACTTGGGCTGGGTCTCTACACCTGTCAGAGCTCACAGCTTCACATCCACACTTTGGACATCTCAGGCTGCCAGCAGGAATGTCACCTGCACAGCAAAAGACCTAAATTTAGGTGTCTGCCTAAGAACTTGGGGAGTAAGTTTCTGCCACAGGCAATAAGGAAAATGAAACTTGACTCAGTTGGTCATGAACACACGGTTTAGTGTCAGAAGTGAGGTATGAAACACATCTCACACAGGCCTGGCTGACAAGGCACGGGGCTGAAGGAAATTTGCCCCTTTCTGCAACCAGAGGCAGAGGCCAGGTCAAATATCTTCTGACATCTCCACCGAACAGAAAGACAGATCTGTTCTGACTGGTTGGGAAGCCACTCCCATGAGACACCTAAATGTATGTTTCTGCATCTGTGAGCTGATTCTCAACCCAAAACAACAAATTCGACTGTTACATAAAGTATCAGGGAGCCTTCTGTAAAGAAAGTAAGAAATATTGCACTACAATGTTGTTTGATAAAAATTAAAAAGTGAAGAAAACTGTAATTTGCTTTTGCAGAATAAATTATAAAAACGTGCCCAAATTAACATATATTGCCCAGTCAGTTGTATCAATGACATCTATTTAATGCTTGTTGTAAGCATTGCTTCATTGCATCACTCCTGGAGATGATAAAAATCTAAAACTAACATTAACACTAAGAAAACTGTAACTCATGAAATGGAAGATCTGAATATACAAAATTGAACTCATATCTCATTAGTCTCATACAAGGAAAGCATGAGACCTGACCCTCAATATAAATATATATATATATATACTGGTGTACAAAGTGTTCTCTGTTAAACTAAAGACTCCCCCTCCAAACCTTCAGTACTGCATATTTAGAAGATACTTGGACTCACTATTTGACAGGCAGAGAATATTTATGCAGGAAGAATATTCAGCTTTCTCAAAAAATAACTAACTTAGGAACACTCAAGTATCTGCCAGATGGTAACTAGTCAGAATCTGCAAATGAGACCCACACATATGTATTAATACAGACATCAAAATGTAAGCTCAGTAAGTGGCCGAAGCTTGTTTATAAATCCCAATTCAACACCCTGCAAAGTGTTTTTGATGAAAATAATTGAAATATCAGCATTTTAGCAAGGAACAGGCGAAGGGTTAAAGGAAATACATTCTGCTTGCCCCTGGCTCAGATGAGCAAAATATGCTGGAGTCTTTCAGGAATGAGAGGTAGAATGAAATACTGCTTCTAAAAATAGTACCGAAAGCATTTCATTTTAGTTCGTATCTCTGTATACCACTGAGAAATAAAAAAAGCTTATTCTTTCTAGGATTTTTGTGCACATAATTATTTTATAACCTTAGACACCTTCCTATGAAATTTCTTGCACAGTAAAGGGAGAGAGCTAGAAACCCCTCATTTTGGAGGAACACATCTCCCTCTGCAGGTCTCTAGAGGCACCGTCTTCCCGCACGAATTCCTAGGGCACTTAACCTCGAGCAGACTGCACTGTGCCTCCTTTAGGACTGCACCCTCCCTCCCAAGTCTAAGCTTTACATTTCAGAGACACGCTGCTTAGGATACACATAACTGCACAAGACAAGAGTAGATTATATTATTTGGATCTTCTTTCCAACTTGCTTTTGTATGTGATTTGCCAAAGCACTGCACTATTTCATTTATTCGTTTATTATTATTTATTTATTTCTTAGATGTTTGGGATCAGCTAAGTCAAACTTGTAACTCACACTAGGCAAGTGTCAGTGGAACTGCCAGGCCTGCACTTATCTCCATGCTTCTAGCCACTACTCTAAATTTTCAGAATTTTCACTTATCTTTTTTGTACCTAAAATCTTGTTAACCCCTGTGTAATCTTCTCTGATTCAGATAGCCAAGCAATCCAGTCTTTAGTTAAGGTATTACTACTTGCATATTAATCTATTTTGAAAACACAAATCCAGATAATTTAGCTGAAATAGGTATATGAAAACAGAAGCCAAAACAGATTCCTTAAGGGTTACATGATACAGAGATGACAGTGACAGAAGTATTTTTCATAGCATGAGAAAAGCTCTGTTATGATGCTTTCCTAATTTATGTTAACTAAAGCTTGCATAGCAATAGGTAGCTCCTTTATTCTGGTATTTCTTTGTTAACTGTTTATGTAGCACGATCAGTGCTGTAATACAGTATTTCTAAGTCACCCGAAATGCAAGAGATACAAAACCTAAAAGATTTGAAAAAAACCACTTGCAATATTAGAGTAATTGCATTATTAATCGATCTTCTGTTAGTAATGGAAATTCAGAGGCAGTGCCTGTATTTCTTTTATAATTCACGTGAAGTACTTTTGTAAGAAAGACGGGGGTATTGGGTTTGCACGGCGAGGTTTCGGTAGCGGGGGGCTACAGGGGGGATGCTCTGCGAAACCGCCAGAGGCGGCCCCGGTCGGACGGAGGCGATTCCAGCCGGCCTCAGGACCGACCCAACCGACCCCGGGCCGGCCGGGGCTGAGCCCACCACAAATGGCGGCAGCACCTCTCTTACCTGGTAAGAGATTTAAGAAGGAAAAAAGTTATTGCGCTAATGTGATCGTTCTCGGAGAGGAGTGAGAATATGTGAAAGCAACAGCTCTGCAGGCACCAAGGTCAGTGAAGGAGGAGGGGGATGAGGTGCTCCTGCCGGAGCGGAGATTCCCCTGCAGCCCACGGAAGCACACAGGGCTGCAGAGATCCACCTGCAGCCCGTGGAGGAGCCCCACGCCGGAGCAGGTGGATGCCTGAGAGAAGGCTGTGACCAGAGTCAGGAAAAAGAAGCCGAGTCCCGTTAACAGCGTCACCGGTGTCACGGGAGAGAGGCCCGGAGCCGCCCTGGCCCTGCAGCTGCAGAGCCGGGCCGAACCGCCCCGGAGCGCGGCCGAGCCCGCACAGCCCCGCCGGGCGGCGCAGGAAGTGACGCGGGCCCGGTGCGGGCGGCGCTGCGCTCGGGCCGGGCCCCG
>VZSE01006608.1:1300440-1379493 GCA_013398275.1 Promerops cafer
GCCCCGCGGAGCGGAGCGGGGGCCCCGCGCAGCCTGGCGGCCCCGCGCACGGCGAGGAGGAGGAGGAGGAGGCGGCGGGGCCCGACGTGCGGCGGGGGCCCGGCGGCAGAGCGGAGCGCAGCGAGAAGCTGGCGCTGTACCTGGCCGAGGTGGAGAAGCAGGACAAGTACCTGCGGCAGAAGGGCCGGTTCCGCTTCCACATCATCCCCGACGGGAACTGCCTGTACCGCGCCGTCTGCAAGGCGGTGTACGGGGACCAGCGGCTGCACGGCGAGCTCCGCGAGCAGACCGTGCACTACATCGCCGACCACCTGGACCACTTCAACCCCATCATCGAGGGCGACGTGGGAGAGTTCCTCATCGCCGCCGCCCAGGACGGGGCCTGGGCCGGCTACCCGGAGCTGCTGGCCATGGGGCAGATGCTGAACGTGAACATCCACCTCACCACGGGCGGCCGGCCCGAGAGCCCCACCGTTTCCACCATGGTTCACTACCTGGGGCCCGAGGACCCGACACGGCCCAGTATCTGGCTGAGCTGGCTTAGCAATGGGCACTACGATGCTGTGCTGGACCGCATGTGCCCCAACCCAGAGTACGAGGCGTGGTGCAGACAGACTCAGGTACAGCGCAGGCGGGATGAGGAGCTGGCCAAGTCCATGGCAGTGTCCTTGTCCAAGATGTACATTGAGCAGAATGCCTGCTCCTGAGACCGCCTGGGCCGCCGGCTGGGAGCTTTGCTGCAGGGACTGACAGAGAGGTGTGCTGTGATGGTGATGCCTTAATCCTTAATGAAGCAGCAGCACCACAGACTGAGAAAGACTGTAGGTTGTGGGGGATAAATACAGACGTAGTTGTAATATTCTGTTGTAAAAACTTAGACTCGGGTTATTTGCAAGCAGATTTCTCTGTGTATGGTTGTGTCTCCCCTCCCCACTGTCTATTTTCTATAAGAATGTATTTTTTGCACACTATTTTTAAACTGTTACCTCCATCTACTACATCTTACATTAGTATCTGGCTTTCAGCTGTACAGCCAAAAACGTTTGTAAACAGTTTTTGTAAATAAGGCTTATGATGTAACAGCTATTTTTTGCTGTGTTTTTTACCCATAAACCTTATATTTTTACCAGATGAAGTTGATGTCAAACTGACCCCCCTCGTTGATGGAAATATTGTGGGTATTTTCTTGCAAAATTAAAGTAATGGCTTTTGTAAAAGTGCAGCAAAGTGAGAACAGACTGCTTTTAGGAACAGTTGCTTTCTCTGCCTGGAGCACAGAACAGGTCCTTTGAGCCAGTTGGAATGCAGCTACACGTGAACAGTGCAGGGAGCAATTGACTCTTCTGTTTTTAATTACTGTTTTGAGTAAACTGGCCTCTTGTTGCCTGGTTGGCTCACTCTGTGCTCCATTTATATTATTTATCTGTAATAACAGAACATTAACTTGCAATAGAATGTTGTGACTAGATAATAGTCTCCTGCTTTGGCAGTAATTGCCTTGGCTGCACCTCAGTGTTTGTGTTCTTGTTTCTGGGGTTATGGTGTCTTTCGTATAAGCCCTGCTTCTTTTTTGGCACTGGTGTTTCACCAACAAATCATTATCTGATCACAACATTTTATTCACATGACTTTATTTTCTAATCAAGAAATCAGGAATGGTATTCTACATTATGGTTTAAAAGAAAAAAGTATTTAAATTGAGGTTTGTATGGTTTGCTGGGTCAAACATTTAAATGTTTCCAATCTGGATTCTGTCTCTTCTACTTTCTGATTAACTTGTTAGATATATTTATTAAGTAATGCAGTTTGTACTTTTTTTATTTTGTAATATATTGTGATTTTGGAATTTATACTGTATTTGTATAATAGGAATATTCACAGCTAAAATGGAATGAATAAAGAATATAATTTTACTTGTGCTTTTGGTGTTTTCTACTCTCTGCATTCCTGGTGTGGGGAAGAATTGGGGGTGGGTTCACAGAACCTTTTATTTAGCTTCTCTGCCTTAGTCTCCCCTATTAAGAGGTCGGAAGAAGGGCCATAGTACTTTACAAATGTGAACCACTGATAATTCTGGTGTCTGCCAATATCTGAAAGAAAGAAATGCAAGCATTTAAAGACAATTGAACATCTGTAATTATTTTCATACTGCAGTAGATCTTAGTATATCTGTTTGCCAGTGAGAAACAATTTTCTATATTAATATGCCTTAGAAGAGGAGTTCTCAAGCATAGCTCATGAGCTGGTGACACCAGGGTTGGTGGTGAGCCAGCTCTGCTGGACTGTGCACCCTTGGGCTTGGACATTGGTCTTTGGGAACCTCCATTCTGCAGTTAGCCCCAGACTTGCTTGAGATTTGTCCTGCCAGTAGTGATACCTTGGCACCCTCTTGTTACTCAAGTAGAAGTAATGTCACAGGGACATAACAGCTTTTTACTCCCCTCACAAGATGGAAATGCCTTTCAGGTTGTTGAAGTGTGTTTACAAAGGTGCACATATGTTTACAAATCAGCCTCTGATCTCAAAATAGTAAAAGGTAAAGGGTACTGGGTTAAAGTCAGGATTAAAAAGTAACTAAATAGCTGAAATGCATTAGTCTTAGTTGAGCACATGTGATAAAGAGCTGCAGGACTGATGTATATATTTGTTACTGGTTTATGTGGTACAAAGAGTAGATTTAAATATTGTTATTTTCAAAATATTGGTAAATACAATACTTTTCCCCTTCTCTTTACACCCAGTTGTGCTTTTTCTTTAGAGTGCAAACAGTGGTGGAAAAACCCTGGTCTTTCTAGTCCACTACTGCTTAACCCATGAATCTTTGGAGGGCTGAATTTTGAGGTGAGAGCATGGCAAAGATGCAGTCATGGATGTGTTCATAAGGAACAGAGGTAGTTTATGGGGAAAATGGCTACTCACGTGACTCTAAAAGTGGAGATACTAATACAGCATCACTAAATATCAGTGATGTGTTGACTCATTAAAAATACTTTATCCAGGCTGCTTAGGTTTTGGGTTGGATCTGATCAATTCATTCAAAGTTGTGACTATCCCAAACTTCAAAAAAAAAACCCAAATGCATTTAGTTTCGGTCTTCTAGAATTACCATTTTCAGTTGCATCATGAATTGTGTCACGAGTTTTGTTTGTGTTTTGCAACACAAACCTTAGAAATGCTCAGTAAGCTAAGCAAAAAGGATTGAGACTGCATAGTGTTCACTCTGTGCAATAAAAATGATACTAAAACACCACAAATAAATGAAGTAGTGTTAGAAACCAACCGTGTGGGACCCTGGGATGGGTTCCCACAGAGTTCCTCAGCAATTTATCTACTGCATGAGTCACAGGGGCATGCAGATAACCTAAAAGAATTTGAAAATCTAGGGTACTTGTTGAACTAGTTTGCAAAGACATGGAGGGTGTATTGCTGAAGTGTGTAACAAGGCACTTGTTTTTGCAGCTTGCATTACGTACTGTGTCTAAAAGGAAATTACAAAAATGGCATTTCAGATGTTTTGGACACATGGAAAGGGGTTTAGTTTTTTTTTTAATAGCTGTGGTGTTTAAAGTTCAGCTGAGACACTAGGTTCAGATGCAAGCCAGTGGTGCCTTGCTTGAACAGGAGTTTCATGGATAAATTTTATGGAAGCAGTTATCCTAATGTGGACAGAGCTTTACAAAACTGCTTGTAACACTATTCTTGTCCCCAGTAAAATCAGAGGTAGATGCAAGTTTTCCTTTACTGTCCTCTGTTCAACAATTCCAATAACAAGGGAAGAACAGATATTGTCCTGGATCATAATTTCAGTGGCTGATTATTTTAACCTTGGCTAATCACTTGCATAACCCAGCTAATCCTTAGACCTGTCTGGGGACTTTGGTCAACAGACTTTTTATTTTTGACAGTAAGTCAGAAAAAGAGCTTGATTTTCAATATGCCACATGTACAGTTCCATAAATCAGGTAGAAAATGCTTTAATTCTAAACCAAGCTAATGTGAACTTCAATCTGTGGGAGCATAAGCTTTGTGATGCCATCTTTGCTTGTATTTTATAACACAATTGCTAATTAGTTGACACGTGGGATGCTGCATTTCAGGAGTTCCTTAGGTTGCCAAGACTATGACATTGTCACTAAGTGGGCAAGGGATATGTTAAAATTGTCATGTGTGTTGAACAGACTTTGTTACATGAAGCAAGGTTTGCAAGAACTGAATTGGTTTGCAATGAAGGAATCCCAAAATAAGGGTGATGGGCAAGTAGGAAAGGGAAGATTTATCTAAGTATCACTGTTCTCCATCTCAGTCAAGGGCTTGCTCTTCAGAAAGTTAAGTGGATGACACTTTGTGCTTAGTAACTTTCTTAGGACACATAGAAGTTGTCTAATGCCAGCTACTGCAGTTTATCTGTCCTGTTGTGTTTGGCTGATACATTCATTACTTATGTGCAAGATAAATCTTTTACATTAATGCCACTTGTAAATAAGGGTGTGTTTCAGTACTTATAGAGGTAAAAATCACCTGAATACAAATATTTCTACTGTCTGCTTTTGCTTTTATGATGTTGGCATTAGGTAGGATTTTTGAGGATAAAATTTCAATTTTGTTTTAGTGATTTGTCAGTGTGCTCATGCATAGCTTCTGAATCCAAGCAGAAAATGATGACATATCTCACAACAGAAACAAGTACCTGGTAATAAATGTTTTTTGCTTACAATTTGCTTATACTCTTTTACATTTATTCAACAGTTTATTGATATGCAGTGATAAGTGTTCCTAGGATGTTGGTGCAAAATGGTGTGAAACGAAAAAAATTCCTGACCCTCAGTATTAAAAAGATTGTCCCATTTCAGAATTGCATGTTGTGTGAAAATACTCAGCATCCAGTGAGATAGTGAGTAACTGTTTAAAAGGTCATCAGGTCTGCCAAATGCAATTGTGTAGTCATCAGAACTTTATAAAGAAGCATAAAAATTTAAACTTTGAATTTTTACTAACATACAGGCTGATTTGTAACATGTACATGTGTGTTTCAGTTAAAAAAAAGTGGCTTTCATATTTCCTGTTCAGTTTTAATTTATAATCTGTCTTTTTTATAGCAAGTTTATACTATTAATAGATAAAAAGATACAGCAATGCAGTAATATGTTGTACTTCAGCCATTTTTTTCTGGAGTTAGTATTTAAAATCTGTTTATACAAGGAAACCCATACACGGTATCCAGACTGCAAATCAATGGAAATAAACCACTGTCATGTTCCAGGTTTCTGTGGCACGAGTGGTTATTACTCCATCTTCTCATAAATTTGTCCTAATTACTGATCAGGCTTCTCTGGAGAAAAGGTAAGTGTGCAATTGTAATAGCATGATGCATGTACACAGGGATGAACTCATCTTTCTTGTGTGATCTTAAAAAATGGCATTTCCTGCATTTTTAGTGTGTGTTTTTAAACCATTATGCTTTTAATTCTTATTTTATTTCACAGAAGTTTTATTGGAAGTTGTAGAAAACAAACTATTGAGTTCTTCTTACAAGGCATGGTTGCTTAATAGTGTTTGAACCTTCAGCCCTGTAGCACAGTTAAGCTGAGTGCAGCGTGGCATCTGCAGGGAAGAAGGCAATTGTAGGAGGAAAGCTGGAACTGGGATCAGGCTGTGAAGGGGCCCAGGTCACCTTCTGTGCTTTCATCTCCCTTGTTCACCCACATCCCCAGCAGGGAGATCCTGACTGGCTGTGCCCTTGGTCTGGTGGCAGCTTCAGGATCATTGCTGCTGCTCCTTGGGGTCTCGTTATGGAGCCCTTGGACTGCTGAGCTTTTGGGGGCTGCAAATGAAGGAAGGGATGCAACACTCGTTAAAAAATGGGAAGGATTTCACAGGCAAAGACATGGCGTTTTTCTTGCCTGTGAACTTCTATTACTGAATTTCAAAGACTTAAAGCATGGTTGAACATCAAAATGGTTTGCAAAGGTCGATGTAATTTTAAAAATCACATGAAGCATGTTAACTGATTTTTGAGAGTCAAATGCTGAAGTATGCAGAAATACCATTTTTTAAATTTAAATTAATCCATAATTACATTAGCAAAGCCATATGATTTTCCCAGGTACAAGGATCCAGCATTTTTCCTGCACAAAACTTCTACTTTACTGACCATAAAACTTCATTTTCTAGCTGTTTAACTAACCAGTATATCTGGGCAAGAAAATAATGATTTCAGATCTCTGGATGTGATTTGGAATTTGGTAAAGTCTGTCAGTTTAATCCAATATCACTAAGTGCAATATTTCTTCCCATTGCTGATGCTCTACTCAAGTTTAGATGTCTGCTTTTAGAAATACCATGATCATTGGAACTCTAGCTGAGCTTCTTTTGATATTTTTTAGGGAGAGCCTGTGGTAAAAATGTACTCCCTTTGTAAATAAACAAAAATGTTTTGTATCTAAATTGCCTGTCTTCCATATGACTTAAAGACTGAGATATGACGGAGCAATTAAGCAGTTAACTAACATGTTTGTTTGATTTGTTTGCTTTCCTGACAAACTTCAGCTCCACTGGAATAGGTTCCACTCACAGGGACTGACCTTGCCTTTTGTGGTTTAAGGTAGGAGCAATGATAAAGTTACTGTCTCAGTAATTACTAACACAATTCCTATTACTTCTGCAAACCCTATCTGCAATTTCAAAATTTCTTCTCATGGTTATTTTTGTTGATTGTCAATCATAATGCCTATTCAGGATTAACCTTAGAAAGTAGTTACACTGGAAACCAAAACCTAATTAAATAGGACATTTGAGTCAGTTTAGGAGTTGACAGCTGTTTTGCTGTTTATGTATAATCAAGGGAAAGGTGATGCCCAAAATGAAATGGTTGTGAAAGGACTTCTTTTGCTCTGAAAAATGGTAATGTCAGCTTATAGATCAGCATTGTGACTGCTGATGTAAAAGCTTTAATGCACTTGAATTTATTATTTCTTAATTAAATAATAATGTTATCTCACAACAAGTTGCATTTTTGTTACACTCAGGATCTCTCTGCTACACAAGAGACTAATACTGCTAGATTAGAAAGAAAATACTGTTTTGCTTTTAGAAGTCATAGCTTTTTTTTTCCCATTTATCTCCCACCATTCTAATATCCACTGAAAGAGAGCTTTGGCTTTAGGTAAGGAATGTTTGTGCATGTGGCCTGTGTTCTCCCTGAACTATTAAGTTGAATACATGTAGAATAAGTTTTTTTACTTCAGATTAATACCTATAAAAGTGGTGAATAAACAGTTGGGTAAAAAAGTACCTGTTATACTGTAGAGCATTTGGCTCAGCAAAGCTGCAGTCCCACTGGGATTTGGATGGGAAGCCGCATTATAACAGCACACACTCTACAGGTATCTGAAAACTTAATCTCCATTTACTTATTTTGCTTTTAGTTCTTAAATTTTTCTGCATGCATGTTATCTTACTTATCAGGAAGTAAATATTTATGGATGTTTTGTTAATTAGGTAGCTGTCCTTTTGGATATACTCATGATAATTTGTGGTTCACGTGAATGTGATTCCTGGTAGATTTCAATTTTCAGTTAATATTTTACAGCAGGTGCCCTGAAGAGGCTATGCAACACCTGAAATTGCTAGAAATTACACCAAACAAGAAAAAATTCAGTTATTTGATACCATTTATGTAATAATATTCTTCTCCTTCTCTAGCTCTGTCCAGAGACAAACATGTTCCAAGATGGATCAATAAGACAACACTGGGCTCTGTTAGGTAAATTAAAGAAGCATTTGCAGAGAAATAATAACTGTGGAAAGCTTCACCAAATATGTTATTGCAAAGGAGGCTGTTGGGATACAGTAGTATATATGCTCTTCAAAACTCTTTATTGCCACACTGAGATTGTGACAACTTCAAACAAACAAAACCTAAAAAAATCCCCAAACAAAAATGTCAAACAAAATCCCAAAAGAGTGTAAACTTTTACGACCAAAAGCCCAAGGGAAGCTGCTCTGGGGAGGCTGTGTTTGTGAGGAGCCATCGTCACAGAGACAGGTTATGTAACATGAACCTCAGCAGTGGCCTCAGCTCTAACATCTTCAGGAGATCATTCTGCCAGCTAGGCTTCTGCCCTGAGACCAAGTAGGAAATAGTTGATGCTCTACTTCAGTCAAGGGATTGAGTTAATCTCTGCTAAGACTTTTGGTGCTTCTTCAAGCCTTTGAGCTTTATCTCAGTGCTCTCTGGATTAAGTTCTTGCCAGCCAGCAGCTGTATCATTTCTCTTTGGGTCACTTGATAGAGGAGGTGGACAAGAGGCAGGTTCTGCCTCTGTGTAGAGAATCCCGTGCTCCATCATATCCCCTTGGTGTCTCATATCATCTAGTATGAAGTGTGAGGAAAAAGAAATTGTACACCACTGGAACGTGGAATCAGTTCTATCTCTCTGTTCACTCAAAAGTTCTCACCAAAATATACAAATCTGTGCCAAGTCAGTTATACTTACTTTAAAAAATTTATTTACTTTTTCTATGAACTATAAATATATCACAAAGAGTTTTTAACTAGCCACTGAGGCATTTTACAGCTCTAAAAATGCTACAGACATCTGGTCACATGGAAATCTTCAGTGGGATGCCACAGGTTTTCCACCAAATTCAATTCTGGATTCAGATTTATCTTCTGCTCAAATATTTATTTCAGTCTGTTTACTATTACTGTTACGTATTTAATCCCCTCATTAACTTTGATTGTTTATTCCCACAGCATAGGGAGGAAATACTAGGAATGGTTTCCAATGTTAGTGAGTACTATCAAAGCAAGAAAGGAAAGGAAAGGAGGGTAGCACCTTATGGTAGGGAATGTTCCATGACTGCTTAAAACCAAGAAAAAACCACCCCAAATTTGGTCTTGACATGGACATTTTAACTTACATTTTTTTTTTTTTTTTTTTTTTTTTAAGGGAAGCTGTGATGTAAGTCCAGGCCCTGTGTATAGATTTTTTTTTTGCATACAGATATCTGTAGGGATTGTGGATGAGAAAGAAAAAACAAATCAATAAAGTAAATAGAAATCCTTGTATACACACCAAAAAGGTTAGGAATGGATTTCTAGTCTCTCACTAGTAAAAGGACTAACACTTGGAAAAAATAGTTTCAGACTGAAAGCTTTCTTTAGAGAGCCTTATTCTTGTCAGGTATTTCTTGTGTTGAGTATGTGCTGATGCATTTGCTAAACGTGCTGAAGAGAGGGCCAACAAAAATGTGCCAACGAAAGTGGAAGTGATGTGTCTGTCATCAAGATGAAGGTGCAGCATGTGGGGCACATTTACTTTCTGTTGGACTGACCTGTGGGTTTTATATGTCACTTATAACTTTGCCTTTATTTAATTGGCATAGAAAATGCTTTTTATATATTTTTGCTACATATTTCCTTTTCCTGCCTTGAGATTAAATATGAACAGAGATCTTGTTTCTTGGGAGTTAAGTCCAAAATGTATTTTAGAAATTTTCATTTGATAAAACATGATTTATATGTTGTTTTCAGTTTCACAACCTTTTTGGTGTAATTCAAGCACAGAGCTGTGAAAAGTATGTTTGTAAAGGAGTACTTGTTGGCTTTTTAAGTAAGTGTTTACAGCTGGGTTAACTTTGATAAATCGTAAGGGAATTCTGCATGGCAAATATGTAAATAGGATGTTATAAAAATATGACATTTCTTGTTCTTATGAGCTTTATTGTAAATTTCCAGATTTAATTTCTTAGGGGAAAAATAATTGAGAATGGAGCTTATTTGAGCTCTTTGCTGCTGCGCTGCTGGGCAAGTTCATCCCAGCAAAACCCTGAACTTTGTCACCTTCCTGGAAGATCAGCCCTTGCCTCTAGTTATTGCAGATGAGGAATTAAATGCAGAGTCTGTTTACACAGATTCTTGAAAGAAAATCTCTGAAAGGTAGAATGTAATAGGTACAGCTGTATGGAAGGTCAATCATCACCTGTACAATGTTTGAAATGCCATTTTTGACTTGTCTTCCTTCTATGCTGCCCAGTGAGATGAAGAAGGACAATTACTGGGCTAGTCCTTTGGGGAATGTGTGCTCTGCAGAGCACAGTGCTGTGCAGAGATGCCAGCGAGCTCAGCAGGGGCAGCAGCATCACAGAAAGGTGCTTGTTGGGTAGAAGAGGTCTCTGGAGGAGGTGGGTAGGATCCTGAGTCCCAGGGTTGTTTTGCTCCCTCCCCAGTGCATGCACAGGGTCCTGGGCACTCTGGCAAGGTTCGTTGTCAACACTCGGGAGCGTAGGTCAGTTTTTAAGGATTTAACTCTACAGACTTGGTTTGAAGGTGTTACTTGGTAGGTAGCTGCCATGCAACAATATTGCAATATCAAGCTGCAGTAATTGTATGAGGAATAGGTAGCCCTGGGAGAGAGTGAAAGATACTATATGACATATAAAACTTCCATATATAACCGAATTGCTTTTTAATAGGAAGCCATGGTGACTACAAGCAGGAAATTATAGCAGTTGTAAATAACATAAACCACTTCTCAGCAGTTCTGGGGGAGAGGAGAGGGAATTACATAACAGCTGCTTTCCAGCCCAGATAATATGACTTGCCCACTTTGCCAGTTCTTGGGACTCAAAGATCTGAATTGTCACCTCCCACCTACACTAGAACTGCAGAGTGCAGAAGGGTGGTTTAAAATAATGGATGTTCCACAGTCATATTTCTGTGAAACGTGCAAACTTGGTTCTGTTAGGGTGTTGGGGTTTTTCTGGGTGTGTCCCCNGTATAAACTCAAAAGGTCAAAATGCAGCCCCAATGCACATGCAAAAAATGGTTTTTTGCTCTGGCTAATTGAAAAATGTGTCTTTCGCTCCCCATTGTCCCAGGCGGGGCTGTCACTGTCCCACCAATTTGTATTCCCAC
Organism: Promerops cafer; assembly: GCA_013398275.1. Taxonomy (NCBI): domain Eukaryota; kingdom Metazoa; phylum Chordata; class Aves; order Passeriformes; family Nectariniidae; genus Promerops; species Promerops cafer. Next base: position 1,311,358 of record VZSE01006608.1, read on the forward strand.
CTCCCTCTGCTTTTGCTCTAACTTTGCTCTTACTGCCTGTGCTGCTTTTGGCTGGGATAGAGTTAATTTTCTTCAGAGTNGGAAGATCAGCCCTTGCCTCTAGTTATTGCAGATGAGGAATTAAATGCAGAGTCTGTTTACACAGATTCTTGAAAGAAAATCTCTGAAAGGTAGAATGTAATAGGTACAGCTGTATGGAAGGTCAATCATCACCTGTACAATGTTTGAAATGCCATTTTTGACTTGTCTTCCTTCTATGCTGCCCAGTGAGATGAAGAAGGACAATTACTGGGCTAGTCCTTTGGGGAATGTGTGCTCTGCAGAGCACAGTGCTGTGCAGAGATGCCAGCGAGCTCAGCAGGGGCAGCAGCATCACAGAAAGGTGCTTGTTGGGTAGAAGAGGTCTCTGGAGGAGGTGGGTAGGATCCTGAGTCCCAGGGTTGTTTTGCTCCCTCCCCAGTGCATGCACAGGGTCCTGGGCACTCTGGCAAGGTTCATTGTCAACACTCGGAGCGTAGGTCAGTTTTTAAGGATTTAACTCTACAGACTTGGTTTGAAGGTGTTACTTGGTACGTAGCTGCCATGCAACAATATTGCAATATCAAGCTGCAGTAATTGTATGAGGAATAGGTAGCCCTGGGAGAGAGTGAAAGATACTATATGACATATAAAACTTCCATATATAACCGAATTGCTTTTTAATAGGAAGCCATGGTGACTACAAGCAGGAAATTATAGCAGTTGTAAATAACATAAACCACTTCTCAGCAGTTCTGGGGGAGAGGAGAGGGAATTACATAACAGCTGCTTTCCAGCCCAGATAATATGACTTGCCCACTTTGCCAGTTCTTGGGACTCAAAGATCTGAATTGTCACCTCCCACCTACACTAGAACTGCAGAGTGCAGAAGGGTGGTTTAAAATAATGGATGTTCCACAGTCATATTTCTGTGAAACGTGCAAACTTGGTTCTGTTAGGGTGTTGGGGTTTTTCTGGGTGTGTCCCCCCNACAATGTTGATAATATAGAGATATTTGTTATTGGAGAGCAGTGCTCGCACAGCGTCAAGGCCTTCTGTACTTCTTGTACTGCCAGGCTGGGGAGGGGGCTGGGGGTGCTCGGGGGGTTGGGAGGAGTTACAGCCAGGACAGGTGACCCCGACTGACCAAAGGGATATCCCATGCTATAGAACACCATGCTCAGTATACAAAGTGGGGGGAAGGACGAAGGGGTGGACGTTTGGAGTGACAGTGTTTGTTTTCCCAAGTCACCATTACAATTGATAGGGCCCTGCTCTCCTGGAGATGGCTGAACACCTGCCTGCCCATGGGCAGCAGTGAATTAATTCCCTGTTTTGCTTTGCTTGCATGTAGGGCTTCTGCTTTTCCTATAAAACTGTCTTTATGTCAACCCACGAGTTTTCTCACTTTTACTTTTCCGATTCTCTCCCACATCCTGCTGGTGGAGGAGTGAGTGAATGGCTGTGTGGTACTCAGTTGCTGGCTGGTGTTAAACCACAACACCCTCTCAGCCCCTTCTCCCTGTCCTTCTGCTAACCTATCCTTGTCATCTGAGCCCAGTGCTTCTTCCCTCTCCCTTGCAGCAGGCTTCACTCCCAGTGGCAATTACCACTTTTCACAGCATGTGTCCTAGTAATGTTGGATCTAAAGCCCCTGAGTCACACAGTGACAGCTGTTTTTCAAGAGGACATAGCAACATGTCTTATTAACAGCAAGCCTTGTTTTTATTGGTGATATCCTAGTAGGAACTAGATTCCTTATTAATCTAGCAGTCATTTGGAACAACGTTGTTTTCCTCTTGTTTTCGTGAGCAGGTTAAACAAATTACAAGTTTGAATGCAACCACAAACCTTCATAGTGCTATGAATCTCAGTGCTGCTGGCAGAAAGGCTGTGGTGGAAGGCAGGGAGTAGGCAGAGCAGAGGAGCTGCTGTGGCAGGGCTGGTTCTGCACAGGCCTGGCAAAGCTCAGCTCTGTTCTGATTCAGGGTCAAGGAGGCTTAGGCAGCAGCAGAAAGGTCTGATGACTTTTTTATTTTTTTAGGTCCTGCTTTTTCTAAAACTCTACAGTTCTAAATTACTTCATTGCATAGTCACTGTTAACTGCCAAAAGCTGTAACAAAGGTGATTTTAGCATCACGTTCTGCTTTGCTAGCATATCCAGAGAGATAAGAGCTGTAGACACTGCAGACAAATCAGCCCACCAGATATCCTGACTGTGCAGAGCCTGCAGCTTGATCTGAAAAGGGAGGAGTGAGGCACCTGAGTAAACTGAGCAGTTGGTGAGCTTACTTGTCTCCTTATCGCTCCCTGGAAACATGAGGTCTGACAGGATATGTATGATGCCTCTCCAGCCCTTGGAAATGTGGCATTTTGTGAGGTGCATATTATTTTATGGTTTTGAAAAGCTGCATTACACTGAAAGTTCTTCTTCATTTGAATAATTTTGTAGTCTACATGGCACCCTATAAAATTTTTATCCTGACTGGGAAGTGTAACTTGTGATTCCTGCAGTATCACAGCTTTATCCACAGCTTCATCAGTGGCTCATGGCTGTGACAGGCAACTGCTCTTGCTCAATGAATGCATATTAGAGAAGCAAGAAATAAGCAATTCTTTCTCACAGAATTAGCTTGACATGAGGTGACAACCTCATGAAGTGCACCAAGGCCACATGCAAGGTCCTGCACCTGGGTTGGAGCAATGCCAAGCACAAACACAGGCTGGGCAAAGCAGCCCTGGGAAGGACTTGGGGGTGCTGGTGGATGAGAGGCTGGGCACGAGCCAGCAACGGGCACTCCCAGAAAGCCAAACGTGTCCTGGGCTGCCTCAAAAGGACCGTGGCAAGCAGGTGGAGGGAGGTGATTGTGCCCCTCTACTCTGCTCCTGTGAGACCCTTTCTCGGGTATTGCCTGCAGCTCTGGGGTCCCTGACAAAAGAAGGACGTGGGCCTACTGGAATGAATCTGGAAAAGGTCATCAGAGGGCTGGAATAGCTCCTATAGGAGGGCAGGCTGGGAGAGTTGGGGCTCTTCAGCCTGAAGAACAGAAGGCTCCTGGGAGATTATATAGCAGCCTCCCAGTACCTAAAGGGGGCCCACAAGAAAGATGAACTTTTTACAAGGGCGTGTAGTGACAGGGCAAGGGGCAATGGCTTGAAACTGAAAGAGACTAGGTTTAGGTGAAATATTAGGAATAAATTCTTGTGAGTGTGGTGAGACACTGGCACAGGTTGCCCAGAGAAGCTGTGGGTGCCCTGTCCCTGGAAGGCTAGGTTGGATGGGTCTTTGAGAAACCTGGTCTACTGGAAGGTGTCCCGGCCCTTGGGGATGGGAGGTTTGGAACTAGGTGATCTTTAAGGTTCCTTCCAATCCAAATAATTCTATGAGTCTATGATTTTATGATTCTATGAGTTACAACTAACAGGCTTTATAAACAGCAGAAAGTACAATAGAGTTGCAATGAGTCATGGTAGTTATAATACATGCACTTTATTTTTCCTTATTTTTCTGTGCTTGTAAATTGCTAACTCATGATAGATGCGAGTGAAACATTTGGCATTTCTAGTTTTTCATTCTGTTAGGTTCCTTTTGCTGTTTTCCTTTAGGCTGTAACCCTTTTCTGTCAAACTTGCTTTGCATTTGTTTTTGAGTAGATATTCATGAATTTGTCTATTTATATACTAAAATATGGCACTCATTTTCAACAATTTAGTAACAGAGAAATACAGCATTTGCTCATGGATCTTTGCAGATTAAAGAGAAAACATTCAGAATAGACCCCGTTACTAGCTGGATGCTGAAAACATCAACAAACAAAAGCCAAAAGAAGTATATTATGTTCAAATATGTAACAAATAAAATGTCTTAATGAACATAATACCATAACAATGTCTTGCATTTGACCAGAACACTGTCTTTAACTCAATTTACATTAAAACTAATTAATATAATTATCATTAAACCCACATTTGTTTCAGTGAAGTTCTCAACTTCCAAAGAGACAGAGACTTGCCATACATTTCTGGGAGGGCCAGTAATACTGTTTGTACTTTGGCAAGGTAATGAAAATGTGCCAGCTCTTTGATCAATAATAATTTGCAAAATAAGTTCCCTCCTCTCTGGCTATTTCATATCACTAATTTGTTTTACTTTGCTGTATGAAATATTTTATCTCCCAAACATTATTAGAAATAGAAACATGTTCACAAACCTTTTTGGCCCTAAACTTATGTGTTGTTTATTGTAGCATCTCTTTTAATGCCTCTGAGAAACACAAGATTAAACTCCCTCAGTATGTTAGATTCCACTGACAGATGAGATTGAGTCTTTTTAATGTCACATAACTGGGTAAACAATTTTGTAGGAAAACAGCAGTGCCATGATATGTTGTTCTCTGAAGCAGTAGGTGCATAATCTTCAATACAAAGACCTTTAAAAATAGAAAGGGAAAAGTGAGTTGTACTGTGTACCTTTGACTTTTAGTTCTCCCAGTACTGATATATATCCAAATACTGTGCTGCTGAGCTATTTCAACCCTGTGGAAAAATTGTTTCCCTGTAAATGAGTGTCACGCATAGGGCTGCATATCATTGTAATAACAATTCCTGCTTACTTCTCCAATGATCAGAACTCCTGTTCCTTACAGTGCTGAACCTGTAAATAAATGAATCAGAGACCTAAATTATGGGAACAAGAATAATGGTAATGTTGTTTGTGATGTGTCTTGTGTTTCATTACTCTTTGGAGCTCCTCACAGGTTTTTTAGTCAAGCAGAACTGCAGCTCAGTCCTAACAGCCAGTGTGAGCTAAGTGTGCTTTTGGCTAAACTTTGTTACCTTCCATTTCCATGGCCTTCAGTTAATATGCCACAAAAGCCCACAATCTTGAAAACAGACACCATCTTAATTTGTTACATATGTCTACAAACTACTACAAACAGATGCCTATGACAGAGGAATTCAGTAGCTTCTTAAAGTGATTAAGAGATTACATTACAGTTTGTGGGGAGCATTATTAAAGGATTAGAAACCTCTCTTAACAACTAAAAGCACAAGCAGTCTAAGGTGTTACATTGCTGGATTTGCAAAGATATAGGTATGTGGGTTTGCACTTTCCAACCTTATGAGTAGATGTGGTTTTGGCTGATGTGGAAAGCATTATTGGTGCCAGAATTCCTAAACACACCCAGAACATGTATTATAAACACCCTGAGAGCACCTACTGTTGCTGCTACAGAGGGGGAGAATCAAGGTTTAGATTTATAGCACACTGAAAAAAAGCACTGATGTGGTGAACTATTTTTAAGTACAATGTTAATTTCAACAAAAATTGGAATTTACATGGAAAACATTTTTCTAGTTATTTTCAATTATACATTAACTAAAGAAGGCAATAGAGTTTTACTGAGCAGTGTGCTTTTAATGCCATATGTATGGTATGGCTCTTAAAGGTCATGGATTTGCTGAAACCTATATGAAAGTGTGCTTCTTGTAATGTTCATGTTGTAAAAATGACATTGTAATGTAAAACTTCTAATGGTTTTAAACTTCTCATTCATATAGTTAAGACCAAGCAGCTCCATTCCTCTCGTGATGGATAAATGTGTTTGGATAACGCCAGTCAATGTGGCAGTGCCAGCAAAATAGTTACTGCAACAGCAGTCACTTCAAGGAAACCTAACAGGTTTGCAGCAAATGGTTGAGCCCTTGGACCCAAAGTGAGTGGTATCCAAGCTTAGTTTTTTCAGTATTCTGTTCTACAATGTAAAAAAGTTCTTTCCCAGTAATAACACCCCTTTGAAATGATTGTATATTTCAGAGCTATGAATTCAGTACCAAGCTATACTCCTAATAATTGTACATTCTTGGTAGCCTGGATCCTGTTCGGAAAGCAATTTAAGTTTTACAACCTATATCAGAAAAAAATCCATTCCAGGATTTTTTCCAGTTCTTCCAAGAATTGCCCTTTCAGCTTCAAACCACCCTGTGTCACTTAACTTGCCATTAGGGAAAAAAAAAAAAATCTGCAGGGAAGGGATCCAACTGTGCCTCAGCAGCAAAGAGAATAGCACACAGCTGTGACAGTCAGGATCCTGTGCTCACATTCTGCAGGGGAACACAGGAGTAGCTTTATTGATTCAGAGCAGTCAGCAGCACCCTGTCTTCTCCTTCCTGTAGTAACTGTAAGTAGACACCTGGATGGAGCACTAAGGACAGGCCAAGCATATGTGATATTTCCCCCTGAAATTTTCCCCACAGGTGACTGCTCACAGCTAAGGGGATTGTTTATAGGGTTGGTCTGTTTTGTAACCCTTTCTTTTGCAAGGTGTCCCAAGCAATGGGCAGTCTCCCATGAATTCCCTTGTGTCTACATCTTCCTTGGGCTGTGATGGGCACCCTTCCATGTCTTGCATCTCACCCCACACACCACAGTCCTCAGGGAAGCTGCAGAGATTAAGCAGAATCACTCCTGCACTCAGGCAGGTATTCCTGGCTGCCTGCTTCCAGCATTTCTCACCATCAGCTACTGCCCCCTCGGACCTCTCAGTCCTGAGCAAAAAAGCCTGTAAAAAAGATGAAGCTGAGCCTTCAGAAGAGCTACAACTGTCAGTGTAAATAGAGAAAAAGGCTTTCCATCAAGTTGCACAGGTAGTAATGACCTGGAGCTCCTGTTTCCCTGTAGGAGATAAACATCTCACCTTCTGGCCTCATTAGCACTGTCCTGGAGACTCCAGTTACCCTTTTTCTCAGATGATTAGCCAACCAATCTAAAATCACAGGGATTTCTTCAACTCCTATTTACCTTTGAATATCACTGCCCTGTTTGAAGAAAGTGTTGACTGTCTGCAAGCTTTTTTTTCCCCTCTGTAACAGCTGGTCTATCAAAAATCTTCCCACAAACTGTCCCTTTCTTGTGCCATTGAAAGTTCATGGTGCTCATGGTTATTGCTAAGAAAACAGCTGTCGAAGGAATGGTATTTTTTGAATCACTGCTCGCTGTGTTCCATTTTCAGTTTGTATTTAGTGTCAGTAACAAAGACTTTAAGCCTTCCTAGCACTGAATCTGAGGATAGCGGAAGTCAGGGCTGCGAGGTTAGGATAACTGGGTAAGTAGGCCAATAAGTAATTATGATAAGAAGGTTAGGATAATTAGTAGCATCAATAAATGGCCAAAGCTATCCTGCTTGAGTTCTCTGTTCTTTATTTTGTCAGTGATCATTTTCTTAGGACAAATTATGAGAAGCAGCAATACTTTGTTAAATACTGTTGCAGTCATAAAAGTTAAAATGAAATTATAGCAATGGGGAGGGATCACTGTTTTTTGATGTAAAAAGGATGAAGTAACTGGTGTTAGTAAAGTGGAATATTATACAGTGAGTGATACTGAATGAGCACTGAAAGCCCAAAACTGAAATTAATCAAATGGAAATAGATTAAAAGCTTAACCAGCAATACATTCAAGGTGAAACATCCTGCAGCTGACTCGACTAAAAAGAGATTTTAAAGAAAAAGACGTGGTAAGCAGTTTAGTGCAAATATGACTTATATTTGCACACAGACTATGCTCAGCACTGGAGAAATTCCAGGTGAAACGTAGTTTTTGGCTTTCTTTCAACGTCTCTTCTACTTTTTTTAGGATTTATGTCTCTTGTGCTTGGGCTTTTCACTCCATCTTCTCCTAGTACTGAAGTCTGGGTGACTTTGTGTCTAGGCCAGCCCCTGCAGAACAGACTATCTGGTTCCAAGCAGGATGCAAGTCAGGTCGTCCATAGGCTAATAATTCTCCTGAATCTTTCCTGTACTTTGTCTCAAAGTGGAAGATGTTCTTCTGTAAGTGTCACTTTTTCCTGGTGGAGCACGACAAAAAAGGGTTCAGCTTTGCCATGAAGGAAACCCTCAAAGAACACATCACAGCTGTATTTTCTGCTTTCTTGCTATTGCTGGTATTTTCTTTTTTTGACCATATTATGCTAGAAATTAAAGTCAGAAGTGTCAGTAACAAAGGCTGTACCCTTGTCCCTGAGATTCTTTCCTGAAGAACTTACAGCTTGAATATTAGTCTCAGAGCTGGCTGATGTATACCAGCTTTTGTGTTCATCATGTTCATCATGTATCAACTTCTCTTACTGCTGCCCTAATTGGATTGTGAGGGAGTCCTTTGATTTTAATCTATTGAGATATGGAATGCTGCATGTCTACATCTGATCTTGTTCACAGCCTCTGAGGTTTCCTAGAACCATAAAAGGGGTTGGTCTTCAACCTGAAAACCAAAACTGCATATGGTGGCTTGACTTCATTGGAAGGTTCTTCTTTTTTTTCCCCTCCTTTTCATAAACCAGGAATTGAGGGGTTCATCCAATTTTCAAAAGGATAATATTTCCAAGTAAAAAAAATATTCAAACCACTGGTCTTCCTTTTATTTTGCAAGGGTATCTTTCTCTTTGAGAAGATAAATACAAACTCTGCAGGGTTGATCAGGACCTACAGGGTAGATGTAGGCCTAAACAAAACCTCAAATAAATTTGTGGTTTACATGCCTATACAAACTATGTATAGTAGTAACATACCGGAGCCCTGACAAAGATTGTTTTAAGCACTCTATAAATAGATAAACAAGTCCATTCTGCCTGTCAGAAAGCTTGCAAAAATGCAAAATAAGTTGTTGCAGATGAATAAAGTAAGCTAGACGATCTTCCATGTTCTGAGGAGATCAGAGTAATGATGTGAGTAGTTTAGTCAAAGTACCAGCTTACTGCTTGGGGATACACTTTATAGTTAATGTTGTGGCATCCAACCTTTTGAAAACAAAGCATTTAAGTAATGCACACACATGCACAGTCAGTTCATTACCATAGGTCAAAATATGTTTGTGACAGTAATTACAGGTTCAGAAATAACATTGAGTTTCTTTAACTTAGTAGAGCTATGAGCCCAATGAAATACAGGCTTTATATGATAGTTCTTTTTGGCAGAGATGACATTTTCCTAAAATTTCATCTTAAAAATTCTTCATGTCTGCTACTTTGTCATGAATTGAAATCTGTCCTGCATGACTAGTAAGGCATGTTTCACCTGGATTTTTCACGCCCTATGGAGTATAAAGGATTCAGCAATGAAAAGTATTTTACCCAGCTAATCATTGCCTCTGAGGTTATGCAAGAGGCTGGTATGTTTCCAACTAGGCTTGTAATTTTGCAACATGGGCTCCAAATTGCATTGAATTGGGGCAGGCTTGGGCCTTCCATCTCCTTTATGCTGTCCTTGCTTCAAAAGTTGGGGTTGGGGCCTTTTGCTTCTCTGCTGAAACTTCTCTTATGCTTCCATTTAGAACTTTTTGAGGAAAAAAATGTTTTAGAGGAAATATTTTCTTCCTGGCATAAGGAAGTTATATGCTAGTTATATGCTATGTTAAATGCTATCACTCCTTTATGTGAAAAATAAACAGCATGGTGATCATTCTAAAAAGACTAGATGAGGTTTCCAGGAGGATTTGAGCCAGCTAGGAAGGTAAGGTAATTAATAAACCTAAGTACTGGTGGTGTTGCTTGGACAGACTCTGCTTCGCACTAGGTGGCTCTGCATGTCACTTTGGAAATAAAGTGTTAGCGTGGTAGTCTTGTTTACTCTTTGGATGACTCCTCTTCCAGTGACTTGTAATCTCTAAGTCGTGCAGTGCCTCACTCTAACAGAAGAGAAGCACCCAGGGCAAAGCAGGTGTGATTTTCTGCCATCACACAGGGAGGAAATGCAAACTCATTTAGATTGTCATACCTTTCTCTTGCAAAATAATTTTTTAAAATCTTCAGCTCTCTGAATGTAGAAATTACACCTATCAGCACTAATTCTTCCCTAATGTAATGCCAGCTTTATATTTTCCAAGCAGGGGGTTGCAAAGAGTACAAGTGCCTGAAGCTGCTGCAGAAGCTTAACCACAGTGGCTCTGGGCAGGGCAGGGGGGAAGAGAAATGGATTTCCCAGGTCCAGTGCCCAGTGCAGTCATCCAAATCCTATTGAACAACAGCCTGGGAGACCGTGGACAGTGCAAAGTGTTTGGGAGGAGTAGCTGGGCATGGCATCCCCCGTTTGGCTCCCCCTTCAGAGCAGGCAGACAGTCAATACAAGCACTGCAGCTGAGGTGAGGGAAAGGAAAGAAAGAAGAGCAGCAGCAAAGTCAGGACAATGATGCAGCCTCTTCTCTCCTTTTGCTGCTCTCTTCTGCCTTGGTGACTGACGTTGCCTCTGGGAAACCCTTGACTGACTGAAGCCATATGTTGGACTGAGCAGATCAGCCTCATCCAGCAGCTGGCCACTGTGCAATGAGAGTGCAGTAGTCACTGATTTATGAATGAAACTCGCTTCTCTTCAAGTTTTTTCTTGATGTTGCTAGAAGGTAATGAATCATATTTATTATCCAAAAAAAGTTGGACATAAGGTAACCATAGAAAAAGAATAATTTCATTATTTTCTTTATTGCATTTACATATGAAGGGAGGCTAATCCTGATGGGATAAGTGAGTTTGTGGCACGTCTGTTCAATTTAGAGGACTCTGAATTGAAGCCTGCACATATTTGCAGACTGAACAAGGATGAAATACTAATCTAGAAATAAAGCCTATTATTCTAATATACACACGAAAGTTGTAGTAGAGGTCTGATTGCAGAAAGGAACAATATTAAGGTAATGTTTGATTTAAAATAAAGAAGCAGCTTGTTGTATTTACTGGATTTTGAACAGGAAACAGAAAATACACAAAGCATATAGTATTTGACTTTTCATTTGACAGAGAATGGTTTCAAGTTGCTCTCTTCAATGTGGTCAAGTGTATTTCAACATTTTGGCATCACTAACTACCAAAGTTATGATTTGAAGTTTAAAGTTGATAAGTATATGAGGAAATTGAAAATGCAAATCATAAAAGATAATATCTTTGGAAAATATTTGAATAATCAACTATATTGTGAGGGGGAATAATATGTATGACAGCTTAATGTGATTTTTGGTAACCAAATTATATTTTCAAAGTTTGCATAATGCTGTGAGAGCTCTTTTGGCCTCTGCTCAAAAGGTTGCTTAACTCATTATCATCACCATTTTTTGAGTAACAGCAGTAAAACATTTGTCTGCTACATACAAAGTGGTGGTGAAAATTGTTGCTACCAAGTGTATATAGAAATGAGATTAATTTGTTTTTACATGGTTATGGGTATAAACAAAAATCTTGAACCATAAATGTCAGCACTAACCTTTAGCTTGAAGGTCTCTTAGACTGGAGGCAATGCTGGATAAAACAGAAATAAAATTGAAATAGAATAGGCATTCTTTATAAAATGTCATTTTGAATGCAATAGCATTAAAATTTAAGACACTACCAAAACAACACAAATAAATTCATATTAACATTAAAGATCCCTCTGACTTAGCTGTTTAAACAAAAGGCCACAACAGACACACAGAATTGCTGCATAATCAATTAGTATTAGGAAAACTAAGGTCAGTCTCAGATTCAGCTACCTGCTTCCCCCTTTAAACAAAAACATGCATCAAGGACAAGAAGCAAAATAAATCAGTAAATAGAGAGCTCAAATTGAGGAAGATATAAGAGGAACCTTTTTTTTCCACAAAGAAACAATTCCATCTTCAAAGAAAGTAAATTTCCACCCTTATCAGCTGTTCATCACTGCATATAATTTTAAAGAACCCTGCTTCTAAAATTATTCTGATACCACAGAAACTTTATTTATGGACATTCTTAAGCAGAATAAATCATTAAGCATTGTATATAAAATTCACAGGAAAAAAAAGACTATTTGAGTTAATTTTTTAATGGAACATTCAAGGTCTATTAAAGTTATGAGCTTTTAGAGTAATGTAAAGGAGCTGCTACACATTGTGACTCCTGCTTTCATTTGTAATACTTAATGGTCTTAGGTCTTACTACCATTAGGGTAAATTGAACAAATGATTGGAAATGTTGTTAATTGGGAGAAAAGGGGGAAATGTCAATCATGAGTCATTAATCATTTTACTTTTCGTATCTGCTTTTACAAAAGCATAGGCAGTGTACTGGGCATTAAATATGCCTTAATTAGAACAGAGAGATAAAGCCATAGCTTCATGTTGAAAGAGAGGTGTTTTACCTGGTCTCTGGTGAACTTAGAGTAAAAGGGCATTTAGACAATTTGTTTTAGGAGGACCCTTCTACAGCTAATATTCTTAAGGCTTCCAGATGATCAGCTGATCAATTCTCCTCCCCGCTGGGTGGTACTTATTTGCCAGCTGGGATTAAACTTGCATAACATTTAAAGAAAACCTGCTTAAACCAAAGAAGTTAACATTAAAAGCAAAAATACTACAAGGTTTATCAAACTAAAGCACTTGTCATCCTTACAAATGAAAAAAAACAAAACAAAACAGCTGCTTCAATGTTTTTCCTCAACTGCTAAAGTACCTGAGGCTTCCCAAGCTGATATAGTGGCTTCAGCTCATTGCAGATGGTAGAAAACATGAAGGTTTAACACAGACAGATTTAGGACTGTGGCATTTGGCAACACAATGCCTGATACTTCAAGGACTGCTGTGTGTGGCGTGGTATGCACGCTGAAGTGTTATCAGGATCTGATTACAGGGATAAAAATCCCATCCACAGTCCTGTCCTTTCGTGCCTGTCTTTCAATGCCTCTCCCAGCAGTGGAGCTGTGCTTTGCCAGTTTATGTGCAGAGAATGACTGCTGTAGAAAGCAGAGCAAAGTTTTCGGTGGGAAATGAATGATGAGAAATAAATCTCTTCTTATTCTTAATGATTATTTGTTCTTTTAGAGTGCCTTGATTTGGCAGCCTGCCAACTCATTAGCATTCCCCAAGAATGCAGTGGGCTCTACTTGGTGGGATGGTGTAGAGTGAGTTGGGATGGGGTGGGATGGGGTATGATGGGGTGAGTGGACTTTCTTCTCCAGGAGTACTGGATGCTCTTTGCCCTGCTTTTCTGATGGCTGCTGGTTTCTACTGCCTGGCAATGTGAGAGGGCAGCTTGTGATGTCCAGTGGTATTTTGTCATATTTCTTGTTAGACCACTCATTTATTTTGCCTTGTTTCATATTTCAGTAATGAGTCAATACTAGAAAACTTGTGCTAGAATCTCTGCCTGAGTATTTAGGCAGTGGTTTGAATACCATTCCACTCTGGGAGATGGATCCGCAAATGACAAATGTTAAAATACATGTTTTTATTTGTGGCCACTTCCCTGAGAAATGTGCAGTTTGCATTTCTTTCTCAAGGAGTACTGAGCCTGAGAAATCAGTTTAATGTTGTTTTTAATAGAAAGGTCAGTGATGGCTGGCTGTATTTCAGAAATTCCTATGAGAAAGGACTCAGCTTGTCTCTTGACAGAGCTGCAGATGAGCAATGATCCCAGCACAAGAGAGGCCAGTTCAGCTGCCCAGGGGATCAAGATGGCTCAGGCTGTAACAGACGTTTCTGAAAACTGAGCTGTGGCTTTCTACAAACTAGTCAGCCAGGCCTGCTGTCTGTGGAGAAAAGGAAAAGGCTTTATTCAGAGTCTGAGATTCAGCACAGGGTTTTCTCTAATGATCATTATTCTTCAGCTACTCCTGAGCACCAGCCTCTGCAGTGGCCCTTCATCCCCACCGCTGTCTCTGCAAACACTGCCAGGTCTGCTTCACCCCTTGGCCACCAGCAAACTGAGTGCTCTCCACTTTCAGTTGCTTATAATTCACTTTTTGTTCTGATGCTGTCAATAAATTTTGTCTCCCAAACAAACCCCCTCATCTCAATCCATATTTTCAACTTTTAGGGACGTTTTTTCACTGGAATATGGAAATATCTGTGCAGTCATCTTTGGTAGTGAAGCTCATGCTACCAGCCATAAAGACTGCTGCAGCCATCCTTGCTGACGCTGACCTTTTTCACCAACTGAAATCAGAATCTCACTTGAGAGATATCTCCTTTTGAGGTGTATTTTTATTCCACTTTTTGATTGCCTCCACTTAATTGAAGTTTTTTCTCATCATTTCCTAGTTTTTCATTTGGGGAACAGGCATCATATTGCCTCACCCCAGAAGGCAGGTAACAGATAGGTGGGAATCTCCTCCTGGGAGAAAGTCTTTGATTTCCTGTGTTCAAATTAATCCTACCAACCTCCTACCTTCCCTGCTGCTGCAATATCCTGTTTTGGATTCTAGGCAATAAAGGAACAACATTAGTTTCAAATGTTTTATTCCCAGAAAGGTTTAGATGAACACTAGGGCATGCAAGGTGATGACCTTTCATGTGGTCCTGACAGACACTGCTGGGTAAAGATGCCGAACTTCTGTGAGGAGAGCAGAAACCCAGTGGGTGTTTAGAGAAAAATCTTTCCAGGGGAAAATTGGTTCTTGGTGGGTAAGCAAGTGTTAATAAACCCATCGTTTTTGTCGATTACTTTCTTTCCTCCCTTTTCATTTCCCCATCTCTAAAGAGATTTTCTTTCTCTGATTCAGCGGTCATGGAATGCTGTAGGGCAATGAAAGATAAATATATTGTGCATTGAAAAGTAGCTAATACTGTATGCCAGCTGAGGAGATGTTCTGTGGCATCAGTTTGTCCTATTTGATTTGACCCAGGGACACTTCAGTCAATCAAGCAGTGCATTATCATTTCAAGCTCTAGGAGAGATGCACTATTAATCTAAGTGAGCTGCAGTCAGACTTGACAGGCAGGGGACAAATCCCTAATCAATCTTTTAATCACCCACCTGGGGTGGTTTGAATGAAGTCAATTAAGGGACCGTTCATCAGCAGAAAAATCTGTACTCAGCTAGTTGAAAAAAACATAAAAGATCTCCTTTGTGAAGGTATCTTTAGAATAAAACTTGTATCTTTCTCTTCCGTCATTCATCTAATGGGGAGTATGCTGGATGAGAAAGGGAAGATGTATGTAGGAGAAGTGTACAAAATTTCAATATAATATGATCACAGACATGTATTTGGAATAAATGTCCTTATTCTCCAGAAGTGCTGCAAGTATTCCAGAAAATGCCAAACTGGAACGAAACATAAATACTGAGTAAATATTTTCATAAACCAGTAAATATTTTCATAAAACATCATGGTAAAATAATTGGATGAGGTGTTAAAGGACTGCTTTTCCTATTGCAGATAGTGAAGGAATATATTGTAGAGACATTTATAAATCCCTTTTCTTCTGTTGATGTTTCTGATACAATTTGTCACTAATGTTTTGCATTCAAAACTCCTGCCAGACAAAGACTCCTGAAGCACAGGATGGCCATAGAAGGCAAAACTTGGTTGTAATTTCTGAGCAGAGATATTTTACTTTAACTCATTGGAGTATGCCTGTAAGTTTTGAGGTCAAGGTTGGTTCTTTTCCACTGAAACTTGAATTGTGTGATTTGTTTACTGAGGCAGTATTTACAGATCTTTGAAAATATTACCTGTTGTGAAATTTTATTTTGTTCTGAAAAAAGTAGAGCCAAAATGTTGTAAACTGAAACATTTTTCAGTCCTGTAAGTCACATAGATTTGGTGTTCAAAAGCAGCTAAATCTTAAAACCACCACCAATCTACCCACAGCATAATCATGAAAATGTGACTAAAAACTAAAAGTATGTTCTCAGGGCATCTCTAATGGAGCTTCTTTTAGTGGGGGAATAAAATTACTGAAGGAGTTTTCAGGATAAATGTTAAGTAATCTGTTGTGGTTGCTAAACTTCTTGCTCAGCCTTGTTTTAAGAATGTAGTTGGGCTATTTTGTTTTTTGTCCTTGTTTGAAATGCATCCAAGTTTAAACTTCTGTTGCATGTACATTGGGAGAGATCAAATCTTCAATGCTGTGATCATTTTTTCCCTTCCTTAATAGTCATTTTAGTGCTGTACTAGGGACTTAAGCACTAAATGTTGAGCTGAAAAATAAATTTTATTTTCCTCTCTACTTAGATCTTAAACTGAACAAAATCACCAGCTCCTGGTAATGTTGTCTCCCATTCTTATCTCTGTAGAAGACTGAGATAAATTTCAAAAGAAACAAACAAAGCCTAATTGAGAGGGACTTGAGGGATGTACAGGATTGCAGTGACATTTTCTGTAATCCTCTTTGGCACACTTCTGGTACTGCCTTTTGTGAGCAGCTGAAACCACCTCCTTTTTGAATAGCAGGTGTCATTGCAAGCTCAAGCCCAGATTCGTGGGGACTCTTGGGAACCTGACCATATACCTGAAAATCTATTGTGTCACAGCTGATGGGAGTCACACACCTGCTTGTCATGAGCCATCTTTACACATCTGTGAAAAAAGAAGCAAACCTCTCCTTTGCAGTTGGACCTACATGCCTGCTCTTGAGTGGTTTTTCTGGTTTCAGTGTTAATTTTGAAACAGGAGTTGAAGTTTGCTCGTTGCTGCACATGGTCACTGGGACATTGGTTGCTATTTCAGATTTTATTTTCCAAAAATATGCAGGAACCAACACACAGGATTTGACTCTGCTTCTGTTGAAACAATAGGAGAAGACAGAGACCACCATGAAGGACAGCTCACAGAAAAATGACAACCAACAACATACTACAAAGCCCATGGGAACCATTAGCTGCATGGAGGAAAGGTCAACTAAGGCTTACAAAGGAAAAGTGACTTTTCAGTTCTTCTGGCTTATCTGTTTCAGACACTGACACTTCACTGATCTCAGACAAATCACATGGCAGTTATACCGATGTGGTGAGAAAATCAGGAGTGTGGGTCATGCATGCAGGATTTATTGACCTGGAGGAGACACAAAACCAGTGTCTCCTTACTCAGGACCACTTCCAACACAAGCTCCCTGTGTGTCCTTGAGCTGCTGGGGTGACTCTGCTCTCCCTGCAGGGACAGGTACCTCATGCCTGGGGGCAGCATGGTGGGTCAGGACTGGGCTCCTTCTCCTGTGTGCTGGGTGAGTGATGTTCCAGGCTGTGCTGTAGCACTGTGATGTGAAGCAGAGCAGCCCCAGCCTATCTTTGATCCTGTGCTCAGGTTAGGTCACAAGCACAGTACCTGAGAGTGTCTTGCAGAATCTGGGACCACCTGTATGCCCTGGTGTGTCCCAATATTGCACTGAATGAAGATGCAAGTGTGCACTGTCCCTCTGCAGGGTCTGGAATTCTGCAGGAAGGTGATTGGAGCCTGTGGACCAAAGGGGACCTGAGCTACAATTCACCCTCTTCCCACAGGAATCACCCAGGACATGAGGGCATGGGAGTTCAGATACAGCCTCGGTCCTGTGCTCCCTCAGGAGATAAAAAATGCCTCTTATCTTTCACAGGCATGGTTCTCAAAGTCAGAACCCAAGAGGCAAAACTGAACATCTCAACAGTTCACATTCTGCTGTAGGATGTTGCTGCCTTCCATTTGTACAACAGCTCAGGTGGCTGTTGCCTTCATGCATGTCAGGAAGTGAGTCATGGGAGTAAAAGACAGGCTTCATTCAACCTTTTTTCTCTTCCAGTCCACAGCAAACTTTTGTATCCTGAGGAGATGACAATTAATGAGCTCTTTAAATAGTTATTTGAGAGCAGCAATTCAGGTTGTGTATAGTAGACACAGCTTTCAGTACTGTGTGGAAAACAGATTTACTCTTCAGAAAGATATTAAATATCATTCTTAATTACATGTCTTTCTTTTATATAACAATTTTAAAATTAAAATTCCTTAATAGATATTCCATAAGTTTGAAAAACATGGCTTTACCTAATTTATGCCATTTAAAATCAAATGATTATTATGGTATGCAAATATCCAAAATCAAGTGGGATGTAGGCAGACAATGAAGGCATAAAAGACAACACGAAAACATTGCAATTTTTTAGGGAAAAAGTGTGCAGGGTTCTGCTCCTCAAAGCCCTATCTCATGCTAGTCCACCGACTTCACTAGGATCCTCTGGGAAGAGTCCATGCTGCTGGGGTTATTCCCATAGGAAGACAGTGTTTCAAATTAGTGTAGCTTTGCTGTTCTTACGCAACAAAAATCTGAGATGAAATGTGCAGCTGATTTAGGATTTTTGGAAAGTATGAAGGCAATAAATCAATAAGATAGTACTTAGGAAACCAGGAAAATGTGTGTTGGCAGTGGGGAGACTGCTCCAGAACACCATTTTAGAAGCATGGAGTGAATGTATACCACCTACCAGGGAAGAGTGTTTAAAAGACTGAAAGGAAAACAAAATGTTGTGATGATCAAACATCAAGGAGGTGGAAACTGCTAAATTAAATCAAAGGCTTTTTTTTAAAAGGTGCAAGTCTTATCTGAACAAGGAAAATGGAAAAGATCATAGACCATAGCAAGCTGAGTGTCTTACTGCAGTAAAGTAGGCTGGAGAGGGTTTAGAGGGGCAGTAGTATAAAGGAGTGAAAGCTGCTATAAAATCTGCTTTAAAAACATCAAAGGAGAAAGTTTCCCAGAAAGTCAACTGAACCAATAGATGACGAAGGGGTAGAAAAGACACCCTGTGAAGACAAGACCTTGCAGCAGAACTAAATTATGTGTTTCTGTTAGTGCTGCTTACAGGAGAGGTCAGCGAGGCTCCCACTGGAGTCATTCTTTGCAGCAGACGAGTATGAGAAACTGATTGATATAAACCAGCAAAATGAATCTAACCTCTTCCCAGGACCAGAAGAAATTAATGTAGGAGCTTTAGGTAACTGCAATTGTCCTGTTTGAGATACAGTTTAAAGCACTTAAAGACAAAATACGGAAGGCTGCAAATGGGACACAGGTCTTCAAAAAAGGGTTGAGGAATAATCTGAAAGACTGCAGAATAAGAAGTCTGACATCCATACCAAGAAAGTCAGTAGAATTGACAGTGGGAGATGAAAGGAGCAATCTTCTCACTCATAAGAAAGCTCTTTTCATGGATCCTTGTCCTTATCAATGGCCCAAGACAAAAACCCAAGAACCTGATACCAAAGATATGCCAAAGGACAGAGTCATAGGGACAGTCAGAGTGAAGTGCTCCTCTCTCTTTCAAAGATGCTGTGCAGCTGGCCTGGGCCAGCCTTGCCTCTGTCACCTCCTGCTGCTGGTTGGCAATATCATGGTGTAGTTTTGATGTGTGTTGATGGGGGCTCTGTGCCTCAGCTCACCCTGCTGTGTCCCTCCAGTTTGCACCCCATGGCAGCCAGGAGAAAGGAGGTCACGGCCCGCGGGAGGGCACATTGCAAAGGGCAGGGGCACTGCACTGTGGGGAGGAGCACACAGGCTTTTGGAGGAGGATTCTGAGCCTGCTTCATGTTCAGGTGTTCCATGGCTGTAGATTGGACAAAATAGGAGGCTATTTGTGGGTTATCACCTGATTTGGGCTTATGACGGGGCCATTTAAGACATAAAGGATATCGTAAGAAAATTTGAAAAATGAAATGAGTGACAGCAATGCAGATGTTTAAACAGAATATTTTCTTGGAGTAGTCTCACCTGAAATTGTCTGAGAAGATTTGCAGAGATGATTAATGAAATGGCACCTGAAATTCAATGTCAATAATTATGAGATCATGCATACAAGAAAAAAATCCATCCCTCTATGTATAAACATTGTCAGTGAGGGATTAATCCCTAGTACCACTCAGGGGGCATAAGAGTTAATGTGGATAGTTTTCTAGAGGCATCAGTTCAATGGCTGTTCAGAGTCAAAGGCAGATTGAATCAGACAAGCTTTTAGGAAAGGAACTCACAACAAACCAGAGCATATGATTATGCTCCAGTGCAAAACTGTGATGAATTGGCACTGGAGTGCTGTGGATGAGGCCCCAGGACTGACAGCCCTGTCTGCTAAACCTGTGTGAGACTAAAGCCAAACCAGGAGGAGGGTGCCTGGCTGCCTGTAGGGAACGACTTGCAGGTTTGGTTTTAAATTTATACCTTTGGTCTCTTGTATCAAACCCTGCATATGTGGCTGATTTCTGAAACTGCTAAAATTTGTTCAGTGGATATGTTGGCAGCTCTGTCTTAGGAGAAATGTGACCAGTTTAACTGCAGGTGCTGTTACAGGCAGGAGTACAGAGACAGACCCCATTCTTAATGGATGCTCAGTTACGTACTCAAACCGAAGTCAAACCTTTGACATGCAACTGCTGCTGAGACCAAAGAAAGTGGCTTTTTGGTGAAACTTTCTCTCCTCTGTGTGTGGTCTTCTGATCTCATGATAGAATGAAACTTTTTTGATGTTTCTCTTGCCTTGGGGAGGGAAAGAAGGAGGACAAAGCAATCTGTCCAACGTATACTCACTTCCTCCTCCTGTCAGGGTCGCAGTCCTGAGCCGTTTGACCTATGCCAAGAGGGATGAGCTGGGCTTCCAAACCCAGGTTAGCAATGACATTCAGGCATGTCTCTTACAGACTTCCTGCAGAAAAAATGTTTGTTTCATTTATTCTGATGTGCAGTGCATATATCTTTCTATATTTTTCTTTTTATAACTGTAACAGGCTTTGCAGGGAATGTTTCTTTGGTTGCTATTGCACAGAAGATAGACCAATTACAGTAAGTTTGTACTATATATCTAATATAACATCAAAGTTTTTTTTAATTTAGAGATTATCTTATTATATTACTTTATTATTTTATATTATGAGACTATTAGATTATTTTCCTTTATCTAGAGGGCTGTGAGTGTGTTTAATTTTGGCATTAGAATAAGTGGTAACCTCTTTTAAAAGCACGATGAATCAAGAAATAATAGATTGCTAATAGTCCAAATGGACGATCTGTGTGAGTGTAATGTAAAGTTCTTACATTAAGGTAAATCTGTATGGTATCTGATAATGTGCTGTTTTACCATTAGTGCTCTGTTGTCTGGTTCTGTAATTGGGATAGAAATAGAATACTAAGTTATGTTCTGCTAGACAAACATGTACTTTCAAAAAATGAAAAGCAAAACTTCTGTTAAAAGTAAAGACATGGCCTGTTTTTTTGTACTAATATTGAAACAGGCAGTTTCATCAATTAGTTTGCCCTTTATCAGTGCTTTAAAATTGTTGCTCATATTACATTGCAGCAGGTTTGAATTTTGCAAGCAAGGGAGTTTTGTTGAGCCCTTCACCTTCAAAAAGTGCCCTTGAACTGAGGATTCAGCTAATCTCTCTGAAACTCAGCTTTGATTACATTTTGAGAGATTAGGAGCTGTTTGTAGTGTCTTTGGGAACGACAACATCAGGCTGTAGCAGGGGTGTAAGTGTTCTATTCTTGAGTAAGTGTAGCAGGTGTAAGTGTTCTATTCTTGAGTGTGCTGCTGTCTCTCCTTGCTGAGACAGCTGCAGGTTCTGGGCTTCAAATGTATATAAAAGAGGAAGGGGTGCAGACCTTTGCTATCCCACCAAAGGGAGCAGATCTGCTTGCAGGACTGAGGTCTGCACAGCCTGTTTTAGCAACCTTGCACAAACAAGGTTCAGTGACGAGACACGTCCATCCACTAGACCTTTATCAATATCACCTTGCTGCTAAATTATAAGCAAGAATGTATTTATTCTTCATAAAAATGTTAATAAATTCCACTTGCATTCATTTAAGCACCGGCCAAATAGCTTTATGTTATACAATGACACTTAACATACCAAGGTAATCGTTTTACTGCAGTGTTTCTACACTCTGAGTAATTGGGTTTGCTTCTTACTTGCTCAGCATTTTGCTGCACTGAATGAACAGGATGTCACTGAAAAACTTGGGCACCTCTAGGGTGTTTGAAAATACTTTAGATGGAGGAGCTTAAACTCGCCTTTGTATCCTTTGGTATCTGCTTGTTCTCGTTTTTTGCCTTGAAGTACCAACATTCATACTTTATTTACAGATCTCAACAGGCTTTGCCTTGTCAAATATTTTGAATTCCATTATGAGGTGTGTAATGCCTCTTATATAAGCTCTCATTTGTGCTCTCCTGGGATGCCTTGCTTTTGTGCTTAAATGGATTTGCCTGTGTTTACTCATTTTACTTTTTACTGAGAAATTAAGGAAATAACTTTCCGTTTATGTTCTCCCACCATGTTGTTACTCCCCTCCTTGAAAAAAAAAAGCAAAATCAAATGAAACTCAAGCAATCACCCTGCTTCAGATCATCTGTTTGGTTTAGAACTAATGTCAGTTCCAAGAAGCAAGTGGGCTGAGTTGAAGGTGGATGAATGTCTCCAGCAGGAAGTGGGTGCGCTCATTTTTCCTGGATGAGAACTTCTTTAATACTGTGATGGACTGGATATACAATCTGAGCTACTTCTATTTATGGACTGGCTCTCCAATTCATGTTTTATGAGTTTCCTCCCAGGCAAAGCTGCTCTGTTTGGTTCATTGGAGTCCTGTCAGGAGAATAATCAAGAGGATATTACTCTGAAGCTCAAATGCCATGTCAGTTAACAGGCAGGGGTTTTGTACTGTGGAGTTCAGAATGTACTTGGCAGAATAAATGCAAATAAACCTTTTATCAATAAGAGAGCCTTAAAGCAGTAGATAGAGACATTTCAGTCCCTTTTCTAAATATGGTCTTAAAATAGTTTACACCAGATGCCATCTATGAATGACACTTTGTTATTCTCATGTTTTAGATAAAAATATTAGAACAGAACTTCACTTTCATAGCAAATATGTGGCTATTTTGATGACATATTTTGGAGACAGAAACAAACAATAATCTGTTCTACTTTTATCTTATGGTACAGAGAAGCAAAGTAAGAGAAAGGTCACTCCTCTGGAAGCTGCTGATTGTTAGATGCACTTTCTAGGAGCCCCTTCCAGAGTGTGGAACACTGGTATTAATATACTGTGGGAAAGTCCTTTTTTTATTGGCAGGAAAAATTATTAGCTTTTTCGTGTAATCATTGGTAGAATCCACGTGAAGTCATTTCCTTACAACATATTGGGATAAAATATAAAACTGTGCTTGAGAAGCTGTGATGAGGACTGTCCAGGGACTGTGGACACACATTTGGGACCATGTCCCCTGGTGCATTGACTCTCTCTGCTGAGAGGAAACAATTTGGCAGCTCTTCTGGCAATATGTGCTGTATTTGGGTGAAGTGCTTCTATTTCCAGGTTCATTTTCTAAATTATTTAAATTAAAATTGGTACTTCGCTGTTTCAGTCCATTAGAAGAAGTCGGCTTTGATGCAGTTACATTAGGGTCTGAACTAACAGTGCCAGAAACCATTTTCAGCCACTTATGCTGGGTAGTGTAGGCATAAAATGCTAGTAACTAGAAATCACCATGTGTCACATTCATTTGCACATGAACACAGCAATGTTTGCTTCAAGGCAGGAGACAAATAAGTCATGAATTTATTAGCTAGAACAAACCCGTGTGCATTAGGTTTGAAGCCACAGTCTCACTGGCCATGTGTGTACTGCTTTATCAGAGTGCTCCAGGGGACAGACCCAGGAAAGCATCCCAAGCTGGAGTTCACATCTACATTCTGTGTCTTTGCCATACTTCCCACATGCCCCAGATGTGTCCACACATAGTAGCACTGAGTGTCCTTGGGATCTCCTATCCTACAGTGCTTTAGGCATTGTCAGCAAGAGAGGTACTGTCTATGTGACCTCCCATCTATGTCTGTCCAACTGTCCCCTCTTGCCTGTTCATGATGGCCAGTAGCAAAGACAGGTAAAGAGCCTTTTTTAATTTGCCTGGATGGATTCCCAGCTGGTCCCACTGCTTCCCCAGAGCTTGCCTGGAGCTGGAAGCAAGCAAAGCCCTGCTGGCTGAGCTTCCAGGGGGTTCCCTGATGCCAGGACAGGCAGCAGCCCGTGCCTTCCCTCTCGCTCTGCTCATCTCAGGCTCACTCTCTCCCTGAACCTTAGTTGCAGCAGTGGTCCCCAGCACCCACACTTGGCAGCATGGATCCCTTTGGAGATGGGGAAGGCAAGACCCTTCCCCTGTGCATGCTGCAACTGGATTTTTATAGCTTCCTCCTGGAACTGAGCCATGAGCTAGAATGTGCACTGCTGAGTGACAAACACTTTGGGCAGGACTCAGCCTGGGACACTAAAATTAGTCATCTGATGTATTTGTAGATGAGATTTCTGAGCTCCCACTATTGATGGTGAATATCCAGTCTGCAAATCTCAGGGGAGGGATATTCAGCAGAGATGGTGGGGTCTGGAGGCTGAGTCTGCCCACAGTGAGGTAGACACTGAGAAGTTCCCTTCAGTTGCCCTCTTACTAATAGAAGTAAGTGGTAACTGAGATGCCTGAGGCTACCTTAGGCATCAAGAGGGGGCTTGCAGATGTGACACAGGACCTACAGGAGACATTAGGTCCTCTGGAACAGCAGCTGGAGGCCAGCCAAAAAACTCCAGGGCATCTTAGTATCATCAGACACCAATGCTTTGCATTGAATCACAGCTGATCTCTACTGACTACAGTAGGAACTGAGATGCCCAGCTCACAAATAAATGTTTGCAATTAGGTGCTTAAATTTAGATACCTCAATCTCTGACTGAATCCCACCTTTGCTTCTGGCAAGAACCAGGAGCCATTTTTGCACTCTGAATAAATTTACATCCATAATACACACACACACACACACACACACACATGCAGAGCTATGTACACACACAGCATAAAACAAAGACAGTTCTCACAGCCAACTACCAAACCAGCATCCCCTTGACTTCTCTCTTCTCTGTCCTTAGGCATGCCCAGGGCATGGGGCTGCAGCCCTTCCCAGCTTCCTTGGGGAGCTCCTTCCACCTCCTTTCTTCACAGCTGAGTGAACAACAGCTCCTTTCCACCCTTCCCTTGGTGCTTGGCTGGGGGAGTCTGACAGCCCTGGCCTCAGCCCCTCATGCCAGCACAGGACTGTGCTGTGAACGTTTGTGGTGAGAGACAAATGAGAGAACATTCATGCTGCTTCTGGGAGCCCAGGGTGTGGAAGAGGTGGCTCCTTTCATCACAACAGGGAAGACAGAAGCTCTGGCAATGGTCAGCACTGGGCACAAAACCTTCCAGTGAGGCTCTGCCATGAAGGGGGAACTTCTGCTTTCCTTATGTTGTGGCCTGTTGAAGGCCACGTGGTCACCGTCACCGTGGCCTTTGATGCAGACTGTGAACATGCAACATAACCTTCAGTGCCTGGGGACAAGACCCTGTGAGCACAGCACAAGTGCTGACATGAACATTTCCACTCAATGAACTTCAAAAAATCCTGTTTTGTGAGAAGCTAACCACAGATCTCTTTGTCAGTGTGTGATGTGGAGAAGAGTGTGACACCAGCTTTATGTCCTGGAAACAACGCAGTAGTTCTTTAAGTATAGCTATTGACTAGACATCCCCATATAAAAATGAGCTCCAATTACAAAAACTATTAATAATGTATTTCCCATTCCTTGGAGATTCTATTTATATATTTGTTAACAAAACAGTTGCTATAGTCGCACTGAATTGTCTGGGTATAAAATTTATTCATTTCGAGGATAAGCATGTTCAGCAAAATGTTAAGTTGCACATGACCTTGCCAGTGTATGTTTGCCATAATTTTTTGATAACTCCCTTGTTTGATGCTCTGACAGAAGCACCTGTGTTTGTTATTGCTTGTATTAATTCCTGTTATCACTGTAGCCATTCATATCCATGGGTCCAGAACTTACATACAGCATACACTGAACCTACCACATATTTTTGGGTAAAACCCCACCTTCTTAGCAATACACTGGCTCCACATACCTCCCCCCCCCGCCCACTCCTACTTACCCATTACCTTCTCAGCAAACAACTGATTGCTTTGTCACTCCAGAAAATGTTTGAATGCAAGAGTCTCATTTACCACTGTTCAGAAATGTTCAGATATTGCCTCCTGGACCTGAAGAGTGTTATGTTTTAGCAATATGAGCTACTGTCAAAGAGAAACACACAGAAATTCTTTTATTTGAGCCTTTACTAACAGAACTAATAGAACTTCAGAAAATTAAACAGCCTAGGTAAAATTTAGACAATAAGCAAAAAAGAACTGAAGGTGGCACTGTAGGAACAGACATTTCCCTGTTTAGAAAAGAAAGATGGTAAATGCCTGCTTAGTCTTTCTCTTTGAAACAAGAAAAAAAGAAAAAGAAAAAGAAAAAGAAAAAGAAAAAGAAAAAGAAAAAGAAAAAGAAAAAGAAAAAGAAAAAGAAAAAGAAAAAGAAAAAGAAAAAGAAAAAGAAAAAGAAAAAGAAAAAGAAAAAGAAAAAGAAAAAGAAAAAGAAAAAGAAAAAGAAAAAGAAAAAGAAAAAGAAAAAGAAAAAGAAAAAGAAAAAGAAAAAGAAAAAGAAAAAGAAAAAGAAAAAGAAAAAGAAAAAGAAAAAGAAAAAGAAAAAGAAAAAGAAAAAGAAAAAGAAAAAGAAAAAGAAAAAGAAAAAGAAAAAGAAAAAGAAAAAGAAAAAGAAAAAGAAAAAGAAAAAGAAAAAGAAAAAGAAAAAGAAAAAGAAAAAGAAAAAGAAAAAGAAAAAGAAAAAGAAAAAGAAAAAGAAAAAGAAAAAGAAAAAGAAAAAGAAAAAGAAAAAGAAAAAGAAAAAGAAAAAGAAAAAGAAAAAGAAAAAGAAAAAGAAAAAGAAAAAGAAAAAGAAAAAGAAAAAGAAAAAGAAAAAGAAAAAGAAAAAGAAAAAGAAAAAGAAAAAGAAAAAGAAAAAGAAAAAGAAAAAGAAAAAGAAAAAGAAAAAGAAAAAGAAAAAGAAAAAGAAAAAGAAAAAGAAAAAGAAAAAGAAAAAGAAAAAGAAAAAGAAAAAGAAAAAGAAAAAGAAAAATTTGTAAGCCATGGACCTTATTTTCCCACATATTTTCTCTCATTTTGCTATTCCTCCTCCTTCCTCAGAGTGGGAGGGCTTTGAAGAGAGCACCAGGGCATTCCTTGTCCTTTCCAGAAGAGCAGACACACATCTGCCCACAGTGGGCAGACTGTCCACACCATGGGCAGGGCAGTCAGCTGGATGTGGGAAAGTCCAGCCAGTTTGATGCCAGGCTGAGGAGTCATGAACTACAGTACTTTTCTTTCCCAGATGGGTCTGGCCTGTGACAGGACACTTACTTTTCACAGATCTAATGCTCACTAGAGAGACACATCTAAACCAACCAGTTGTTACATAAAATGCTGAGGGTTATTACTCATCCCTGCAACTCTTAGTTCCAGTCAAACCTTCAGACTATCTTTGCCTAAACTAATCCTCGATCCTCTACTTTGCCCCTTTGTTCCCACTCTGCTGTAGGTGGTGGCCCTGCTGGCCTCTAGGCAGGAAGACATTCCAAAAGCAGCTCCTTCATTCTATGAGAAGTCATGGTTATGTTGCAGAGAGGTTTTTGGATTCAGAAACGATGGCCTAGAGCTCCAGAGGTATCCAGCACCTGCTTCAGGGACACGCAGCAAGTACAATACCCTGAACGTCTGCACAGCCTGTATACCACTTAACTGCAGAGTAAAGGCTTAACTTTGCAAATATTACAGGCTAGATGCACACATTTCAAAAGGAAACTTGTGGGTTACAGCCAGCCTCTGCATCTACCATAGTGCTGTTTCACTGTATTCAAAAGCTCTTTAAGGCAGGGATCTGCCTTTGCACCCAGCCACAAGAACCAGACTCATGCTGGGAAGCAACAATGTGACCTGGTCTGGGAACCAGCTCCACCCGTGACAGCACAGGGGTGGGTTTCAGATTTGGTTTGGGTTTGGTGCAGTTAGTGTCTACTTCTACTTTGTTTTGGACCTTGTCTGAAGGTCCAGCCTTTTCTGGTCACAACTTTGCTCCTATAGTTCAGCAAATTAGCAAGGGATTTATTGTTTTGTTTTGTTTTCATGAGAAGGACAAATCATTTGTCATTGTAGGCATAAGTAGGCATGAAGGCTTTGAAAATCAGGAAAAGGACCTTGAAGTGGGCTCTGCCTCAGAAGCAGGGTGCTGAGCAGTGCCCCAGTGTGTGGTGCATCAAAATGAGACAGAGCTTCAATCACCAGCAGCTCCAGCACCGGTGAACTGGTGGGCAACCAAAAAGTACAGCAAACCTGAGTGTGTGCACACATGCACACAGCACAGTGGAAGTTCAAGAAAACAATAGCACAAAAAGGCACAAAACAAGACCAGCATATGTTATTCCTTATCAAGATGCTACTGATGAGATGAGAGTTTTCAGATGTGTATGCTGGAAGCCAAAAAGTACAGTCATTATGTGGAGGATAAATGGTTTTCCTGCATGCTGCTTTGGTGTGCAGCCCAGGACACCCCATGCCTGCCTCTATGGATCTGGGGACAGACAGTGACATCCTCAGCAAGGACTGCTGGAGAGGTTTCTCAAACATGAGAGCTATGAAAGGCATGTAAGAGCTAGTAAAAAACAAGTATCTAGGGGAACATGTTATTTCTTGTAGCAAGTTGCTACATCTTGTAGCTTATTACCTGTTGTAACAGGTTTGCACAAGGTCTGCACTTGCCTCCTATGACATTACTACAAGGTTTGTACCATGGAAGTTAAGCTCTGTTGCATTTTGCCAGTGCTAAATTTCATTCTTAAGGAAAAATGCCAAGGAAAGACTTTGGCAGGGTAAATAAAGCAATGTGGAATCCCTAAAGGAAGAGCCATTCCTACCTTCTTGCCTCTAACCTATGCTGTGGAGCAGGGTGTGGTGTTCAGAGCTATCTGGGATATATTTGGGCAGGGTCTTTGTTCCAGGACCCAGAGTATGTGAAGGTGCTGTGCCTCTGAGCCTGGGGGTGAGGTTGGTGTGCACTGTGAGGACACACTCAGTCCTGGTAGAAAGTGAGCTGTTGTCCCCAGAGGGCAGCTTGCAAAGCACTTGAGAAGATTTTGAAGGTGTATGTGATTTAACAGACTGATGCCTCCAACTGAGGGATCTGTTGTAAGAGAGGAGTGTTATTCTCTGTGTTTCCTTCATGTTGGCATTGCTGCTCTCTGAATGTCTTTCTCTGTAGGAGGGAAAAGACAAGATCCTTCCATTATTTTAGTAGGCCAGAGGGAGTTTTTATCCTTCCATAGCTGGAGGTGTGTTGGTGTGTGCTCCAGGGAGCTTCCCTTGCCCAAGGAAACATCCATTTGAGGTCCTGCAGCCTGATGCAGGTTTTAAGGCTGTCAGCTTCATCTTGGCTTCTGACACAACAGTGCCCTAGGTCTGAGTGTGCCTGGTCAAACAGGAAAGATGAACAAAACAAGCACATGCTGTACTTTTCTAGAGATGCCAAGGAAGACTGTGTAGGTGGGAATCTGGTATCAGCCTGGACATTGTTCCCTTGGAGAGTTCTTTCTTTGATTAGTTCTCAGTTATAGCCCTGATGATCACATGTGGGTACTGAAATCTTCCTCAGTGAGCCACCACATGAAAGCGTGTTTATTGTCCAAGAGTGTTTTAACTGCCCAGATTACAGCTTCTGTGAGAGTGTTTTATTTGCATGGAAATGTGAGGATGGTTGTGAGGAGATACTCGTTGTGGCTCATACCCTGTCTTGCCTCGTGTAAGAAATGGGAGATCTGCATGCAACACTAACTGTATTTGAGTTATGAGAAAATAGAAATCCTTTCTATGTCCCTCTCTCACTCTGTCTGACACCCTCCTATTTAACAAGTCCCATTATCTTCAATACGAGGCAATTCATATGTCAGTGGTAGGATAATGGCTGGCTGTAAGGTAGTAGATAACATGATCTGCCTCTTGAAGTTCTACAGAAACTGTTCTTTCTATTTATTTTACTTGACCTGGAAAGAGCAAAGTGCTGTTAAGCCAGCAGGTTTGATTGATTGCAGATATATATCTATACCCAGGAGTCTCGCCTATCAGTAAGTTACTTTCAAGTAAGGATGGATTTGATTTGCAAGCTTTGTCCTTAATCTAAACCAATGTGTAATGGAAAGCTAAAGACCAAGTCATAAGGTGCTGTTATAAATAAAGGCAATCACTATGAAACAAAACAAGTTACTTGTTCAGATGATTGGTTAAAATAAATTAAAATATAGTAATGTGATAACGCTGTTCTTTAGATGCATTTAAACAACTTCGATCACTCTCTGTCACTTGGTAACTTCATTCAATAGCAGTGGATTTTAAGAAGGAGAAAAATACAAATTATTCTCTTGGAAGCTGCTCTCCCACACATTCACAAGCAACATCTGTCTTTAAGAGCTATAACATATCTGAGGCTATGACAGCTCTGCTCTCTCAAGTGAGTATTTATCACTAGCCTGGGGAACTTGATGATTTATAGAAATTTTTGAAGCATGACAATTATGAGACAACTTGTAGTAGTCTTTAAGTCGTGTGTGTTCATTCTGGTCATGGATTGAGCAGTAAGTGGTGTATTTTTTGCTTTTATTTTGAGCCACCTAGTGGTAATATAAATGAGATAAGATTTCTGTGCTGAAGAGCTGTGAACCTTTCTCAGCAACTATTTTTAATTTAATGGGACTAAGCTCAGTAAAGTGAATTGAAACCTCAATATTTTATCCCTTTTGCTAAAGAATTTTTTGTTAGAAACACAGTAAAGCTTTCAGTGCTAATAACAAGGAGTTAAAACATTCTTTCGGATTTTTCCTGTCAATTCAGCTCCAGGACTCTGCCAAAGATGTTTCAGGCCACTTTTAACTCCAGGAGCCTTTCTGAGGACGTTTCAATTCACCAGGTGCTCCAGTGGTGCTTGGCAGATGTGGCAGAAAGGTGCATTTAGTGCCTCCCTCACCTGGGCCTGTTGCCTCTTTTGCCCTGGAGACACAAGCCTGGGCAGACAGTCAGGCAGCCCTGGCCCATACCACTTT
Source organism: Promerops cafer (assembly GCA_013398275.1). Lineage (NCBI taxonomy): Eukaryota > Metazoa > Chordata > Aves > Passeriformes > Nectariniidae > Promerops > Promerops cafer. The sequence goes on from VZSE01006608.1 coordinate 1,342,116, forward strand.
CAGGCCCTTAGCCAGAGCTGGCTTGAGAGGATTCCCCAAATTTATTTTTTTTATTGGAGTCAGGATTATGAATGGAAACCCCTGGCTCTGATCCTGAGCTTTGCCTTGTGTCTAGCACTTGCTACTAACTTTCATTCTCCAGAGCACTTTTATCCAGTGTATCCTAATATTAAAATCTGAAATGAAAAATAGCATTTTCCAAAATTGAGCAATTTGTCCAAATATTAACCACATAGCAGGACTAGAATTAGCAGGGAGCATTATATATTCATATATCCATGACAGAGCTGCATTTTCTAGGCCTGTTTTCTGAATGATAATCAATCATATGTCCTTTAGCACTCAAAGAACCAAAGTTAATTACAGACCTGCTCAGTGGTCTATGAGATACTCAGCACCTCAGATATACTGTCGCTAATTTTAGGGTTTTCTAAATGGGAACTGTAGATCAAAGTATCTTTCATTTTGTCTGTGTGCTCATATAATGGTCTCAAGATCATCCAGATCACTAAATCCTTATTGCTAATCTTGCAGGTTAGAAACCACAGTCACCTTTCTTTACTGTGCTGAATTCTTGAAGCATTTCTAGTCTTTGGCTCTAGTCTCAGGGCCCTGATGCCATGTTGCCTACATTTTCCTGTATTTTCATATATCACTCAGTTCCCTACATATAAGTTCCAGATGCTCATACTATGTAACATTCCAGAAAAACCCCTAAATACTACATCCTATATTCTCAGCTGTATTACTCAAATATGCTTTCAGAGCAATCTTAAAAAATAAATAAAATAGTTCATCCTCTGTTTTTTAATATACAATCTAGAAAAGCAGGGGTCTTCTTTAGAGAGAAGAAAAAAAATTTAAATATTATATCTTTAGTGCTTCCTAAAGTTTAAGACTTTCAAATAATCCCCCAAGCATTAGCAAAGAGAATATGCTTTGCCTTCCCCACAGGAAAGTTAGACCTCCCTACCCATTTAGCATTTTTAATTTCTGTGTGATACCTCAAGATTCTGGTATGTCGTGTTTCTATTTAATTTCCCCCTAAACTGGGTACCGGAAGCACCAGGCCTATTAAGATGAAAGATAGTTACAGGCAGAGTATGGAGACAGGTGCTCATTAATTCTTGTTCATTCTGAAAAACATGTAGAAAGGATTATAAGAATTCCTTGTAAAGTAGGAGAGGAAGGAAATGTCAGCTGGGGCAGGGAAACCACAGGAACAGGCCAGATGGGAAGAGAAATTCAGCCAGATGTTTGTTATCATGTTGATCGCAGTGAGGCCAGACAGCAGGTCGAGGATGAGTCTGGACAAGGAGAGGGATTTTCTCTCTTCTGCTGAAGGGCTGTGTCCAGACAAGGATGCGCCATTCCCGGATTGCTGCCTGTGTGGTCTACAAAGAATCTCGGCGCTTACAGCGCTGCCTGTTCTCGGGGTCAGCGGGACAGCTGGGCTCCAGCTGCCTCTGCCGACAGGGAGAGACGAGGCGGGGCTGGGCACCGCGGCTGCCGCGCCAGGCGCTGCCGTGGCGCTGCTCCTCGGGCGCTGCTCTGAGCGCCGGAGGGAGAAGCCGGGCAGCTGCCACGGCCCGGAGGAGCCGCGCTGCGCCGGCGGGCGGTGCGGCTGCGGCCCCCTGCTCTGGGTGCGGGTTAACCCCGACCGCCACCCTCCCGGGAGCTTTCTGGCTTTGCAGGGAGCATGAGGGAGACGGGGAGAGCTGGGCACGAGAATTGACACCCCAACTGCTCCCCTGAAGGAGTTGTGGAGACCACACCCTGTTCCAGTCCATGTGGAAATACTGTCTGAAATAGCAAACCCCGAACTGCGGGCAGTTAGACCCAGACAGGGACTTAGGAATGTCGTTCAGACGAAAATCAAAAGAACACGCAGGCTGGCTAAATGGGTAAGGACAAGTTTCATTGATTTTCAGTGCTTGTAAGACAAGGCAGTAGTTCTTTAAATCCGGACTTTATCTCCTGCCAGAGCTGGTTTGCTCTCAGGAGATGGGAATTCCTCAATAAACTTCGGGGGCAGGCAGCGGGATGGAAACACGGCCTCCCTGGAAAGGAGGTTCTGGGGTTTGCAGCCATCACAGGTCTCAAGGCAGAGCAATGTCAGTGGTGGTTCCATCTGGCACAACTTTGGGGTAAACTCTGCCCTTTTCTGACCAGAGAAGGTGGGGGGTATCTGTGTAGAGATGAGTGCAGTGAACTTAGGCAGGCAGTTACCATTGCAGAGGAAGATAGGTTGGGAGGGTAGACGATCTGTCCCCTGGCCTCTTCACACGCCACAGATGTCCATGCAGGGTACCCTGTGCAAGAACATTTGTTGGGGACCTCCTGATTTTTTTCAAGGCATTTCCCCAGGGAAGGACTGGCAGCAGTTTTACATAAGCCCTGCCCGGTGGGTACTTACCAAAATGACTGGAGTTTTACCCCTCTTCTGCAGTCACCTCCTCCCAGCTGTCCAGATGTCCCTGGCTGCTCTGCACTGGAGGCAGCAGCATGGTCTGGTGCACAGGCTGGCACAGGTGCTGGGAGAGCCCTGCTGTGACAGGGGCATGAGGAGATCCATGCAGGACCCACACTGTCACTGCCAGCAGCTCCTGGAAAACTGTCCAGGCTGTCTTCCCTGCATTTCCATGGACACAGGGAGAACTGTGTCCACAGTTTTGGTGGCACCTCACTGCAGGGCATGTTTTGGGCTCCCATTAAGAAGCTGAGAGGCATAAAAAATAAGATTGGAAAGGAGCAATAGCTGGAATATCAGAACAGAAAGTGCTGGACAGGATCTGCCTGCTCAAGAAAACAGTGTGCTAACAGAAACAGTGTAGCAAAGGACGGACTGTTTGAGATAAAGCCATTGAATTGTCATATCTGCTGGTGCACAGAGACCTGAGTGTTCTTTAGCTGTGCTATTCCACCACAAACCTGTCTTGTGGCAGAGTTGTTGCTGTGCCAGTCTGATGCAGGGAACAGTTTCTGGACTTGTGCTGGCAACTACAGGGCACTACCCCTGGCTTTGCCATCTTTGCCATTTCAGCAGTCCTTCAGACCCATACACATGTGCAGGGCACAGAGAGGTAATTTCCCCCTTGGGGGCCCATGAAGTTTGTCATGCTGCATGCAGGTATGCTCAAAACTTTCAGATGCAGCATAACTGCTGTACTGTAGCCACCAAGTAACTTCCATTTGGTCATGGAGAGGGCTGCAAAAGCTTTCAAATGTGTCTGGACAAGGAATAAAGTTTAAAGTTATTCCCGCCGAAGACTTCTACAGACTCACAGGTATATATGCATTTATCAATCCAAAAATAACTTCAGATGACAGTACATTGCTCAGAGTTCATGTTCAATCAGTTATACACAATGTTGCCTGCAGTGCAATTATTTTCCTGAGAATATACAAGCATAATACAAGCCACCATTCTTATTTTAGGTCTGTAATTTTGCTTTGGCCATTTTCAAAATGTGTGTTGCCTGGTACCACCTGCTTTATAAATTGATCCACCACTCTCACTCTGCATTACTGACATGTCTCCATTCTTTACTACTCACCAATTTCTCTCAGCTTCTGGATAAACTTTACATTTTCTTCCCAGTCACTGATGATAGTGCACAGCAGCTTCTTGACAAGAGGGAAGAAGCTGTCATGCAATCTGTCAGGTCCCTGTTTATTAACTGCAGCAGCCAAAAGCCCACATCACTGCAGAGAGGCTGCCTGGCCTTCCCAGCACTCTCACAGCAGCAATACCCACTGTAACCCCTTTCTTCTCACCCATTTTAATTTCCCTGCAAAACATTGATAATGATGTCTTCAATTCCCAGTCACGTTCTCTGCAAAGTGGTTAAGCTTAAAGAAAAAGGAATTGTAATTTTTTAAAGAGGGATTGATTTCCTAAAAAAGAGTCCACACTTTTTTGAACTGCATCTGAAGAAGAAAGAGAAAGAATCAAAATAATGTGCAGCTAGTTAAGAAAGAGCTTTCAGACTTTATTTTGTTGGGAAATGTTTTAATGTTGCTAGTCATGGTTAGACAATAGGGACATGACCTGAACATCCTAGAAAAATACCAGCTGCTCTGTGAGAAAAAAATTACAAACATATGGTGAAACCAGTATCACTGAAGCATTTAACTTGACAAATTTCACATAAGTTAATTCCAGTAGTAATGTAGTTTCTTCCGGGAACATTTATTTATTTGCACACTGTTTTTCTAAGTGAGTTACATACAGGCTTTTTCACTAAGGTTCACTTTCTCTGGGGAATGTCATTCAATTTAATGTTGCTCAGAGTGGTCTCCAAATGTACTGCTCCAGCTGTGTTTTGAACAGCACAGTTGTGTCTCTCTTCAACCCAGCCCTCCCTCTGCTATACAATGTCTCACTTTCCAGACTACACCACAATCTTACTTACTTTCAGAAAGAACTTCCTCCACCCTTAAACATCTTTGTTTGTTTGTTTGACTGCTTTCCTCTCTGGGATATACTTATTTCCCTTAAATCAGCCTTCTACTTTATTCTCCAGGCAGGTATCTTGAGTTGGCTTTGGCATTGTCTGCCTTTCTGTGAACTCTGCCTGATGGGCTGTGAGTTGCTCTACCCAGATCTGTGCCAGCTGTTGCTCTCTTGAAATCTTTAACCATGTCCAAATCACCACATGACTTGACTATTGCAATTTTCATTTCTGGTTCTCCTAAATCTTTGCTGTCTTAGCTCTGATATTTCTGGGATGCTGCAGCCAGGCTCTTCTTGAACTATGCTACTTCAGGATTTTCCATGACTGCTGGTGTATTGATTTGCCCAAGATATAAAATTAGACACATTTTTGGGGCTTTCCTATTTTCTACTGTAGATTTGTGGCTATATCTGTTGATGAGACCTGTACAAAATTCGTCACCAAGTACTTTCAGGGTAGGGAACTAAAAGCTGGAATTATGCTGCACCATTAGAGGTGATACTGTTCCTGCCAGGTCTGAAGGACTTCATATTGCTCTGTTTCTTGTGATCTGTCCTAGCTGAAGTTACTTTTATCCAACCTGCTGCATCAGCACAGTTCCCTTCTTCTGGGAACAAAGCCTGCCTCACAAACCAATCTGCTACCATCCCTGATTGTAAATTTCACATGGTCACCTGCATTTGAAACTGCTTTTTAAGTCTGATACATAGTTCTCTTGTATCTGCCCAGCATAGGGGTACATTTGCCTTCCTCTGTACAGGGATATGTGGACTACCTTTTGATTTTCTGAAGTCAGTAATTGAGATACTGGGTCCGTCTAAAACTCTGATTTTTTTGGCTTATCTCCTTTCAAAATTTCACTTTCAATATAAAAGGATATTCCTTTACTGCCAAACACATTATTAAGTTACATAAAAATGAGACAGAAATTGGAGGACTATGGCTAAGAAAGATCACATAGATCTGTAATTCTGTGTATACATAAAAAATATGCTAGTGTAAGAGAAAGAGCAGAAGTATTAGAGGAGAAGTTTCTTCATTGCAGTTTTTTATATTGGATAGTACAAAACTGGGTCATGGGGAGAAAACACAAGAAATGTATGAGATGAATGGGAGACTGGGCAGGTGAGGCAAAGATGTGAGAAACAGTGGTCCAGAGAAGGCTGGATGGTGACTTTAAATCTCTTTGGGCCTGCACAGCCCCTGTGCAGGTCTACACGTGGTGGTGAGGAGAGGTGGCAGCCTGCCTGCCCTGAGCTGGGGTGTGATGCTGGCCCTGGGCTCTTATGGGCCTCTGGGGTGTCCGAATGAAAACAAGAAGTTTAGCCAGTGTCTACCATAAGCCTCCCTTAATCTCAAGCTATTTCTTTCAGCATATGGAGTGCATTAAAAGAGTATAAAACCATTCTCAGTGGAGGTTTACTGTGTATTATACAAAAATTGAATTGTTGTAATAGCAACTGCTGTTGACTACCACCGCTAAAGATGTGGCATAAATCTGAGTTTTAGTGCCCCATGTAGTAAACACTTAGAGGGTAACATTGCACAGTCTGCACAAACAACGTTATGGAGCAGAGTCTCTCTCCTAAAACAAACACTTTGCCACCAATCTACATTAGAAAATTGAAAGGCCACACCAATTTAGCAAAAATATGAATTAAACAAAGCAGACCATTATTATACATATAAATTCAAGATGTTGTGAGATGTTGTCTCAGCTACAGCAGCATCATAAAATGATCCTAATAGCCTATACAACCATTTAGCTTGATTTAAAAAGACACATTCCTTTGACATATATGAGAGTGGTATACTGGTACTGTAATTACCTTAATCTGGCAATTGCCGTAAATAATTCTCCTTTTCAAGGACTTGAAGATGCTCCGAGTAGTTCCTCTACTTTGTCGTTACTATAGCATTATCCCAGTTGTACAAGACAATTATTTAGAATTTAAATGTGCCCAGTGAATTTGTAATATAAATGAATTTATATTATATAAATTATTAACTGTGTCTAGAAAGAGGAGAAGTAGGAAAATAAAGACCCAGCATATGATTGTGGTCATATCTTATGTAGCATCTAAGTATATATTTTCTTGTTTTCCCAAATTTTATGTCATTTTCCCACATAAAAAGAAGTTCAAGATATCCTGATTCTTATTGTATTCAGTCCTATGCTCGTGATTTCTGCTAGAAAAATATGAACAGAATCAGCTTATTTGAATAGACAAAAGATATATAAAGGAAAATATTTTTCTTAAAATTTTGATGAATGAAAAGACAAAATATCACTGAATGGTAGAAAAAATGCTGACACACCTAACATTTTTTTTTAATCCAGCAACAACTAAAAATTTCATTAATGGAATAATGAGATAAAATAAATAAAAAATGCCACAGGGCATACCTGCTGTAATATAATGAAGAATCTTGCCGTTCCATATCTGCAACATTAGAAACACTACATGTTGTGTATATATGTGGTGAGTCTGCAGGCTATGAAAACAGTGACTCCTCTGTCTTAATAATCCATAAACTGTAAATACCAAGTCTTTCTGATTTCACAGGTGAGAAGTAATATTCAGTAGTTCAATATTTCAATACCTGAAGTTGTGACTCATTGAAAAAAAATGGAGGAACATTACGAGGGATGAGTTCATGAGGAGGTGCCTGAATGAATGAATGAATGAATGAATGGAGAGCTCCCACGAACAAAGGAATCTTCCAAGTATAGACCTGAGCCATGGGTAGGAGGATCCAATCTACAGAGATAAAAGTGAACAACACAATTCCTTGCAATTATGACAATGATTTAGCAAATATTAGAAATAATAGAAGGCCTTAAAGAAATAATCCTTACTACTGCAAGAGTGACACCACTCTGGAGCTGTATGATACAGCACTACAAACTTGGTTCTTGCATTCTAATACCTGTAAGAAATTTCTGAGGATGCTCAATCTGAGCCAGCTTCTAGGAGCTTAATTAGAGCTAGGCAAATCTGAGAAAAATTAGCTGCTGGAATTTTTTCTCCTCTAAGACGTAACATACATTAAAAACACATGATAAAAATAAAATCCCCACCAAGCATGAGGAACAATGAATCGGAAGTTGATTGCAGTGTCGTATAAAAGCTGTGTCTGAGCTTGTCAGCTGGGTGTCCCCAGGATGGTACCTGGACCAAGAGGGCAGCTGACCCACCTCTCCTAAATTCCCTCAGGCCTTGGGTGTCACATCTGAAGGAAAGGAACTCAGGCTGTGCTAACTCCCAATATGTGTCTAGGAATGGTTTGAGAGAGCAGGAGGTGGCACAGGCCAGCCTTGTGTTGGAGGCACAGCTCCAGTGCCTGGGGATGCTCCTTTGTACTGTTTAATTTGCTAGTATTGGCACAATGAGAGAGACAGTCCTAAAATAATAGCTGAGTATGTGTGTGTATGAGAACTGTACCACAGTCGAAGTTTTACATTTGTATGTTCTTTCTAAGAATGTATGTTTAAATCTAGCAATCATTCCCTTGAACCACAGTACCCAAGAACCCGGTCGTGCGGATGGGGAGAGTGAATCTCTGGAGAGCAATTAAGTGAGCAAGAACTTGTGGTGAACAAAAAGCAAGTGTCAGCAGGATTAATATCCAGATTAATACCTCTGCTCCTGCCCTCGGCCTGCCTGCCTGGCACTTCTCCTGTGTGCCTGCCTCAGCTTACCTTGCTGCTGCTGCTGCTGCTGCTCCCACCTTCCCCACAGTCCCAGGGCCTCTCTGAGTAGGGAGTTGCATCTCCCACCGCCCAAGCTCTCTCTCTCTGCTTGGCTCCTGCTCTCCTGAACTCTCAGTTACTCCTCTTTGACCAGCTGGTCACATCCTCTTTTAGGTGCAGACTGCTTTTCCCTCTGTCTCAGGCCCATTCCATTTGGGCAGCCAGTATCTTTTTTCTCCTCCAGCATCAAGCCTCAGCTTTCCCAGGAAACTGATTCCTCTCTTTCTCCTTCCTGGGGCCTTTGAGTAATCTCCAATTCAGCACTAAACCCAGAACACCCAGGAAAGACAAACCTGCCTTGGCTGGGTGTCCTGGAGGCTGTGAGTCATGCTGAGGGGACAGTGCCCTCCCAGTCACTGGAGCAGTTCGAGCAAGATCAGAGAAAAATGAATTCTTGGAAACTCTGCTGTGACAATAGAAGTCTCCACCCAACAAGAGTAACTACATTCTTCTTCCCAGAAATTAAAAAAAAATCCAGCTAGGACTGGTGAGATTTATCACAGGGCAGAAAAAATGCAGCTCAGAAGCAGGAACCAGCCATTCTGTCAAAACATGGTGGCACCAGATTGGTCTCTTCTGCCATCAGAAATTTTAACACTGGTAAAACAACACATTTCTCTAAGTCTTGCATCCTGAAATGATAGATGCATTTAGGCAGCAATGCTCAAACCAGACAGTCCCAGTAACAAACACTGCTTGAAGCAAAGACCCAGCATAGAAATATCTTAACTGTATAGACACACACCAGAAGAAACCAAAAAATAGGATATCTTGAACTGCCAACCCCACTTTTCATACCAAACCATGCTCACAATGTAGGTAATATGGATTACCAGAGCCAGCCCAGTTTGACATCGCTTGGCTCAGCACTGCATTTGAAATGTTTATGCAAATGATGGGCACTCACATGATAAAGTTATCTTGGCTTTTTTTTCAGCTGCTTCTCCCATATCAATACTGTCACATAGCCTAAAACAATTGAAATGATTGACTAGCAAAATGTGCTGATAACGTTGATTATCTTCATTTATTTGCATATAATTCCTTGCTAATTTCTCTGCAGTAATTAGGACTGTGGCACATTGCTGACATGACTTTTTAAAACAAGAATGAGTTAAGTAATATTCAAACCTGTTTTGTGATTTCCAACTGATGTTCTCAATAAAGAAAAATCACCTTCAGGAAAGATATTTCTGAAATGAATATCTATTTCTAGATTTTAAGCAATCATTAGAGAGAGATTTTGCTATTAATGTTGATGTTCAAAATCCAGAAGACATTTCTCTTGAGGATACAGCTCAGTCAAGATAGATCACTGTTGCCAGTCAGGTAGGAGTTGTTGCCTGGGAAATATGGAAATGACCCAATGTTCTGCACTCAAAGCCCCAAACTAGTTGGAAGAAAATACTGGCAGAAAGAAATGCACTCCTGTAGTATCCAAAAAATTATATTTCAGTTTGCCATTCCACCTGTGGCATTTAAGTAAATCTACTGAGGTTGATAAATTACTTACTAATTATGTATATTGGATTTTGGTCAGCAATTCTTCCTACCAAATCTTTGATTCTTTTGGGGGGCTACTTATGAGCATGCTACTTATGAAAGTATTTAAATACTTTTTTTCTTCCTGTCACCATTTTAAATTGCATTTATATTGTGCATTACTGGGTACTAGGCACTGAAATATTTTATGGAGATAGCCTGGATGTTAGAGGCTGTTCTTATCTCTTATTAACATCAGGTTAGCATACAATTCACAACCTGGTTTTGTTCATGTCTCTGCAAGACAAAAGAATAAAAGTCAAGGACAAAAATCTGTGTCCTGAAAATCATGACTGGACAAATGTAAAGTTTCCTGAGTGCTTTGCCAGCCACATGACAATTTTAAATAGAAGAAAGTGAACAGGTGAAGAAAGCCATCAAAGTCAGCATTAATGCTGCTGCCTAAACAGTTTAGAGCTGTCTTTGCTCTATTTCTTCCATAGCTATTGCTGACTGTGACTACAGATAAGTTGAACAAGGATGGAGGTCACCAAAACAAGAAATGCCTTAATAATTAAGGGCTCAATACATTTCACAAAGGCACCTTCTTCTGTATCTGCTGCCAAACAGCTGTGGATCTGTGATACCTTGTAAAAATAAATTAAGAAGCCTGAAAGGCTCTGTTCATAATCTAAATGTGGAACTGAGGATGCAGAATGAGGATGAAACTACTAATTACTCTCTCCAGGCTCATACTTGCAATATAATCAAATCTGTCTACTGGGGCGATCAGCACTTAATCAATTGAAGTGTGATATAACCTTGCACTTGGTGCTAACATGAAGCTAGAACTAAAAAAAGCCCTGTCATTGTTACAAGCATATTTTCAAGGCAGAGAATTAGCAGGCTTTGCTCTCCAAAATAAGCCTTTCAACATTTAATTACCTGTAGCAGGCTGCACCCATTTGTTAAGGTCTGTGCAGAGCTGAGCCTGCTGATGCCAGCAAGCCCTTCCTCTTCTGCCCTGAGAATGGTTTGCTATAGGAATACTTTGTTCCAGCACACTTCTCTGTTGGTAAAATGCTACATGCTCTCCTTGTTTTAATGCAAGATGACTAATTAAGTAAAGAGGCAAAGTATTTTGTATTTTCCACTTTGTCATATCATATAGCCTGAAGAAACTGTTAATCATGGAAAAGTTGTAGTGTTTTGTTTTGTTTTTTAATTTTTGGATTTTGTTTATGGTGGGGTTTTTTTGTTTGTTTTTATTTTTCTTTGCTTTGTTATTTCCCCCCCTTTTTTAGCTGAGACTATTCTTATAGCTGAAAATCTCTGTACAATATCAGCAGTCGCTTCAATGTTGTGTTTGGACAGTTAGCAAAATTTTGTGGATATGTATTTAAATCTCAGGGGAGCTTTTCTGCCTGTCACATCAGTAGCTGGCAGCTCAAGAGGCAGGTTTTCCACAAAGGTTCACTTGTCCTTCAATTGTGGGGAAGTGAAATAACATCTGTCTGGTTTTTTTATGACTTCTACTTCCGAATTAAACAGGGAAATACAAGGACATGACAAAGAGAAAGATCTCAGCTTTCCGAATCTGTAACACTTTGGTTAGGCAATAGAGTGAAGATTCTGTGTCAGGTTTTGTTTATTCAGATATGCTTTTGCTGCCCTCACAACTGATTTTCCTAGTCAATATCCATTTCTGGGCATGGAGAGCAACACTGTGGAAAGGGACCTGGGGGTCCTGGTCGCTGGCAAGTTGAACATGAGCCAGCAGTGCCCTGGCAGCCAGGAGGGCCAGTCCTGTCCTGGGGGTCATCAGGTACAGCATGGCCAGCAGGGCAAGGGAGGGAATTGTCCCGCTCTGCTCTGCACTGGGGCAGCCTTGCCTCAAGTGCTGGGGCCAGTTCTGGGAGACACAATATTAAAAAGATATTAAACCAGAGGAGAGCATCCAAAGGAGGGCCATGAGCATAGTGAAGGATCTGGAGAGGAGGCTATATGGGGAGAGGCTGAGGTCAATTGTTTTTTTCAGCCTGGAGAAGAGGAGACTGAGGGGAGACCTCATTGTGGTCTTCAACAACCTCACAAGGAGAAGACGAGGGGCAGACACTGATCTCTTCACTTGTGACCAGTGACAGGACTCCAGGAAATAGCCTGAAGCTGAGTCAGGGGAGGCTTAGGCTGGATATCAGGAAAAAGTTTTTCACCCAGACAATGGTTGGGCACTGGAGCAGCTCCCCAGGGAGGTGGTCACAGCACCAAGCCTGACAGAATTCAAAAAAGGTTTGGACACTCTCAGGCACATGATGTGATTCTTGGGATTGTCCTGCACAAAGCCAGGAGCTGGACTCAATGATCCTGATGGGTCCCGTCCAACTTAGCATATTCTATGATTCTGTGGTTCTATGGTTCTATGATTCTATGGTTCTATGATTCTGTAATTCTATGTTCCTTTCCAATCAGCATTTGAGATAGTTGAAATATTGACTAAAAACATTTCGATTTTTTCTGTTGTTTCATTTTTTAAAACTGTTTAACTCCCACACATTGATTGGAAATGCTAAAACAAAGCAAAATACTGTTCGTAACAATGCTCTGTTTTGAAATTTCTATAACAAATCTTAAGGATCATGCTCTCCCTAAAGAGGATGATAACATGGCTGTTTTGCTCAAAGACTAAAAGAGAGATCAATCTGGGGCTCCAGGAGTTTTCCAATATATGAAAGGCCTCCTGGCCTGATGCTCACCAGTCCCCATTGCTCAAGACAACTGTGGTGTCAACTTGTTTCCCTCTCCCTGGTGCCTGACTTTTCTCCATTTTGTCTCCAACACCATCCACCCTGGACATGACTCTTGTCTTGACAAACTCTGGGGAATAACTGAATTGCATGTTATTTGTATTTTATTACTCTTAACGTTTGTTTAACAGTCATTTGTGTTGATTGTGTAGGATTACATGTGTGGTTATACACCCTGGGTTTTGGAGAGAGGAGGGAGGAGATAATCTGGCCATGTCATGGTGGAGAAATGAGTGCTCTGGCAGGAGGAGTAGCTGGGATTGAGCTGGCTGTAGCATATGGAAGGCAAACACACTGGATGAGCTCTCCCCTGCTGCCCAGGGTGGGTTGTCTCTTGCAGCTGTGCAAAGCTGGAGCACAAGCCCCTGTTCCTGTGCTGTACTTTGCCCTGCTCTGCAGGAGCGTGCATCACTGCACATAATGCAAGTGGGAGAATTTGGCCTAATCACTGTTTCTGCTGAAAACAAAATCTGTCAGGTGGTAAAGACAAAACACCATGTTGAAAAACCTTCATATTTTCTGCTTCTGTTTATTATGAAGTCTGCCTTATAAAGAAAGGAATCACAGAACAAACTAGGTTGGAAAAGACCTTTGAGATCATCAAGTCGAAGCTGTGACCTAACATTACCTTATCAGCTAAACCATGGCACTGAGTGCCTCATTAAGTCTTTTTTTAAACACCTCCAGGGACGGTGACTCAACCACCTCCCTGGCAGCCGATTCAAATGCTGAACCACTCCTTCTGTGAAGAATTTTTTTCTAATACCTGGCCTAAACTTCCTAGTGCAGCTTGAGGCTGTGTCCTCTTGTCCTGTCACTGGTCACACGGGAGAAGAGGCTGACCCCCTCCTGGCTACAACCTCCTTTCAGGTAGCTGTAGAGAGTGTTAAGGAAGGCCAGCTTTATGCCACTACAGAAATGACCAAACTACATTTCTCCCTTCTAAGTTCAACACAGCCTGTGCTCTCAGAAAGATATCCTACCTGTAAGCAAATATGAACACAAAGACATGGTAACTTTGCTCATTCCTCTTTTGTCCTATCACCCTCTGTCAATATCCAGACAAGTGAAACAACCTTTGTAATAAAAAAAAAAAGCAAAACAAACCCCAAAACAATTGCCTGTGTACTTCCTTCTGCGGAACAGGAGGACATTAGAGGAGGTCAGCTGTATCCTTGGGGTTTTTTTGTCAGCAAAATACGAACATCAGAATTATGAAAATGTCCAAACTCAATCAAGTGTTCATTAGCATTCTGAGGAGTCACTTCAATTAAAGAAAACTCTTATTTTGTCTGCATCACTAGGGAAATGCAGACTAAAATTGGAATGTAAATGTGGTTGTATTTTAGAATGATTTAACGTGACAATCTTTCTGTTTGCAAATGGCCCAGCAAAGGGTCACAGTTTAACATCAATTCACAGAATAAAATGCAAGTTCAAAAACATGTCAGAACAATCTGCCGGATGTTTTTCAATTATCTGGCAAAGAACACATGGAGATTTCTTACATTTTTTCATTTTTCTTTGAGACTTTGTATGCTGCCAGTTCTGAGCCATGAGTTGTTTGCATTCTTAAATTCCAGTTTGGGAAGTTTACTAAGATACTAGCAAGAAGCTCTAGCAAAGTTTCCTTTCATTTCCAAAGCACTTTAGTGTCTTTTCCCACTGATGGGATAAATGGGCTGAGCATTTTCAGCTGCATCTCAGGTAAAACCAACGAAAATCAAGCCCTTAAGGCTCTGATTTTCAGAGTGCTTAACACTAACTGTAGCTGAAGGTAATTGGAGCTGCTGGGGCACTGTAACCCTGAAAACTTGAAACAATGCTCTTTTTGTGAGGAGGATGGTCCTTGGATTGGCAAGCTTGCCTGGAGATGTGAGGTAGGATGACTTTGCACATACTGCCTAAAGTAGGACTGTTTTAAATTCTGTCTGCAATCTGGCTGATCACAATTTAATGGGCTTTTCCTCTCCCCTGTGCAATTAAGGTTAAGAAAGTACTCTGGATATTCTGTAAGTAGGTACAGTAAATACCCAGTAAATAGGTACAGAGGTTCTGCCCAGCCTGAGGAGTTTCCCACTGGGGGTTGGATGGTGGGGAAGTGCCCTCTGCTCTGAAGGGGGAGCAGCCTGGTTGCTGTTCCCTCCTTGCTGGGGATGTGTGCACACACGTGCATGTGCCAGACCCTTGTGTGCACTGGGGTCCTGATCTTGAGGCCCTGAACCCTTCCCAGCCAGTCCCCACTTTGCCACTGGCATGAAGAGCAGTGCCTGCTCCATCACACACGGTGCAGCAAAGCAAAGCAAACCAGGCACTTTGTAGCTCTTAATTTCTTTGGTGGGGAAGACATTAAAAAGTGGTATTCCCATGTGTGTCTTGGTCATGCCTGTTACTGTGAAAATGCTACAAAATCCCTGACCTGTTCTCAAGCTCTCCACCTCTGCCATTGATGTGCCCATTTACAAACCCCTTGGCTGTTCCTCCCAGCTGGGACTCCAGAAAAGAGCCAGGACTCGCTGGCATCAATGCCATGAAATGGTGCCAGCCAGTATTACTGAGTTCAGTAGAAACAGGGCAAGGTTTGAACTCTGAGCTCTGTAACTGGCAGTCTGTGGTTACTACAAAGTGAAAACCCAAAACTTAAGCTACCCTCTTAATATCTGATTACTTAAACTGAAGAGTATTGTAGAATCACAGAATTGTTAAGGTTGGAAAAGACCTTTAGGATCACAAGCAAGTCCCACCGTTAACCCAGCAGCACCACCATATCCACCACTGAACTGTGTCTTCAGTGAATGAGACGAACTCCATTTGCACCAAAATCAGTATGCCAGGGTCAACATAACTGACCATCTCCAGCAACCATGAAGGCTTGAAGACATGCTACAGTTAGACCTCCTGTTGAAGCAGTTCTCCTGTGTCAATTTGTTCACTCATTTCATTCACAAGTGATCTTTCAGCTTTCAAGAATGAAATTATAAAGAGCCATTAAAAAAAATACCATCATTGTCATAGTCCTGTGGGGCTCTATGCTCACTGTCTGTCAGTGTGGCCTATACCAAATAGGTTTTACTAGGCTAAAAAATAAAAGTATTTTACTAACTGTGAATCTTAGAAGCTAGAATGTATTGACTGAGCACATAAGAAAGTCTAAACCTGTACAGCCAAAATATTAGTTTAATCCATTATCTTCTCTCTGATAGCAGCCATCTGTTGATGCATGGAGAGGAGTACAAAGCCAGAGAAGCCATAAACCCTTCCCCAGCATAATATCTCAGCTTCTGACGAAACATGGCTCCTGGGCTACACATTTTGCCTCCATATTTAACGGACCTGGACAGATTGATTTTTGCTTATCCTGTTTTGACTCATCACTCTCTGAAGCCTGGGAAACTCTGGTGAAAGCCTATGGAAAGACTTTTCATAGCTGTGTGCTTTTTTTATTTTCTTTGTTTTGAATTTGCCGTCTTATGTCCTTCTTTGATACTTTCTGATTCTTGCACTAAAAATGACAATGAACACAAGATCCTTGTTTATGTTTGCTGTACACTTGTGATTTCATAGACCTTTTTTACAATCTTGTTTAGTCACCTCTTTTCAGACTCAAAAAGCCGGATCTATTTAATCACTTTAGATGCAGAAACCACTGGGTACCTTTGTCATCCTAATACTCTGCTTCTGAACCCTTTTCAGACCTGCTGTGCACTATGGAGATGGGTGGATCAGAGCTGCCCATAGTATTCAGGGTGTGGTAACTCCTCATCTGTGCAGTGTGGGATCATGTTCTCTCTCTCCCTTCTCTTTTCCTTTCTTAATAATTCCTCACATTCAATTTGCTTTTTTTTTAATTACTCCTGAGCATTGAGCTCTGACACTTTCATAGACTATTATATTTTCAAGATCTTATTCCTGAATGCTAATTTAAAGACTGCCACTGTGTATATAAAGTTAGGATTATTTTTCTTGTACATGCTACTTTATATTTATCTATTTTGAAAGTCTGCCACTTAATCATCCAGTCAGTTTGTTTCCTCCAGTTCTCTCTCTCTTTTTTTTTTTTTTTTCATGAGCTAAATTCTTATCAACAGAAAACATAGCCATCTTACTGTTCACCTCCTTTTCCAGGTAATTTAGAAGTGTATTGAACAGGGCAGACTTATGACATACCCCAGTAAGACTCTACTGGTACCTTCTCTGCATGGAGAAAATTGGCTGTTTATTCCTATTCCTCAGTTTCTAAACCTTAACTCTTTACCTATCCCTCAAAGGAGTTCCTTTCCTATAGTGTGGTAGGAAGAGTGTTTGGTGAAGGGCATTGTCAAATACTTTTCAGGAATTCCACAGACTGAATCACAATCAGTATGTGCAGGATAGGGTGGGAATTGCTTGTTCACTATCTCTTCTTGTACCTAAAGTAGGGGACATTGAAGGACGCCTCTAGAAGGCATATTTAGAAAATAAAAAAAAAAAAAGCAATATGATTCTTCATGAAATGTGTAGTAGGCTTTCAAAGTTAATTGCCACGCTTAACGTGGATAGTATTTGTTATTCGTGGATTCAAGGGACAGACTGGTCTAGTTCACAGATCTCAAATCCATTGAAGGTTACCAAATGTATAGAAATAAAGCCTGAAGCACTCATGGAAGTTAAAATTATTGGAAGCCCTAGGAGTATTCTAGGAACATCTTGTACGTCTGTCCTGGTTGTCTTCTCTTTCCTAAGCATTCACTTTAGGAGGCAGGATTCTTAGCAAATCCAGCCTGGCCATTCCTCTGCCTTTTTGTGCCCGTGTTCTTAACTGGGTCTAGTACTGGATGCCTTCAGAGAATTCTGTCTGGTTTGCAAGACATGACTCCCCTCTTTGAAAGCTCCTTCCCCAGGAACTTTCCCAATATCCTCTTATTTAAGTCCTACCCAGTGACCCTGTCAGTGACCCTGATACAGCTGTCAAACTAGGAGGTGCTACAGATACACCTTGCAACTCATGAAAATTTGTCATCACTTTTGCCATCCTCCATTCCTGTAGTGCAATGGCAGCTCTAATGCCTTGCAGCTTCCTTTAGTAGGTCAGCCTTTAAATCATCAGGACCTGACAATTTTGTACCTTAATTTTGACAGTTTCTTCTATAGATTCTTCAAATGAACTTACTCTCAAGTAGTTCCTTTGACATATCCCCTCTGATGCATGAAGAAAGGTTTCAGCCCAGATATTTCCCCAAACTCCTTCAAGGCTGTAAAAAATCATTTAATTTTCCTCCTCTGCTTTATCTTCTCTGAAAGTTCCTTTTGTACTTTGATCAATTAACGGGCCTACAAACTCTATAGCTTCCTGCTCCTGATGTGTTTGAAGAAATGATTAATTATGAGGTTTTTACGCCCTCTGAAAACTGTTCTTCAAACTTTTTTTTACTGGCCTGAAACGAGGAACAAGGGAACTTTGCTGAAGGCATTCATTTTGATCTTTTTTTTTTTTTTTTATTTTTTTTTATTTTTTATTTAAACTTCAGTAAAGAAAGGAAAATTCTTATTGATTTTCATAATCCTGAATATGGGTTTGCAGCTGAACATGCTTCTACACCAAATTTCTTACTCTTTTGGTCCTACATATGTCTATAAGAACAGTTATACAGCATATTCTGATTTTTTTCTGTAAAAACATTTTTACATTTCCTCTGACGCATTTTTGTATGCTAAATAACTAGATATCTTTGTCTTTGTAAGTGTGCCAAGTAATTTCTGTAAAATGCACAAAAGTAATATTTTAGTCTTCTCTTTCTTTAGCTAGATGAAGCTACTTGGATGCCTTTCCTCTCACCTGCTTATATCTGACTTGTAGCTCACTTTATGCTTATGCCATTTGGTTGCTCCATTGTTCTTCCATAAACCCCTTTGCACCCCCATATTGGCTTCTGGCTGATATTTGCTGTTTAAATTTATGTTCTGCTGGTTTGGTACTTGCCCAGTCCCCAGTCTGGGGACTTGACTATTCCTGGTCATTAGTATCTCCTTTGTTGGTTTAAGCATTTCTATGTTGGTAACTTGACTGCTCTGCTCAACTTCTGGTATAGAGGCTGTTGTGAAATAAAATAAAATAATCTCCTGGCTCTTGTTCTGTGCTAGGGGTGTGTTGTGGTTGGGCATGCTTCTATTCTGCCTGCTGATGGTAACAATCCTCTCTTGTCGTGTAGCTTCATCTTTCTACCTGCTGAGAGAAAGCTTCTATGTTCCTCTCTGCTCTACCTGAAATGTTCGTATTCCCAGAAATATTCCCTGTTCATACCTTTATTTCACAATGTAAGTAAATTCCCAGAATTTCCCATTTGCTTTTGGATATTCACAACCATTCCAATTTTGCTGAACTTGGTCTTGTTTAAACACATTAGTGACTGCTACTCCTGGCTTTGGAGGTTTATCTGTACATACTCAGAAACTGGAAGGAGGGTTAAGTCAGTAGCAAAATATGGCTCTTCGTGTTTCAGAGAAGGAACTTCACATTTCAGTCCCAGGCACTTCACAGTGTCCCTATCCCAGGTCTGTCTCATGGGCCTGTTTGGGGGCAGTCTGAAAAGCTGAGGCAATAGTAAACAAAATTGTCACTTTTTAGTCCTGTTGTGCTCCTTTTTTTACTCATGATTTTTCCTGATTGACAGCATCTCCCTTCTCACTAGAAGATTATTACTGCTAGCTGATTCCCTACTCTAACTATCTTTTGAGGTCACTGTATTCCATGAAATTCTCTTTCTTAAATTAACATTATTAGAGATATTGTGCACACCTAGAATGTTTAATGACATAAATTTTTGTTAAGTATAAGACTTTCCTTCTTTGAAACCTGCTTCTTCTTAGCTACTTGCCTATGTCTGATTTAATTTATGATAATATCACTCATTAACATTTTCTGACACTGACACTAATAATACTCTATTTCTCATCTTTCCGATTGCCATTCTTTTGGCAGTTTGACAGTAAAATAATTGACATTAACAGAAGCAAGGCATCTACCCTGTTGGGTACTTCTAAAATTTTCTTTGGTTTCAGTTGCCTAAATGTATCTAAGACTTTGGCCCCACATTTCTAGAATCAGTTAATTCTATCTCCTCCTATCTTGTTTTATTTACCTCATAAGGAGAAAAAAATAGATTTTTTTTTTTTTTAAAAGCAAATCATGTGGTACGATTTAAATGCTTAACCTTCTTGGAAATAAAACCATTGTGTATTTGCATTTAAAAAAACCCAAACCCAAAGTGTATTGGAATCTAAGCTTGGATCTGAATGTCAGAATGAGATTTGTAACTCCTTCATAGCCACTGGCCATTGGGATTCTGCTGAACTTCGAGGTTCTAAACTTCTTGTTTCTAAAAATAAGTTTGGAGAAGTTTAGAAGTTTGCTTTGAAAGCTGTGACATCAGAATGCACTGCAGAAGGACTAAATATACTGCCTTTACCCTTTCCCCTTACTGCCCTTAGATGTGCTGAGCAGAGCTAGGCAGACCTGGGCTTCTATGAAATTGCAGGGGGAGATTTCAGACGTGGTTCTGTATGGTCTGAGAATCTCTGCTGGTGGCCCCTTAAGGGTGAGCATGTTTGCTCCTTGGCTTTTGTGGCTCTGGCTATGGAGGTGTACTTTTGCTTTGCTCAATTGGTCAACCTAGCAATGCCTATGCCTAGAAGTAAAAAAACCCCACAACAAACAAAATTTCTGTCTGAAGGAACTAGCTTTAGTACTTATTCATTGAGTGTTGATTCAAAACCAACCCAAACTGCTACAAAACACGATCACCACCTCTGCAATACAGACAAGAGTTTCAAGCTTGGTTGCTTATCTGAAGCAAAAGATGCATCACTGATCTCTGTCTGTCCAAGAGACACAGCCTACTTTCACCCTGCCTTGCTGTCCAGCCCCTCTTTTAGTGCCCCTTTCCCCTTTGGAAATACTTGGCTGGCTCCTGGAGCACCAGCCGTCAGACTGGCTGGGTCTCGGCTGGGAGACATCTCCTCCCTCTGAGCCCTGCTCACCATAATGCTTTCTGACAGGGGGAAGCTGGCTGTGGCTCCCTCTACACTTACCCACACCACTCTGCTCAGCTGCATAGAGCATCCTGGGCAGTCATTTTCAGGTTATAAAAGTTAGCTAATTCCTACAGCAGGATCATTCTTGCACTGCAGATGGGCTTTCTTTTATTGCTTTGTTCTTCAGCATGTGTGAGGTGGCCCTGGAAGGACTGGGGTCCCATTAATCTGGTATCTGTACAAATCTTTAATGAGATGCTGTTCCCTGCTACACAGCTTGCAATCTACAAATGTCTTATGACATATGATGAAACCCAATCTACAGAATAGAAGCAAAAGGATTTAATTGAATGTCATATTCGCAAAAGCCAAAGGGCAAAATCCTGGCCTCACGGAGGTCACTGGCCAAGCTCCCATTGGCTTCAGTGGTGCCAGGCTTTCAACAAGAGTCTTTGCAGCACAAGTATTTGTATTCTGCTCACGTTGACCTATTTCAGGTCGAAATTCCCTTTAGCAGTGCTCACTAAGCCATAGGGCTTGCTGGTAAACCTTAACGTGTTTAGCCAATGCAAGCTGACAAGGGCATGACATCATTAGCCAAGTTTCACATCCCACTGACCTTGCCATCATGACTTAATCCACTGGGGTCTGTCATCCCTAATGGTTTGGTTTGACAGAGCTTTACTGCACTTGTTGTGTATTCACCTACTACAGTCTGTTAAGAAAACACGGATGTACAGAAGCTGCTGTATGTCTCTGATGGCATGTGAATTATAGCAAGGTTTAACAATACTGTACATCGCTTGTTGGACTAGCATGTTGACAGCTCTGTCTTGTTTTCTGATATCTCAGTTATGGATTTCTCAAGTCTGATATTATGTGAATTGTGTCACACAGAAAAGACCACATTTTGAGAAAACTTGGTATTTCTACAGAGAAGGTGATTTGTTGTGATTTCACATCTATCATGTTTGTCTTTCAAAATTTCACACCATTTTACAGGCATCATTACCCTGATTTATTTTAGAAAGCGAGAACCAAAGCTGCACACTGACAGGTCTGACCAGAAACCATTGTTTCACTGATTAGGTCTCTCAGTGCTAGCAGAAGGAAGAGCGAGTGCCACATCTCCAGTTGAGGGCTGAAGTATTGCAGGACTGTTCTCTGCAGACCAAGCACACAAGCAGCTCATCTTCTGCTAGGAAAAACAGAGAAAAAGAAGTACCATAAATTCCAGAGCGTCATGTGTACTCTTCTCTACATCCCATATAAAAAAATCAAAACAACAAAAACAAAACAAAGCCAACCAACACAACCTCCTCCCCCCAGCACCCCAAACAACTAGAAAAGGGAAGAATCAACACCACCTAAGATAAATGATTGGGGCAGCTGGGGGAAAAGAGGGAACATATGAACCTGTGCCTCAGGCACTTCTATTTGAAACATCTTTCCACATTCCAAGTAATCTCTAGTCCTGCCTAGCAAACTGCATCCTGGGCAGGAGAGTGAGAATTCTACTGCATAAAAGATGAACTAAGTTTACAGGTATTTTTCTGAACTCCTTACATTATTTTCATTGAAAATTTGTGTGTATGTGGGGGGAGTTGTTGCAGAATAAATGCAGGGCGTGAATTCAAAGTGTAACAATCAGTGTGTACTCATTCCCAGTGTGGGTTAAGCTAAACACACAGGCACAATTTCACTATGGATTAAGAATGTCCTCCTGAAGAGTTAGTATGCAATAACTATTCCAGGCTATTTCCCCAGGTAGACAAGCCTAAACATCTGATAAATAGGCCTATTCCTTTTCCTCTTAACCAATTAAGTACTTATTTTAGAAGGATAAAATGAATTATCACATAACTATTTCACAGCAATATATCCTACTTAGAGCATTAATGTCACAAAAAGTGAACTACTGTCCACAGATTGGAAAAAAAAGTATTAGTGTTTTGCATGTAGAAGCAAAGAGATATCTCTTGACCTTATTTTATTTTGGGTAAAGATGATGATGTATTGTTGTTTTTGCAACACTTCACATTTATTTCACAAAATAAATCACATAATGGACTGTCATAATAGCCCCAGTAGCGTGACAGGAAAAAAGAATTGGTAGAGCTACACTTCAGTGCACAGTGAAATAGCTAACAATTTGTTAAATATCCCATGAGTGGATTAAATAGGCATATGATCAGTTATGTGGCTGCCAAGCCACAGCAGGAGCCAATTAGAATTCACCAAAAATAATTTAGATGAAAACTGATGAATCTATCAAAACCTAATTAAATTTATGGAAAAAAGCAAACATCTCGTTGACAGGTTATAAAACCAACAAGTTTCTCTGTAAACAGTCTACAAAGGATGGCCACTGAAAGTAGAGCTGCATTATTTGATCTTGTTTTGAGAACGTTGAGTTTTTTAACATGTAATATTCTTCCTATTTAATTTTCAGGTAAATCAGTCACATAAAAATGAGTCAGCTGGCTTTCCATGAAGAAGCACAAAGTCATTCAGCAAACTGTAACTGTTGTTAATTATTTCATGGCTTTCTGATGTGAAACACTTAAGAGTCTGTGGAGGGGGAGGGATTTGAATGGAGAAGAAAGGTGCTGTAGACAGGGAGCTCTTTCAAAGATCTGATTTTATATAATGAAGTAGAAAATACACTGATAAATACAACTGTTAGAGCTCAAGCTCTTTGAGATATTTTCTATGGTATAATGTTGGGGTACAGGATTGTTTTTATTGAAATACTGGGTATTAGGCCACCAAATAGTGAAGCAAGTCTGTATGAGAATGAGCACTGAGATACCAGCAACAAAACCCAGAAGGCAGAAAGGCAAGACACCTCTAAATCAGAGCTTTCAGCTGCAGTAAATAGATAAGCTGCCTTTAGAACCAAAAAGACAGGGACTTGCATGGTTGTTCTCATTGAAATCCTGCAAAGAATCAGCCAGAAACAGGGCTGCTGATCATCTTACTCCAGCAATGTCAGGATAGATATTTCTAAAACGTACCTTACGCTCCAGTTGTTCCTCACATATCCGCACTGTTCATTCTCTCATGAAACTGTTGCACATTGTGCACTATAACCTGAGCTTTCTTTTCACGGAAATTCAGTTTTCCCAGTGCACCAATGCTTTTGTGCTGTATGTGTTTTGTATGACTAATCAACACAACAAAGACATAGCTGAGTATTACTAAAGACAGAGATTTTCCCCCCGTGTTATTCAGAAATGAAGCTTTCAGCTGCCAACAGAAGAAAGGTGATACGTGTTTCTCCTCTGTGCCTGTGTTTTTTTGGTGGCCACATGGGAAAGTGCTAGGACAATGTCTGATTCACCTCTCTTGAAACCCTGAAGTCAGCAATGACTTTCCTTTCCCCTCTTCCCCAAACTGAAGACAAGTGAAAGATCCGGTCCTTAAATACAGGTAATAACATTCTTCCAACTTGAAGAGTCTGAATATTTACAGAGTAGGTATCTATGAAAATCAAAATGCAGAAGAGTATATGTTCTGTCATCACTGCTTGAATGTTAACATTAGCCAGATTCTCGCATTACATAAAGATGTCTGAATTACCTTGTAAAAAATATTCTTACAGTCTAAGGAGACGAGTTAAAGTGAACGTGTCTTAATGCATGGATCCATAACAAGAAGACGTACTTGCTTTCTCTGGGAAAAAGAGCAGTCACACATGCCTCATTTTCTGATTTTACTCGCTTCTAGAATTAAAGCTATCCTTTGAAATGAGGTAAAAAAATAATTTGACTCATTTAAATACTTGAATTAACTTTAATTAAGCTCAAGATAGCCTAAAATGGAGGAAAATGGGCAAATAAAGGGGAAAAAGGAAAAAACTGCAAATGAGAAGGAGGATGACTTATTCAATCAACTGTTCTACTCCCTCTAAGAGATGCCTTCCTGATAGTTTGGGACTGTTTTGGGAGGGTGGGGTGAGGTTTTTTGGGGGTTGGGTGTTTTCGCTTTTGGAGGCTTTTGGAATTGGCTTTTTTGGGGGGTGGTGGGAGATGCTGGCTCATTTTGAGCGAGGATGAGGGACAAAAGGCAGGGGAAGAATCTCACAGGGCCCTGAAAAGGGACAAAGAGATGCTGTGTTTAACTCGATCTTGTGGTTTCTGTGGTACTCTGTGGGGAGGAGGAGACTTTTTGCATGTCCACCCCAGGCAGCACCACGTGTGTCAGCACAGGGGCTGCAGAAGACATGTACAGGGTCATACAAACAGGTGACACACTGTGCAGCTTCAGACCATGCCTAAACAGCCACGAGTGAGCTTCCTGTGGAAAACCCCCAACAGGAAAGCTGGGTAACATTTTCCCAGCACTTAACAAGGCATCACCTTGAGTTGCAGAGGATTGCTACCCTTTTCCTCCTTGTTCAGACCGGTCCCAAGCCATCAATAAGCCCCTTACACTGCTGCCATGTGCTGCAATGAGCTCTTCAAGGACCGGGAAAAATAAGCTTTTGCTTGGGACATGACAAAATGCAGGAGCACAATCTTTCATTAGGAACTTCCCACTGGTGGTTTGGTTTTTTTTTGGTTTTTTATTATTTATTTATTTATTTATTTATTTATTTATTTTTAATGACTGTTGGATAACCAAGTCTAATGGAAGCTTAAGAGATCTTCTAAAAATGAGACTGTTTGGTCCTGAACCTGAGACTCCAAATTCCTCTTGAACAATCATAGTGTCTGCCCTGCTTTGCTGAGGTATAATGGACAGCTTACTTCTCTGTAAGAAGGAATTAGATTAAGATTTGTTGTGATTATTTTAAGCCCCAAACTAATGTGCTAAATCTTTTATTCCTTGATGTATTTTGAATTACTGAACATATGAGACAGAAATTCCAGACATTTGCATTATCACAACTGGATTTTAACATATTTTTTTCACATAAAGGTCACATGACAGGTTGGACATTAGGAGGAATTTCTTCACAGAAAGGCTGATTAAATGTTGGAATGGGCTGACCAGGGCAGTGGCAGAGTCACTGTCCCTGCAGGTGTTTAAGGAAAAACTGGACATGGCATGGTCCAGTTGACATGGTGGTGTTTGGTCAGAGGTTGGACCTGATGATTTCAGAGGTCTTTTCCAACCTCTGGATTGATTCTGTGATTCTGTAAATATGAAGTTCTATGACACTACTAGAAATACGCCCTTTCCATATCCAAGGGTTAAATTTCATGCTTTGCTCCTGAAGAATGCAGCTCAGGAGGAATGCAAGAAAACTCCTTTAGAGTCCTTTAAAACATATATCACCTTTTCCTGCTGGGGCTGGTGCAGGCAGGTGAGTAAGGCTAAGCAGCAACTGAAATATGTCCATGTCTTGTGGTAGATTTCATATAAGATGGTGCCAATGTGACTCACATCTATCTCTCACCAAAATTTTTGATAGTTCTTGAAGACATTTTTAATATGTTATTTTTTGTCTATTTTTTGTAAGCAGAATGGGTCTCAAAACAATACCGCTGGACACTAATAATATGCAGCAGTTTCTTATTAAAAGAAGCTTTGTTATCTGTATGGAGAAGTAAACAGAAACAGCTTGGTGTATGCACTAGCCTTAATGCAGAAAATTTCAAAACATCTCCCTGATAGAGGCACTACATGGTAAGGTGTAGGAATGTATTACAGAGCATCTTTAAACGAGATGGAAAGTTCACTTTTTAAAATCAGTGGATATACTCCTGATAGGGAGCTTGATTTATACCAAATAACATCAATAAAACTGTAGTCATTGACTTCATTAGAAGGATGCTCAAACTAATTATTTGCCACTGGTTTTACATCTGCAATTAATTTTGAACTTAATTTTCAGAGGTACTAAGTGCACTCCCATAACCCATTGATTTCAAGTAATGTTTTGGGTGCTGGGCACTTGAAAAAATGAGGCTGCCTTATCTACAAATTCAGTCAGATTGTTAATCCACATTGGAATTAATGGACTAAGCTAACAGAATCAGCAAATAAATTGGAAGCACTGAATAAGTGCATCTCCTGATGGTTCTGGAGAGCAGCCTTATCTAACCAGCCCGATCCCTTTTTTCACCTGCTCTGACAACAGGCTGCCAGGCGTGGGCTGCTCTGCATGGCAGCAGCCTTCTGCTAGGCCACTTTATGTCACACAAAAATATATTCAGTGCTTAAAATGAGCCTATTATTAATAAACACCAACACATCTCAGGGGTGCTATTCATCTTAGCACCATCCTCATAAAATCTTTTTTATTGTTTGTGTGATACATTGTCAAGATATTAACATTTTTATGTGGCTGGAAAGAGAAGAAAATTCCTGATTTTCACTCTGTGAACTCAAATCCAAAAGTGGCCAGTGCAGAAACTGTATAAAATTGGATAATCTGTTTACAAAAAGAGCTGGATGGGTAAAGGAGTTGGCAAAGACATTCAGCTTTTACATAATTGGCTCAGATACTTTCCAAGTCAGAAGGGTTAGTGAGGCTTTACTGCCTGAGAGCTGCTTTGCAAAACCTGTGAAATAAACTGCACATTTATTATGAAAGGAACGTTGCCCATCATAGGACAAATACCAACATGCATAACATTGCCTGGTATCATGGAAAATTTGTTGGGATTTAAACCAGAGGCAGCCAAACAACAAATGGGGTTTCAGGTACTTACAGGATCCTGGAAGATCTGGAGTCAAATGATGACTGACCTCCCTACCCTAACTGGACAACCAACATTTAGACACCTGGATAAACAGTAATAAATACCTGTTTTGTTGATGTATTAGAAAAAAAAAAATTCAGCATTTTTAATTAACTTTGGGTTGGAATAAATAATCTTTATTTTTAATGTGATAGTCTCAATTTCCATTCCCAGCATCTCCAAATATTGCTGAATATTCTCTTAAAACGAATTCTGTCTAAATAATTTCTTACAAGCTTTAAATTCCATATTCTAAAATATGCATGAACCTATTCTACAATAAATTGAGAAACTAGATGCATGCTTAACAAAGAAAGCTGAAAAGACATGAAGTTTAGAGTAAGAGTTTAGAGTATTTTTCCTGGTTGTTTTAGTATATGAAGCCATAGAAGAGAAAAAAGCTAAACCTATGCTATATTAACAGATGTTAAATAAACTGCAAAGTAAGGATAGAGAACAAGTGAATAAAAGGAACGAGAAATCCACAAAATATAGCAGCTTGTCTATTTGAGTTAAAATGAAAGCAAAGCATTCACATGTGTATAATTTCCCAAAATATTACTGCAAGAGTAAAGAATTTGTTATTTTCTGTGCTTTTCTGTTCTTGATTTTCAGAGCTAAGCACAGTAAAGATGTATAAATTTTTGAGTTCTTACTGTTGTTTTGCTCCTATTAAACAGGGAAAGGAAATAAAACCCTTTGAATATTGAATATTCAGTTACAGGTCTTCCTGCAGGCCATTTGGAGTCCTTGCAGCTGTGAGGCAATTGCATGTCAGACCCAGGTAAGCCTGGCTGAAACAGAATGTTCAGCAGGGAAGGCTCAGGTTGGGAATTCTAACTGCTTGAGGGCTCGTAAGCTACAGGATCATTTTCCTCTTGCTTGTGCTGCTTCTGTCCTATTCAGGCTGCATTTCACTTAGCTGCAAGTCCCTTAGTGTAAGGAATAACCTTCCTGGACCCACTGCCCCCAGTGGCCCAAGGATGGCCAGGGCTTTAGTTTCTACCACACCGTGTGATGACAGTAATGAAGCTGTCCTATCACCTGCAGCAATTTGGTATTGAAGCTTTGGCACCTGTGTTATCTATTAGGCACAGGTCATTTTGTTAGCAGTTATCACGTGGATATAACCATTGCCTCCCTCCCTCTCACCTGCCTCATGCCTTTAACAAAAGCTGTCTGTTTGTATAAAAGTTTGTGCAGAGAAAGTCCTGCTTAGTCATGATGTGAGAAATAACTCCAGGCCTGAGTGTGAAGGGACTCTATGCTTGGAACAAGGGTTTGCCTTACTGCTATTTCTCTCCAGAATATGTAGCTGATCTTTGATACATAGATCTGTGATAGAATGCAATTAAATTTATCAGGTTCCAAAATTCAGAAGAAATCTAATATTTCCACAATTTTTAGTAGTTCCACAAGAAAGTTTGACATAATTTGCAATGTGTGGTGTAGCAATGAGTATCAGTCTGTGTTTGGAGAGGATTTTGAACAGCAGAGTGCTACCACAGACAGCAGCAAGGTGAGTTTGCTATTGAAGCAGTGGGGCAGTGCAGTGAAGGTTGCCCTTTGTAAAACACTCCATAAGCCAGCAGAACATAACCAAGTACACAAATAGTTATGTCTCTCTCCTTTGTATTAAGCTGTGTAGTACCCCTCAGAAGGCCCTGCAGCAAAGAATGATTGATGCACGTAACAGTGAATTTCATCCTGCTCCTCGAGGACAGGAGCACTTGCTGTGCCTTTCCCCTTCATTTTATGTGGTTCACCATGCTCTTTGCTTCATGCTTTTCAAGTCCTTGAGCATAATCAAAATAGTACAGGCTGTCTGTAATCTCAAAGTAAGGCAGATAATTTAGAAAATGTTTTCACATATCCTTTCTTCCCTTTTTTTTCATTTGACCTCAGATTATTTTGGTTTCTTTTTGGCATCTAATATTAAAAACTACACAGCTAAAGTTAGCCCCTACAAAAGATATATGAAAAGGAACATCACATTTTCAGACTGAGAAGGGTGCTTGTCTGTATGGTATAATTTTTAAAAAGTCTAATTTGGCTGCAATAAAATATTAATTCAATACTTTCCATTTGCTGTTCTTATTTCCTTGTGTGCAGCATTCTTTCATACAATTCTGATATATTCTAAAAATGCTACCAACCTAAGAGGAAAATCATGCCTCTAAAAACTTCTTGCTAATGGAATATTAAAATTACGAATCAGTCATCTTAAAACCACTGAATAATGGCACTTTCCTGTTTACCAAAAAACCTACTCTCTTCAAAGGGCTTTATCTTCCTTTTAGATCTTTCATCTTAGCCTACTGGCCTGTGGGGAAAAAAAAAATAAAAGAATAAACAAATAAATAAATAGAATTATTTGGTGTGGCCAAAACCAGAATCTGCATTAGTTGCCTCTGGGAAGACTGAACAACATTTCAATAGTACCAGCACTCAGTACCTCATTGTGATTTTCAGCTGAGACCACTGGTGCTTAAAGAATACCTATCTAGGTCACAGTAGTGTTTTTCTTATCCACAGCAATTTTTGTGTGCCCAAACAAATAGGATGAGGCTTAAAAAGCAGAAAAAAAAGAGCAGCTTCTGTGTCATCAGAGTTTGCCTTGAGAAACTCAGTCACCTATATGGTTCCATAAGAGCATGACATGTCCACAGCATATCCACTAAACCATGTGTGTGAAGGCAGCCTGTCCAGAAGACAAAAGCTTTTCCAGTCATGGCAAAATAATTTGGTTTGACAGTTGATATGGGAGCCATTTCAAGGCAGCTGGGCACAGGAAACTGCTGGAATTTCTGGTAGTGGGGAAAGGTTTCTTCCCATTCCCTTTGCCACATGGTGATGCTGCACCTTTCAGCTGAAGGAAGTGTTTCATCTGCGTCTTGACAAAATTGTTATCATGTAGTGGATTTTAGAATGATAGAAAATATAGCTTTTGTTGCAAGTTTATAGCTGAATTGGTGGCTGCCTTCTGATTTCAAATGTTGTGCTGTTGGTTAGGGATGGTAACCAATCACACCTGTGCAGTTCTTGGGGCATCATTGAATCTAGCATTTGCTGATTTCTGTGGATCAAAAAATTTAGGAACCAGTATAAACTGCAGACCAATATAATACAGTATAGATATTAAAGTGCAAACCTGTCTATGTAATGTTTCTCCTTTAGCTCCAGGCACATGCAATTTGAGAAACATTTTCTGCTAAAGAACCTTCAATGTCTTACTATTTGTTATGGAGGTTGAATGTACAATTTTTAGCTTTGAATCATGTCATCACTGTCACCATTCAAAAGACAGCATGTCATCTTGGCTTAGTGTATGAATTATGTAGAAACACAGTTTTAGTACTTTATTTTCTATAGTAATCACATATGCAGTCTCGACATACTTTGTGTTCTCTTTAGCCTTTTGGAAATAACAATCCCTATAAAGCAAATAGGTATTGTCAGTACTTATAAACTATTCTGAGATGTTGATCAGTAGTTAATCATTGAGTATATAAAATGAAGCTTGTACCATTAGCCACTTCTACAAGAGCTTCTTTTTTGGGAGCTGGAGCTCCAAGCATTGATATAATGATTTCCTGTTTTCATGATGGTGCTCCATCTTCAAACATTCTCTACTTAGAGCACTATGTCAGTTACTCAAAATATAAAACAGAATACTCTATAAATCTAGAAATAAATGTATAAGCACATCATTTTATGCTTGATGTATTTGTCATAGGTTTCCATAAGTCAAAAAAGACACCACTAGTTTTAGCATTTTATCACATGTGCTTCTCTTTTGATGGGAACTGCTTAATCATGAGGTAAGAGTAATGAAATTGGATGACAGCAAAGGCCCACCTGGCTCAGTACCCTTTCTCTAATGGTCACCAGTGGCAGATCACTATGGCAAAGTAAGTATGAGCAAAAATAAGTATAAGCTACACATTTATGTCAGTTTAGGGACTTCTATGCAAATACTGCATACACCTCACTATATTCAACAGGTCTCCTTGGATGCTGGTTGTAAAAAACCTAAATGATTTTGAAAACATTTTTTATTTCAGGCTGAGTCAGATATTGTCTTACTTTAAACTTGAAGTTGGATCATTTCAACTGGTGGATTATAGATCTTGAATTATGAAGGAGAGCAAATAATGATTTGTTATATTTCATCTCTATATCATCCATTATTTTAATACCTTGGTTGTATCCTCCCAGTTATGTCTTTTAAAAGCTGGGGACTTCAGGTTATCTTAATTTCTCCTTGCAAGAATATTTTTTTATCCCCAGTCAGAAGTTTTTCTGACAGAGGCATCATTCTCTGTGGGATCTCTGTAGGGGCATTATTACAACATTATTAGGCTCTAATAGGCTTCAAATTGTGCTGAGAACTATCTACAGATTTTTTTTCAGCACCTCTAAAAGCAAACCATTAGAAATAGAATAGTTAAAAGGGTTGTGATTTTAACTGCCTACCAAAAGCCACACATAGTTAAAACCCCATGATGTCTAAAAGATATGGTTTTCCAGGAGGAAATCTGACAGTGTAAATATAGATTCATGTTGGTGTTTCAGGAACTTTTCTTAGTCATTATTGTACAGGTTGCTTTTTTTTTGTGTTGCTTTTCATAACTTGGTTTTATATTGAGAGTTTAGCTGCCTGCCCTTCCTCAGCAACAGGCACATAAATGACAGATATGTAAACCAAAATGTGTACACACACACACACACACACACACACACACACACACACACACACACACACACAATCCTTTCACTTTGGCATCTTTCTTACACTGCAGAGCAGTTCCTGGTCAATTCCTGCTCCAAAACCATGACTGGCAATGCTTCAGCAGCATCCAGACATCTTTATGCCAACAGCTGCTAGTGAAGGCAAGGATACAGCATTTGTCCCCATCCTCTGACTTTCCCCAGGAAGACTGACAGCTAGGAGATTTCAATATCCTACCAGAAAAAAAATTGTTTATTTTCCAACATATTCCTCTTATTACTCTTCTCTCATCTACAAATGAACTTCTACTGAAGCGAGGAGGGGAGCACCTGACTGAGCTGGGAAGAGAACTGAGAATCTTTGGGTTACCTTCCTGATAACACTAATGTCATCGTTCATTTCCATTTTCTTGAAATGTTGTACTTTTGGCATTTTAATGTAATTTTGGTGGACAGTCTAGCAGAGAGTTCAAACCTAAATTTTCATTTATCTGTGGGGTTTTATTTTCTAATATTTTCTTCAATATGTTTTAATCAAAACTAGATGATTCCAAGGTCTTGTAGCATCAGAAACCCAGTGTTCTTTAGCAATGCATAGAAAATATGCAATTAAATTAAACTGTAAAGTGAATGACACTGAATTGCTGGGAGGGGCAGAATATTGCCCATTTCTATTTCAGTGCCAAAGTGAGGAGTCAATCAGTCCTCTTTTGGCTAAAACAACGGAATATGTGGGGTGAGGAAAGGCAAAAAGAAGTTTCAGTTCTTTGAGGGAGCCAAGAAGGCTATTTGGCCTTGAAATGAAATATTTAGCTCGGGGCTTTTTACAACAGAAGCAGAGAAAAATGCAAGTTTGGAATTAGGTCCAGAAGGGAGAACCAGGAGTGTGGCAAACACCCACATCAGAGATACTGATTGTAATGGTGCTAGAGCTGGAAATGCTCCTCTGACCCCACCACTGCCTGGACTCTCCCAGTGTCCATGCAGCTTACATATAGGACAAATCTGGCCATCTGCCACAGATGTATTTTTTGTATTTTCCTAATTTTTCTAAAAATCTCTTTTTCCCCAGTTGGTTGAACTTCAAAGGAGTATTGTGTGCTCCAAAACAGGGGAGAATGTTGCCACGATGAGATTGTGTCTTGCAGTATTCTTTTTTTTTTAAATGCAGAAAGTTCTGAAGGGCATTTTAGTTTTTTCTGCAGAGCTCCCTGCTTGGAGAGCTGAATTAAATCTAGGAAAATATTAACAAAGTTTAAAGATCGTTCCATAAGAAAGCAATGAAAACAGGTGCATGCTCCAGCCACAGAAAACGTGAAAGGCTAAATGAATTCCCCACTGAGGTGGTTGCCAGGTTGTGCTGCAAAGGGGATGAATTTGGCTCAGAAGCCACACTGCAAGTTCACAGCCTCCCCAGAGCTTTGGTTCTGTTGCAGTCTCTGCTGCTGTGAGCAGCGACTTCTGGGAACTGCGCCTTCCCTCAGTAATTCTGCAGCAGTGCAATCCTATATTTAATCAATTCAGGTTCTAGAAAGACTTCACTGCCCAGTGTGAAAGTCACTGCACAGAGCCAGAGATCAAGAGAATGTATTTAGCCCCCATTCAGAAAAGTGAGACGTTCCTTTGTAGAAAAGCAGATGGTAAAATGCAAGTGAAAGAAAGAATGAAAATAGTGTGTCAGACTTTTCTGCCCTTTCAAAAGGTGATAAAACTTTGGGAAAGTTGGGGTTGGTTTGTTCAGTGGTGGTTTTTTTTGTTTTGTTTTGTTTTTTTTTAGGGGGTGGTATTGGTGTTGTTTGATTCATTTTGTTTTATTTTAATACTCCTCATCCCTACTTGACTCTTGGAAAACCAAAAGAATTATTTGGGCATGTTATACTTAGGCTAGTAAGTCTTAGATATAGTGGTAACTTAAAGCAACCTCATGATTGTCTCAGGAAAACAATAGAGCAATAAAATCAGTGAATGCAGAAGTTTTATCACATCTACAAAAATTCCCTTCGTTTCTCACTGTGCAATCAACAATTAGAACTTTCTTGTAAATGGGTTGGGAAATCACAACACACCTGCACAAGAACTCTATCGAGAATACCAGAGTAAATATTCATCCTAGAATAGAATATTTCCATCTGACTCAACATTTTGTTTACTGCTTTCCACTCATGAATGGCTGCATTTGGGTATCTTCCTGTTTGTGCATTACAGGAGCTGTATAGAACAGCTAACAGATATCAAATAACTAACTTTACATGAGGACAATGTTGAAAATGGATTCCTTTTGAAAAATCCCACTGAATGGAGAAGATGGTACTTTTTAGCATCTCTAAGGCCTTTATTCTGTCTGCAGGAAAAACTTGTTTACTTCAGTAGGAATACACAAAAAATAAGTACTTGTCTGCAGATGAAAATGCAGCATTTTAATGTAAGATTTTAATTTTAAAAAATTTAAAAAATAAATTCACAAGAATAGACTGGCATATGCCTTCTTAAGTCATCTTAAGTTTATTATTATGGGTTTGAATCAACCCCAGACAAGGATTTCTTCAGTACAATCTTCATTGGTATAAATTATTTCCTGCAATTACATGTTTAAAAGGCTTTGGGCTCTAACCTGCTTGTTAGGCCAACAGACAGGGATCTTGGTTCTGTACTAAATCTGAAGAACATCACTAGGATTTTCCTACAAGAGAAAGTAATTTTCCATGTACAGGTCGCTGTGGGATGTTCAGTCATGCCATTTGGCAAGGCTCAGGGAGCATCCTGTGAAACTGCAGGAGCCCTTGACTGCTGGTGCTGGTGAGGGCAGAAATCTGCAGCAGGACCTCTTCATGCAGCACATGACAGTGTTTAGATGGGTGCTTGCAAGGCAACCTCTTCCTTCCAGTCCCTCACATCTTCCTTCCTATGTTTCTGGAAAGAAATTATACAGATTTGTCCTCAGCTGGACTGAACCGCTCCCTTTGAAAATGCTGAGGTAGATAATTTCAGACATTTTGGAATGAAATAATCTGAAGCATTGCTAAATGCAAAGGCATATTTTTTCTCTTTTGAGTTTATTATAATAATACTGCTACTATTATGATGTATACATTTCCGAAGTTTCCTTTACAGTTACCCAGTTAGGAATAATCACTGTCTCTACTGTATGAATTTTATAATACCCAAGAGGTATTATAAGTAATGATAATAAACAAGTCCTTAGCATTACTTTAAGTGAAAAATTCAAACCTGGAAAAATGTATTTAATATTATGATAAAACACTAAGCCACCACTGTTGTATTTTACGTAAGGGCATATAGGGCATAAAGGTACTTACTTTTATTTCTGGTGTGTAAAATCAAATGTCATTCAAAAATTATTCTGTTCATAAATATGTTCAGTGGACTGGCAATAATTTGCACTAATTCTTGGAAAACCCAGTCTGAATTCATTAGTTTTGCAATTCAGCAAGAAATGGGCATATTTAGCAAGAAAGAGGAGAACTCAACTGAAATAGCCTGGTTTCAGGACACCAGCATGAAATTGTATTGAATGCCTTTTGCTGCTTGTGCTTAAAGCTGCTGAGAAGAAAACCTCAATAAATTAATGCTCCATAACACCAGTCTTACTAAAACCACAATTTGTACATTTGATTTTCAGGACTGTGCTCAGTCCATCATTGCATCATTTAAAGCAATGCTTGGCATCACTGGGATTGTTGTATGGGCTGCTGGACCAGAGACATCTCCTGCATGGTCTTGGGAAAGTTATTTCACCTCCCTGTGCCTCTGTTTCCCCTGCCATTGCTTGCCTGTCTTACCTGCTTAGTCTGGACTGGGAGTCTCCAAGACATTCTCTCTCCCTGTCTGGTCAGTGAAAAGCCCAACCAAGTCTCAGCTCAGCTGCAGCTTTTGTGCATTGCTGTTTTACAAATACTGCCTCTTACATAGATATAAATGCAGTCTATCATACCTGGCAAAACCAAAGTCCTGGTAATAAGACCTCTCTCTAAAGCATCTCATACTTCAAAATCACAGAGAGATGGGGAAACCACCTTATTTAAATGAGCAAGTGTGAAGTTTGGAAGAATATACATTATTGAAGTTTTGTTGCTGCTCTATCTCTTGTTTAGGTGGATTATTCAACTTCATAGCTGCTGTTTTTTGCCCAGCACACTATGCAGGCAAAGCTTCATGCCTTTTGATAGAAAGGCCAAGTTCAGGCTGTCTACCTTCCAGACAGAAGTGTCAGCTAGTTGGGAACAGGAGGTGCAGAAAAGCAGAAACCAAAATTGCATCACTAGCAGATCCCATTTTAAACATACCTGCAAAATAAAAGCGTTGTCCTCCATCAAAATAAATTAAAGCAAGCTTGTAACTTTATAATCAGAGTTTTTAAATGCTGCCTGTCTTGATATTTCTTGCTCTTGCCACTTAAAGTTCTCAGATAAACAAAATTTACAAGCATAGTAGTTGTTGCAGGTGGTATTGCAAGATTGTAATACCAGTGTGGCTCCATGCAGCATCAAGAATCATTTTTATAGGGGGGAGGAGGGGGGGAAACCACAACAAGGAAAAAGAGATGAATTTAGTATTTTTCCTTCATATAAATTTCTGTCTTGGGACCCTGTTTATTTTGTTTGATTTTTTTTTAAACATGCATGAAATTTTTGAAAGTTTTCATAATTCCTCATCCTCATTTTCAATCGGCTTACACAGATAACTGCATAGATTCTTGTTTCTGGGCTTCTCGTGCATATAGATTCTTGCTTAAGATACTTTTCACAGCCAAACTGGAGTGTGAAAGCCCAGTTTGCCCGAACAGAACCGCTAATACGATGTTCCCATAGAAGAAGACTGTCGCCTCCCTGTTCTGATGGAAACCACCCAAGCCAGCAGTCTCTTCCTCTCAGACAGGAAGGTTTCAGGGGCTGGGGCGCAGGCTGGTGCCCCTCTGGCGTATCTCTCCACTTGGCTGTGGCAGGAGAGCCCTTCCCCGGTGTGGAGCCGGTCGGGCCAGTGCGTGAGCGATTTCCAATTATGTCCGTGTAGGACTGCTTTGGGAGGTTCGAAGCAGAGGAGCGACACGACTAAAACGCTCCGCTTAGCTAGATGCGACTATTAGGATGCCTAATAAATATTTATAGCCCCTCACCGAGGAGGTGATTGACAGCACGGGGGCAATCCCTACCCTACAGCTGCAGGCAAGCAGCCGCCTCGGGGAAAGCATCCCGGGGCGGGGGTCGCCTGTAGTAGGGTCGCGTTGCTTCCGCACTCGCGGAAGGGCTTGGGACGGCCCTCGGAGCTCCACAGTTCGTGCCTTCCCCCTCAGGGGCTGCGGGCAGCGGCAGGGCAGGACTCGGCCCGGCCCGCGGAGGGACGCGCGGGCGCTGCGCGGTGCGGCCGGGCCCGGCTCCCCCCGTGGTGCGGGAGGGCGCTGCCGCAGTGACTGCGGTCCCGCGGAAAGCT
>VZSE01006608.1:1379610-1561904 GCA_013398275.1 Promerops cafer
CGCTGCCCGGGCGGCTCCCGGCGCGGGGGAGGCACCGGCAGCCGCCGCGGGAGCAGCCCGGCGGCCGAGCGCCGGCTCGGGAGCACCGCATCCTCCGGCCCGTCTGGCTGTCCCTGTGCCCGCCTGTGCCTGCGAGTCCTCTGCTTGTGAGTAAACTTAGGAATGTGTCAAACTTAGGAGTTACTTATTGGTAAGCATAGAGTACCACAGAAAGTGCTTTTCCCCCGAAAAACATGATAAGGGTGTGTGGGGGGGTGTGGTGTGATGTTTGTGTGTGTATTGCATGCTTTGACTGTCAGAAGCTTTCCACAACAAAATGACTGTGCTTTTTGGAGGAAAAAACCTCCACCTAAATCTCTTAGGAAGGTGCAGTTTGAGTCGGAAGCTTTTTCTTTGAGCCCTGAGGACGAAAGCGTAGCTCTCTAAGCACTCCAAGTGCGGGGTCCGCAACCCTAGACCTGCTGCTCTGATCTCAGGGACAGTGTGAGGGTCTGGAAGATGCTGATAGTGGGGTATTTTGCATGTCTTTGCCCCTGTGTGTGCCCTGAGGTATGAGCTACTCTCAGCTGAGAGTCAACTTTTTCTGCTGCTTCTGGAGTTCAAGCAAAACTATTGTTAGTTTTAAGAATAGCAGGATTTAGTTTGTTCGTGTTTGGCAAAGTTCAGCCCCTGCATGCAGTACCGGGCAGTATGGTGATGTCAGCTTTTCAGAATATTTAAATGTCGTGTTTAGTGCTGCATATCTGTGCTGCTGTTTAAAATCAGTCTTTCTTAATGTGCTTTTATTTCTTGTTCTTTCTCTGCCCTTCCTAATGCCTTCAAAATCCTTGTTTGGAGTTCTGCAGATGAGCATTGCATACTGCCCAGGGAATCGCCAGCTGCTCGTTTGCACGTCTCTGGTTGCTCAGGAAGGCTGCCTGGACAGTAGCTTTTGCTTACTGGGAAAGCACAGTTAGACTGTTAGGCAAAGTATTGCATAATATTAGGCATTAAGATGTAATCTTGTAGACTTCTGGTAAACTGACTTTCTGCATGTTAGAGATAGATATCAAACCCATACTATTTAGTTTTTCCTTCTGACCTTGTGAACTGTGTGAAGTGCAGTGAGTATGCACAGAAATCTGTGTCCTCTAGCTCTCTAAGAATGACATTTTCATACAATGACCAAGCTAGATCTCTGACTAACTACACCAACTATTTTTTTTATTAACTGTGTGTTCATCAAGCCGAACTTCATCTCAAATTCTTTTGATAACACTCAAATAATGCATGCAGCAATTTCTGTGCACACAGCTGGTCATGTTGTATGTACAGTGGTCCGGGTGCAGCATTGGTAGTGCACAACTCTTTCTGCAGCCAGAATTTCCTCTGATTTCGTACTGTGTATACCTGGAGCTCTGACTGATGTGCAGAGGACCAAAGACTTTACATAATACCATAATTCAGGCTTGGATTTTACAGAACTTTTATCCTCAGGTCATTGCACAATCAGAGGAGGAAGTTTAGTATTGAGTAATTTTAATGCTCCTGTGTCTAGAACTATGTATATATAAGTTTCCTGTATGGCAGAAAAATGATTCTAAAACTGTTTGGACAATTTGTTGTAATTCAGATTAGCTATGTTTTCTAAAGCATTCAATGTGCAACAATAAATTTGCCATTAAATAAAACTCCTGTATTTGGTTACTTTTTTCCCCCCTCATAAAAGCATTGCCTTTGTATTCTTATTCATCATTGGTTTTGTCAGAGTTTTCTGTATATTTGTTTTTGTTTTGTGCCTTTTTTTTCTTCTTAACAGATAGATGTTCTGATTAGCTAATTTACTGTCTACATAGTTCAGTGCTTGACATAGCAATCTCCTGTTTATTGCTCTGTGATCAATTACTGTACTGATACTCCATGTGTGTAGCTTTTGGTTTAGGCTATAGAAAGAGGTGGGAACAGTTAGCTTGCCTTTTTTTTTTTTTTTTTCCTTATGTATGCCTAAGGAAGCCAGTGCTCTGTTAGGGCAGTTTAGTTTCTTGAGCGAATAAATGAATTTCTCCTCATTGAAGGTTAAAGCTTGGCAGCTCTTTAGTGTGAAGCCTTGTGTAATAGGGGCTGTCCCAACAGTGGTTTTGCCGGGGCAAAGATGACGTCTGGGCTGCTGTTGGTAACCGTTTGGATTTTGCAAGGTTGCGCTTAATTGAACAGCTCTCTTGTGTTTGACATTTGCTGTGACCTCCTGCTGTAAGCAAAAGGAGACACTTAATGATTTTGAAGCTTGTCTTTCACTCAGAGTTGAAAATAAGGATGTTTGTTTCTAGTTCCTGTTCTAACTCTCAGCCATGGTGGATTTTTCACTTTTTTTTTTTTTTTTTTTTTTTTTTTTTGATGTTCTATTGCATCCCTATCACACTTGAGGTTTTTACAAACATGCAGGAAAAATTTATGCATGTACTGAAAACCTAGGTGTTTAAATTTTGCTTTGAAGATACAGAAGTCTTAAACCTTGCCCATTTTTACAATAGTTATGTTGATGAGTCAGTTAGAGTTTGCAGTCTACTGGAAGTTAAGTTAGAAGCAGTGCAGAAAGCAATGAGGAGAAAGTAGACTGTGGGTGGTAAATATGGGACGAAGAAAAAGGGCCATGCTCTGGAGCAAGAAGCAGAGGGTGCAAAGCAAGATGAGAGGGAGGAAAACGAAAGAAATAACTGGGAAAGTGGGGTGGAACTAATGTTAGCTGGCAGGGAAAGAGAAAAAATATGGACTTTCATTTCTATTTGACTCATCTCTTATATCAAACTGTAATGAGTTTAAATCTCATGGAGAACAACATTATTTTTACTTACCATTCCTTATGCCAATTTGTATTTTACACTGTTGTGGTGGGCAGAATCTCAAGCCTATAGAGAGGAATTTTATTGCAGACCAGCTTTGCTGGCTTGTGGTAACCAACTAAATAATTTGTGCACTACCTCAGTCCTGGGCTCTTCTACTGAAATGGTGCATGTGACTGGTTTGTCATGGTATCTGTGTGTGTTTGCACCTCGGCAATGGTACCGAAATTGGCAACTTGAGCAATCAAAGGGTGGTTGGTGGTAACTGCTTTGTCTCATAAATAGCCCAGCTGGAATGTAAATTGCTGACCTGGGGGTGAAGGCCTTTCCAGTCCATTGCAAT
This sequence comes from Promerops cafer, assembly GCA_013398275.1. Classification (NCBI taxonomy): domain Eukaryota; kingdom Metazoa; phylum Chordata; class Aves; order Passeriformes; family Nectariniidae; genus Promerops; species Promerops cafer. The sequence goes on from VZSE01006608.1 coordinate 1,382,773, forward strand.
TACTTGAACTTTTGGGCCTCTTCCAAAGCAGTGCGTTCCAGCTAGGCATCACTGATTCTTTAATTCTGCAAAAAATAAATTGCTTTTCCTCGAATATATTGTCCTGTGGTGCAAAGGGACATTCCTCTGTGATACCAAACGTCTCAATCCCTCTGACTGGAGAAGGTGGGGTCCTTGGTCTTGATTCAGGCAAGACTTGCACATAACGCTTGGCATTATATTCATCTCTAAGTCCTTCTAGATTTGTATTCATAGACTTGGATTCACTAAAGATGCCTCAGAACTTGTGTACATAGTTTATATATATGCAAGACTGTTTCTCATTTTTTTTTTCTCCCTCAGCACAGTTGAATAATAGTTTCTTCCATTTTTTATCCAGTATAAGCTGGAATTGGCTATATTCCTGAATGCCTCAGAATTCATTAAATAATGGAATGGTAGTTTTCCAAGCCACCATGAAATGAAATAACTCTAAACATGTATACACAAAAAGAAAATGCTGAGATATTTGTTGTTAACATCAAAGTATACTTAATATAGTTAGATCTTGGGACAACAACATTGTCTGTCCCAGGGTAGTGGGTAATGCCAAGAGAAGAACTGGTTTTGTGTCAAGGACGCAATGAATTGGGACAGTGCAGTGGTTATTCCAAGATCATCCCTTGATAGTAAATATTGGTGCTGGTTTGGGTTTTTTTTGCTTTGCTTTTGGGCTTTTTTCCCGTTTTTATTTTTTATAAATTAAGGTGATATCAAAATGATTGGTTGTTATCCCTTTTGTTCCAATTTCTTTGGATGGGAGAGGGGAAGCAAACCCTTCTGTAGTTCCCCACTGAAAATCTCTCAGGAAACCCTGGGAGGCTGGAGTATCTCCAAATCACTTGATACAGTGTTTGGATTTGTGCAGTTTAATGGCAATCTGAAAAATCTTGTAGACGATGTGTTTTTTTAAAACAGGGGAGCTTTAGGTTCTTTTCCTGTATCTCTTCCTTCCTCCTGTAGCATTATTCAACTTTTTACTTTAGGTCCCAAATTGCCTAAAATATAAGCTCTGTGTGTGAGAGAGGTTTTTTTGTGTGGGGGTGGGGGGGTTTCTTTTTTGTTGTTGTTGTTGTTTGTTTTTTTTTATTTTTTTGTTTTTTTTCTTTTTCATGCCATATAGACTAGAATTGGTTTTTAGATCTTATGAGAAGCATGTTGCTTTTCTACATCCCTTCTTTGGGCACAGTGGGACATGAAATGGTGCCTTTGTAGAATTTGGTAGGAGTTTGGTTGAGAGCCCCAAGATGGCTAAGGTTGACAGGGATCTCTGGAGGTAATCTTGTCCAACCTCCCTGTTCAAGCAGGCCCACCTAGAGCTGGTTGTCCACGTGACTTTGGAGCATCTCCAATGATAGAGATTCCAGAGCCTCTCCCGGTATCCTGTGGTCAGTCAGTGTTGCTAAAAAACCAATGTGGGTTCCTTTGCGATGGAGTTTTAGAGGAGTGTTTAAAATCTTTGTGATTGGTGATGAGTATTTGATGAAAGATGCAATTTAAACCAAGTTAAACCTGCCACAACCAAAAACTTCTGGGATTTGCTTATTGCTAAGATGCTTTATGCTGCTCAAACTCACAAAAGCTGACATTTTATTCTTCAGCTGGCCTACCTGGCGCTTTCCTTTCATTCAGGTTTTTTTTTTGTGATCTCTATCCCAAAAGAGTATGAGCACAAGAAACCTTGAAATCCTAATTTCCTTTACAAGGATGGAGAAGGAAGCCCTCCTTGCACTACTGACTAAAGAACCCTTTAACTCTGGAAGAATACAACTTAGTCATGTCAGATTTAGGAGTTCTGGACCACAAACATCCCCACATCCTCCTCCTCCTTTCCTGGTGCAGCTGATGCTGGTGGGTGCTGCACTTCTTCTGTCCCTGAGTCTGGATATGCAGTTCAAACAGACCTTTCCCTAGCTGGAGCCCCAAGTCTCAGAGAAGACTTTCTGGGGAACAAAATACATATTTATCAATTAATTTACAGTTTGTGGTGTTCACTGTGTGGCTAACGTTACTCCCCTATTCTGTACTCTCCTTAGAATACATTGAAACCATATTGCATAAATTCAGGTCTGCTGCATTATTCAGGTATAATGTACAGCAGAGTATGCAAGACTACTTCTAGTTAAGCATTTACTAATTTTTCATTTTAGGAACTGATTGTGTATAGCTTTTTGACCTAGGAAGGATTTTATCAGTGAAACATAGCAATACTTTTCTTTCCTCATAATCAACTCACTATATTTTGTTTAAACCAACTTATTTTTTTGTTGTATTGCGTAAGATAGAGTAATAGAAGGCTCTCTACAAGCATGCCAGCATTGCATTTTTGGCTATTAGGAAGCCAATGGAGAAAAGCAACAAGGTTCTCTTAGGATCATGTAAAAGAGAACATGGACTGTCAAGCTAGTTAGGACTGAATGTTGCTTTAGTAGTGACAAGTCCTACCTTGGAAACAGCATTCTGCCTGGCAAGAGGCTAAATTCTGTGATTAGGAAATATATTCTATCCTTTTTTGCTATGACTTTGTACAGAGATTATTTGGAAAGGTTTGCTGGAAGAAGTTTCTTGGAATTATTTGTCTTCATGTTGAAATCCATAAGGATGGATTATACGTATTTGTTACTCAGTCATGGAGTATGTAATTAGTACTTTGGCTGAACATGTATTATGCATTTAGTGAGCAAATGTTTTCCATTGTAACACTTGTTTGAATAAACCACTTTTTAGTATGGATAATCCTCTTTTGACATAATTGGAACATGGAGCTAATATTTAAACATTTTCCGTTTAAAGACCGATGGGAGAGTATGCTACTTGTAGTAGTAGTATGCTACTGTAAAATCACCAAAGAAATATTGAAGGAGTCACGTGCTATAAGCATGACTACAAGATTTTTGTATTTCATCTGGTCCTATTTCTATCATTCTTATGGCATAATAATTATAAAGACTTTAATTGCCTAAGAGCTTGCCAGCTTGCATTTGCCAACTATGCTGAAATCCTGGCCAAAATCTTCAAAATCATGCAGTGAGCTGAAGTTGGCTCAGAATGGGTGATATAAATAGATGATATGGTGCTGAATTACAATTCATTATTGAAATTCAACTAGTGTCTAATAAATAGCCATAAAAAGGCAACATTGTTTCCCCAATTAGGACTTTTAAAAGCAGTGTTTTTTATTTTTTTATTTAATGAAGGTAACGTTTATCGTAAGATCTAGTTCATAGTTTAGTGACTCTTTCCAAACAAAAATCCTTTTCTATTTTTGAAAAGAGTTGTGGTCTACTGTCTGGTTGGTTTCCAGTAGGAACAGTTCATTATTTTATTTTGGAGTGAGGTAAAATTTGGATGAAGACAGTGCATTTTATACATAAATTGCTTTTCAAACATCGTGCTTCAGAAATTATGTTGAAGAACTGCAGTATCTAGTTAATAGTATTTTCAAAATTATTTGTGTTGCCTCTTCCCAATAATAAGGAAAATTTGTGCCAGATTGGAACTTTGAAAATGGGAAGAGACAAAGGCTTATTCATGGAATCAGTTTTAACTAACCTGTGTGTGATTCCGTAATAGTACCTTCCAGAGGCTAGAATAACATCAAAGTCCAGTGGCATGACACATTTTGGCATGTATGGAAAGAACTCATGGGATAAATCAGGGTGGAAGGGACCTCAAAAAGTCTCTAGAGTGGCCTCCAGCAGACAGCAGGGGCAGCTGTGGTGTCAGAGCAGGCTGCCTAGGGCTTGATTCAATCATGTCTGTGCAGGCACCATTCATTTTCAAATCTCTCAGGACAGCCTGTGCTGCTGCTTGACCCTCCTCACAGAGAAGATGCCTTCATGGGTTATGGGTTTCTCCAGCCTGTATGCTTGGTGCATGTGTCTGTGCTAGATCCTGACTCTGTTCTTTGTGTTGCCTATCAGGTGGTTTTGCAGTTTGATTTTTAGAAGAAGGGGATCAGTTCCCTGATTTAAGTGTTTCACCTAGGTGCTTAGGCTGTTTTGCACACAGAGAGGTTGGGTGCCTTAGAATCCAAGCTAAAATGCACTTCTTGGGGCAGGAGGTGCAGAGAGTGAGGGAACGCTGTGCGTGTTGTATTTGATATCCTGTCTCCATGGAGCTTTAGCCATATGAGGCAATGCCAAGTATTGGGTGTGCAAGAAGTCCAAAATCTAGCATTTGCAAAGCGTTATGTGGGGCCAAGACCAGGACCTAGCTCCCGAAGCTTTGTCTGTGTTGTGCAGCTAGAAAAGTTGTTTAGTTGACTTACCTCTGCTCCTCTGAAACATGAGGCCTGATTACCAATACTTTGGAGCTTTTTAGGTAATAGACAAACAGGTTAGTTTGAAGAACTTTCGGAAGTGTTTCAAGTTACCTTGTACATTGCTGCCTTTAAACTAGCAGTTCTTCCATAGTAGTTTCTTCTAAGATGTACTAGGTAATTCTGTGAATGGTAATTTGAGGAATTCAAATTACTTCAGCCCCTAGTTAGCACTTTCAGCATCACTTGGCAGGAAAATGAGAAAAACATTCAGCAAATCCTCAGCCTAAGTAAGCTTAGACCCACTTCTGTACCCTAGCATTGTAACTTGCTGAGGTCTGTTTATGTGTCTCCTATTAAAACTCTGCAGCTGGATGAACAAACCAACATCCTTGGGGGCAAGAAAGCATAAAGCTATTTCCTTTCTTTTCCAGCGATGGCAATGCTGAGAAAAATGGACCTATGAGTGCTGTGCCACTGAGCTAGAGTTCACTGTCTGCAGATGCAGTTTCTCAGGCTTTATCTGTGTTACAGTGAAGTGTGTAGCTGCTGGTGTATTCACTAAAGGTATTAATGATGGATACATCATCTGTCAGCATGCTAATAAGCATCATTAACTATCCTCAAAGCAGCTAAATGCCACAGCTGTTGAAAAGGCAGGAGTTGCACTCTAGCCTCCTATCTGAGCTCCTCTTTAGGCCCTAATGGATGGGGCTCACTGAGGGAAAACCTGAGGGCAAAAGCTTGGAGGTGGGTGAGTCTGTGAGAGATTCTTCCTTTTGATGTTTGCTTTAATGTTAACAGAGCACCAGCATGCACTGGAATTGTTTGACTAGGGTTATTGTTTTGGTGTCTAATGACCCATGATCATTTATTAGTTTCTGATGTTATTGCTGTAATTGCACTAACATCTAAAGATTTCCAAATGATGCAGTGAGGCCACTCTGCCTTCCTTGGTTGGTGCAGATTTACTGGTAGGTTAACCTTTTCATTTTTTACTGTTTTCAAGGTGTTGTCTTGTTTATGCTAAATGTTACAAATTTTCTTTGTAAACCAAGTGTCTCCATGGGTAGCTATCAATATCCTATTACTGTACTTCTGTTATTTCATAATGTGAGTCTTGTAACCAATTCTTTTATGGGGTTCTCTTTATAGCCTCTGGCATAGATATTGGTCTCTGGATTGCTCAATAAAGACCAGAACTCAGTGCTTTATATCATTCACAAAAATTAGCCCATTCATTAGCATCCAGCCCAGCAATTTTTTTTTTTTTTCTTTTTTTTTTGCCTATTAAGGAGAAAATCCCCCTCGCCTTTGCGCGGGGACCGATAAGAGAAACGGGGCACTCTGAGGTTAAATGGAAGGAGGTCTCCGGCGCAGCGAGGAGGCGTTCAGCATCCTCTGCCCCTCAGACTCGTGTGCTGAGGAGGGACGGGAGCGCGGCGTCCGGCGGGGCGGCTCTGCCCGCGCCCCTGCGGCCCCGCCGCGCCGCGCAGGGTCTGTCCTCGGCGGGACAGGCGCGGCTCAGCCCTTCTGTGCGCCGGGGCTGGAGCATCAATGCTATTTTATGTGTCCAGCGCAGTTCTAAAGGTTACGTGGGGCGTTGTGTGCAGGGCGAGAACAAGAGTCTCTTTCTTCTGCGGGCTGCCGGTTGAGAGCTGCTGGCAACTTTTAAGGAGTGATAAAGTTGTACTTTTTCCTACTCGTTTTATTTTTATGGCTGACATTTTAAAAATTCTGAACAAATATCTGCAAAGGGCACCAAATAAGCTGAAAATTATTAAGATTCAATGATATGAAATACAGTGTAAACCACAATTTTGTTTATTCTTTCTTTGGTGGATTAAGCTAGTCAGTGAAAATCTGTCTCAAGTTCTGTTGCCCACCCTCTCAAGGAGAGCATCATTTTGCCATGAAGCACTGCTGGACACAGTTGCTATAACATTGGTATTTCTTTATTTGTGATTCTGTACTAAGCTGAATTTTAAGGATACTAGGTTTTCTCCCCATCTTTGCATTCTGTCACTGCAAGGATTTCATTTCTCTAGTGCTCAAAGAAACACACACACAGTATGACCAAAGTATATCAATAGTAGCTATTTATCAACTCCTTAAAAACATAGCTGTTGTTTTAAAATCAAAGTTCACCAGAAGCACAGAGCAAATCAGGCACTTCAGCTAGTCATGTTAGTTCCTTAGGTGCAACATGCCCTTTCAATTCAAACACACAGAAGTCCTCCTGACCCTCAGTTTAATGATGTTCAGAACAATGTTTCTCAGCCTTTTAATATTTGCACAATTTTTTTTCCTGAGGTTATTTTTTCCTGAGGTTATTTCCTGGGGTTATTTTTTCCACGCCTTGCTCTAGAAGAAGAAATGCAATGGTAGTGATGAAAAATAGAGGCACTTTTTCCTTTTGAGGCTATACAATGGTATTTGACATACAGAATTCAAGTGTAGAGGTATTCAGACAAAATGTCACTATATTGTAGCCACCTCACAGATTCAGTATTTTATTATAGACCTCTATGTAAAGGCTATGTTTGTGTGATTTGATGTGTCCAGTAACATCTAGCATGATGTATAGCAACTTGAGCCCAAACCCCATCTTCACACCTTTGTCCCCTTACTTCAGAAAAATATAGACATTAAACATACATTTTTGAAATAAACCAACCCAAATGTACAAACAAATTATTAATGTAGGACAAAAAATCACTGAGGCATAAAACCTAAAACCTTGTGGCTAGTTATTCTGTGGTTGAATATCACATGAAACAGTCAAATATAGCAAAGATAGCTATTCATTGTGACCAGGCAGAGCTGAATTACTGTGACTATAGCAGTTCATCAAATGTCAGGTACTAAATCTGAACTTAATAAATGTGTAGTTAGTTTAGTTGATGCATTGATTTTGAAGAATTTCAAACTAATATGTGTGTACTAATAATGTGCATTTTTGCATTGCAGCAAGCTTGAGCAGAACTTCTTATTCACCATCCTGGCCCCCCAGTTTTGTTGTACACAGCTGAGTAACTGTACTTTCTGTCATGTAAAAAAACATGAGACCTTCTGTCATGTTGAAGCAACAAGAAAAATGTTTGTAGTCTCCTAAATAGCTTTTCTTATCCTAAAGATGTAATATAGTCAAACCACAATTTTCCTGCATGGTTAAATATTAAATGACGGCAATTTTCTTCTTGATTGTTGAGAATTGTTGATACAACATTTGGGGTTTGGTGATTTACTTATTTATTGATTTATTTTCCATGGTCCAAAGGATAACTCTAGCAAGACAGTGACTGATGGAACTGATGCTTTATAGGTGCTTTTAGTTTTGAACTTTGGAACTGATGCTAGCAGTTCTCAGGAACAGAATTAACACCTATCTTCTTTCTGTAACAATACTTGCCTGCTTGCCCCTCACAGGAGGTGCCATGCTGGACAAGCAATGCTGAGGGAGGGAGGTCCTGCACGCCTCTGCCTCCTGCAGCTCTTCCCGTAGAAGAATCAGGAAGTTTTGATAGTAGCACAACAGAATGATTGGAAAACAGGAGGCTGCAGAATTCAGTAGCTTCTGTTAACTGTGAGCGTTTTCTTCTCAAGTGCATGGGGTAACATGACCTACTAATGTGACCATTAACTGAAAGGGTCATGAAAGTTGCTTTGTGAAGTGGGGCAGAAGAGGAAAGTGACAAGTCTGTAGCTAATCACCAGAAATTGGAGGGTGTCACAATAGAAGCACTCTTGTGAACTTTATTTCTTTTCCTATAGTTTGCTACTACCAGAGAAAAGAAGAGGGCTAATAAATAATAAAGTTTGAAATGTTGCACCCTGCCTTGAGTTTTACACGAAGTGGCAGTTCCAGAGCGGTTACACCCCAGACTTCTATTGCTTTCTTCCTCCAATTCTGTTTGTGTTGTACATGATTTCTGTTCTGTGGTACAGAAAAGAATCTTTCATTCATATTTTGTCATCAGCTTAGGTTCCTCCTTGTCTCCTGAGACCCATGTGTGAGCGTGCTTGCAGAACTTGCTTAATAGTTCCATAACCCATTTTTCCAAACAACTTGCACCTTTATTTCCTTGAGGAATTCCTTTCAGGTGCAGTGTTTATCACACAGGTTTGTCTGTGGCTGAGTATGCACATCCTTAGTCGCACCCATTTTATCTGCACTGTAAGGGAGGCTTGGTGTGCATTGGCAGAGCTGCTTTTAGAAAGAACAAAGGGCCTGTAGATGCAGAGCCTGAGATGGAATTGTATCACCTTGTGCTCGATGAAAGCTTACTTTGAACAAATGCTGTTCATAAGATATGCTTCTGCTATATCATTCAGGTTCTTACTCTAAAGGGGTGTTTTTTATAATCTTCTTTTTCACTTTCCTTTTTTTATTTTTTCCCCTCAGTTTCCATCATGAGTATGTTCAAAGAAGTTGGTGGTGGTGCTGAGTGTGACAGACAGCCAAGCAGAAAGTCTGGGACTCATATGCCATGCTTTGAGCTCCCTTCTGAGTGTATGAAATGAGTGAAGCATCCGGGCTGTCTCTCATTGCTTTACTTGGATTTTTTAAAATATTGATACCATTTTATCTCCTAATCTGGGATCCTGTGATACCAGAGAGAGAAGCTGGTGTCATACAAGAGTCTTGAGTTCCATTGCTTTCATGCAACACATCTGTTTCATATACTTGAAACTGAGTGATATACATATCACTCAGTTTATTAGCAGTGGTGTTACAGTTGTCAGGCTTTCAGCATAGATTTATTTTAACTGTGTCATGATTACTGTTTAACAAACAGTACTTCATGTTTCTTTTAAAAAATTATGTTTATTATCAAACATAGTAGTTGAGTTATAAATAGAAACAAAAATGGTTGCATGAAGCATAAATATTTCTTACCTTTGTGGATGATGAAAGAAAATACCTTTGAATAACAGTGCTTTACTAAAATGAGTAAAGGTGAAATGTGAAGATGGTTTGTGGGCTCAAGATGCTAAACATCCTGCTAGGAATTACTAGGACACATCAAATCTTACAAACATAGCCTCTACACCCAGGTTCATAATAAAATACTGAACCTGAGAGATGGCTGCAATGTAGGGGACAATCTGTCTGAATACCTCTATGCTTTAATTCTTCATGTCAAATATTGCCGTGTAGCCTCAAAAGGAAAAAGTGTCTATATTCATACATTGCTGCTGCTGCCTTTCTCATTCTACAGCAAGTGTAAGACATGACAAAAATAAACAGAGGGTCAGGTGGACTTGTGTGCATCTGAATTTGAACGGTGCACTGCACTTAAGGAACCAGCATGACTGGCTGGAGCACCTCATTGCCTCTCTGTTTCTGGTGCACTTTGAAACCAATGTTTTAAAACAGTTGATAAATAGCTGTTATTGATATACTTTGGTCATACTGTGTTTGGATTTCTTTAAGCATTTAAGAAATGAAATCCTTGTTGAGACAGAACGTGAAGATAGGGAGAAAACCAAGAAGTCTTAGAATTCAGTTTAGTATAGAATCATGAATAAAGAAGTGCCATTGTTATAACAACTGTATCCAACAGTGTTGTATGGCAAAATGAAGCTGTTTGCATTTCTTAATTGAATTTTCATACATAGCGTATTTGGATTCTTTCCACACATAAGCTTAGTTCATTTTCCTGCATGCAGTAAGATTAAAACATGGCTACATTAGGGTTTTTTTTACACTTTTAATTTTTAAGATGCTGTGCACAGATTGATTTCCACACCATCACCACTTCCTATTTTATGTTGTTTATGAGAGAAATACACATCTTTAAATTCTATTTGTAATATGTGCTAAAGCCTTTCAAATACATTGCTGAAGTGTTTAACTCTTTAGCAGAGTGGTACCCTATTATATTCACATGTGTATGGTTCTGTCATTCCTTAGTTGCTCTGCCTTGTCCACTGTGGTATTTTAGTAGTCTTTTTTGAGTTCCTGGGTTTTTGTCTGGAGTTCACAATGTACAGGATGGACTTTTCAATAAGTCATTCCTGGTATGTTTCTTGAAGGGACAGTTACTAAGTAATCTTTTCTCTTTCTGAGATGTGTAGATCTGGATGCAAACAAGACACATGTTTTATACTGTCTGTCTACATTTATAAAAGTACTCTTTAGCTGTGAATGGGGATGACTGAAGCACAGCCAGGAAAACTTTATTTGATATTTGGATGATGGCCATAAATAGAATTCAGCTAACACATGCCTTTGTCAGTTGTTGAAATTCAACTTTAAAAGGATTAATTTCTCAACCCTACCCTGCTTTGCAGAATCCTGACTATTAACAGCTTTTCTGAAGGTTAGTGGAACACCACATTAACTGGTTTTTGTTCAGCTATGAATTGCTCTTTAATAGTAGAATTTTTGGTAGTAAGAGTTGTGTTTTAAAAAATGCAAGAAACAACTTTGACTTCTCATATTTATTTTTAAGTACAAGAAATAATGATATTACAGTTGTGATAAAATTTTAATGACTTTGGTGGTTAATAATATATTATTGATCATCTTTCTTTAAAATAGAAGTGGCTGTCTTCCAGCAAATTCTTCTATCTTCACTATCACAACATAGTGTGCATTTCAGTGTTGGAGTAGCTGCATTTGCAGGTAAGATTTGGATTTTACATTGTCCAGTGCTGCATCCTCAACAGAGTGCTCAGGTCCTCTGCTGATTCTTCAGTGAAGCTATGCCAACATGAACTTTTTAACCACGATATTTTTCTAGTGCAGGTAGAAACAGGGCATCTGCCTTTCCCTACGTGCTCATAAATTGTCTTGATTTAGAGTTTGCTGCTTTAGTCTGAAGCCAGCGGAAACTGGAAGGAAGATTTTCTTTTTGGCTGTGTAAGGCATTTCTGTACATGCTGCAGCTTCCTTGAAAACCTGCCACTGCTGCTGCAGCACCAATGCAGCTCTGCTGCTGATAATAACAGGAGCACTGGTGGGAAGACTTGCTTCCAGTCTTTTACTGCTTTGCCATCTACAGGTACTCTGAATTCAGTGTGGCAGATAGAGGGAGGGTACAGCACTCTATACTTTGTTTCCACTGTCCTCTCTCTAGCGCTGCTACTCAAATGAAACCATGCGATGAATACTAGGAAGGATACCAGTTGTCTTGCTGACATACTTTCATTTGAGAGCTGTGTGAAAATTAGTGGTCCAGATAGTGCTGGGAAATTTATTCTAAATCAGTTAATGCCAATAGGAACAGAGGGAAGCAGTCTTTTTGTATTTGTCAATTAATCACATTATTTTGAGATGTATGCTTGAAGACATTAAATAAAAACATAGTTTTAGTAAGTCTTTCGGAGTGGATTGAACACAGGGTAAGACAAATTCAATTGTGCCCTGCTGATGGCTGGCTGAGGAGTCTAGGCCTTCTTCCTATGACTCAGTTTCTGCATTTTCTAGGAGTAGTCAACTTTCTACAAAGTTTTAAGGTGTGTCCATCAAGACTCATATAGTGTATGGTGCCTTTTTACTTACTTTCACCAAGGGTAGGCTTTTCTTCCTCTTTTGCTTTTGCCATGCAGTTATGGTTAGATTTCTATGGTTAAGTGTGACTTGACAGAGTTAGGTTTATGGCTGGACTCAAAGGTCTTTTCCAACCTAAATTATTCTATCCTGAAGAATTTTAAGGAATAACAGAGACTGAAACCATATGAATTAATAACAGCTTTATGATTTATCTGATTGCTGCAAATAGTTCTTGGCTACATTACTGATTTCAAGGTACCATAGCTAAATGCAGATGTTCCTGTTCACTGTAGATAATGTACCACTTATATGTGTATGTGACTTGCTCATCTGTCTGGGGTGCATCTGAAATGATGTCAAAGGTGCAGAGGTGTGTGAGAAACACCATTTGGATGCTTTCATATACCCAAAATGGAAGCTGTTCAGCTCTAAATTGATATGAATTCCATTAGGAGGAATTAATTTCTAGCAGAAAGTATGTTAAGAGCTGCTTCTGCTTACAAAAGCACACATCATCGCTGAAGAGGCTTGGAAGGATTTCAGATCTGCTTGTGCTTTTGCATTAAATGAATTATTTCTGGTGTTTCTATTCTCCCATCATATTACCTGTTTGTCCCAGGAAGAGTCCTTGAGCCATTGCCTTCCTGCACGGGTGGCTTCAGGTGTGCTCTGTGTTCCGTGTCTGCAGGCACCATCTCTGCTTGGTCCGTGGCTGGGAAGTGGAAGCAGGCTCTTCCCAGTTTACAGGGAGCTATGCAGTTCAATTAGCTACATTTTTTATAGCTCACTGAGGCATGACATTCCCTTCAGCAGAGCCCCCTTCTCACAGGGCAGCTCTCTGACCTGCCTCTTGTATGTGTCGTGACAGATTTCTGTGTCATTTGCACCCTGTTTGAATTCTTGTGCTTCCTGGAAGGGGAAGCAAAGAGGGCAAAACACAGTTTTACAAATTTTTGGGGTTTTTTACCCTAGTGTGGTGGTGGAGAGGAATCTTCTCCAGGTCTCAAATATTATTTGGGCAACAGGCCCAAATGAAAAACCTGTCCCGGTGCCAGGAAGAGCATGGCTGAGAGATGTGGAGGCTTGGTGAGCCCCCCAGCCCTGCACCTCTAGGGCAGGACCTGCCAGCCTCTCTGCCTGGCCACCATGGTCAAACTCTTGTACCTTCCAGGGTTTTCTTTGAAGGATGGTGTGTTCCCTTCTTGGAGACATAATCTGAGTCTCAAGATGCATGTGAACTAGTGGGGCAAGAGAGTGAAAAGCAAAATGTGAGTCTTGAAAGACCAGGGTAGCTCAGTTTTCTGAGATGTATAAAGAAGTTTTGACATTCCTAATTTAATTTTAATTGTTAATCTCTTTATTTGCTATTAAATTAATCTTCAGCTGTTCTATGTTGTTAATTTCCTTTCTTTTCTTTTTATATCTATATCCTATCGTATTATTCATTCAAGGGGTATAGCTATCAAACATAATGAACAAATAATTTGGTGGTCAAGAACCCTTTTTTAAAATTATTTCTTTTAGGAAATAGATTAAGCAGTTACTAGGTTATAGGGGGACAGTAAGAAAGAATTGAACAACGCATCTCTCCTTGGTTTGGTCTACATTAACTCCCTCATGTTGCTTACTATAACTCTCATCTGCTGCCTGCAACACCTTCCCATCCCTCAGTTAACTGTTTCTTTCTTGTGAGTAGGAGAAATCTTGTTGAGGCCGTTGGGGGAGCAAATCAAGATCTCTAAAGTCAGTTTGTGGAAGGCTGCTTAAGCTGCTGCCACTGGAGATTGAAGGTTACTATATCAGTCCCACGCCAGAGAGTGAATAGGTGATGCAGTTCTTGTAATGCATAACTTCTCTGCTTGAAAGTTGAAACTGAGTCCATGTTTATACATTTGAATGTTTCATATTTAAAAATAAGAGTGATTATCTGTAGTGGCACACTAAATAAACTGCATTTTTCCCTCTTCAGAAACACTTTTCCTCTGGAGAATTCAGCAGCAGCAGTATAAGGCAGTTGCTCTTTTCAGAATATGTGATTTCTTTCCTGGCCCTGAACTTTTATCTTGCTGAAATAAATATTTTACGATTAAGAACACTTGGTCACATCTGGTACATCTTAAAAAGGGTTGCTTTTCCAAGAATAGCATGCAAACATGAAATCAGAATCACAAGCAGATGTTTGCTAATATGGCCATAGATAACCTTTCAGTTTCATGTTTAATTCTTATAAATAACCATCTGTAAAGAATGCAGATTAATAGAGAAAAGAGATAATTTCTGTCAGTGTTAATACATTAATATTACTGTGTCGCTGATGTTGTACTTATTGCTATAAAATAGCATTATTTAGTGTATAAAATTGTCAGCTGCTGGTTACACAAAAAGAGACATTTTTGCCATCGCTCTTACAACCTGGAAATGTTTGTTTTTCTTTCAAGAACACAGGATGATTATCTGTGTCAAAAAGACTGCTAATTTTGGCTTAATTCTTTCACTCATTGATAAATTACTTGTCAGAATGCTGTAGAATAGAGGGAATTTCTGGCTTTTTGTTTGCCTTTGCATTTTTAGTGAGCTTGGCATGGCTCTCGCAGTTGGGCTGGTAAAAGTGAGGTATTTGCTCCCTTGACTGCTGGCCCCAAAGAAGCATATTTTAGCTTATTAAAAAAAAAATCTGTTTCATAAGGCAGACCAGTAGCCTTTTGTTCTCCTCTTATAATATTCTCCTTTTAACTTACTTAAATTAGTTTTGGATAGTTCAGTTACAGATGCAGCTGACAGTACTTTTCCTTCACTGAAAAGCCTGCCTGTCAGCAGGAGACAAAGGCCTAAGCTATGCTGCCACTGCCTCTGCCCTTCCAGAAGGGTCCTTGTCACAGTGGGACCTTAACTGGTGGCAAAATGTATTCAGATGCCATCATAGGGAAGGCATGACATGGGACAATGTCAGAAGTGTCCCTTGGCAGTAAGAGCTGTGGTCGCTGGATGCTCCAAGCATGAGGCAACTGCCATCTGCTTTCTGCTGAGGTACCCACTACGTCGTGTCTTTAGGGCAGCTCTTGGTGTTTTGGGAGCTCAGGATGGCAGCGACTACATGTGAATCTGAAAAATGATGGTTGACAGGGGCAAGTTTGGGGAGGAGTGCAAGCTATGAAATCTGCTTACTCAGAGGATGAACCTTGTAAGGGTGAGGGGTGAAGTTCATTGGTGTGGTGCTGCCCAGGCTGTGCCACTCACAGGACCCTGCAAACCCCCTCCCCTGGCTCCAGAGACCCGTGCAGGACCAGTCAGCAACTGGGCAGGTGGAGAAGGGTGAGAAGGGTTAAGTGCCAAAACAGGTTAATATGAGTAAGCAATCAACCTGTAGAAGGTGTATGTTTGGGGCTTTTTATGGTATGCTTATTTTTTTTTTATTTTTAAGTTTAGTAACTTTGAAACATCTCACTTGATGACAATATTGACATTCCTCAGAAAGAGAGATGCACATGAGTATAGCAAGTACATCTCAGCATCCAAATTTGTAGATGACGTAAAAGAACTGTTTGGGAAAGATAGCACAGCACTGAGAATTCATTAGAGCATTGCTTGCATTATAGTTGAAATACCTTCAAAGAGAAAACTAACAATTGAAATAAGTTCAGAAGCAGAAGAGCCTTGCAGGCATTAGGGAAGGGGTGGGTAGAAGCTTATATGTTAGCAAAATATCTCCAGCTAGAATATTATTTTACATCCCTGTTCTGTAGTTTGCTCCCTTGGTAATTTACAAAGGGAAAATAAAATTTAGAATTATAGCTGATTAGATATTGTGAGTTCTCAACAAAGCATATTTTTGTTCTGTATGCAATTATTACAGAGTTGCTGGGTACAACTTGGTAGATGAATTTGAGTTATCTTTTATTTTCAAGCAATTTAGTCTCTTCTGTTTTGAATGAAGAATGAACTGTGTTCTCCTCCAACTACAGCACTCTTTAGATAAAGGATATTTTATTTAATTTTTTAACCAGTAATTATTTTTCAATTTTATAGTGGAAATTAACCTAATTTTATCAAGTATAGCCTGTACAAAAGATTTTGATTTTGCCAGTTGTGATTGTGTAGACTGGTTTAAATAAACAGTGTTGCTATTGTCAGTTCTGAAGACATATACTCAGCAACTCTCTCAGTCTTCTTTTTCTTCTCCTGGCTCACTTATTTGTATGTATTCAAGTACTTTGGCCCTTTCAATCCTAGATGTGAATCTGTGGTTCTTGCTAACATATTATCTGGGCTTGTTCTGAAAAATGATGTGGAGGCAATACCGGAGCATTTTGCCAGCACAATGCTCTTTTGATGGGAAACTGGGGGCAAGGAGAGGCAGAGGCACTGGGATTCTGCCTTTTGCTTTCTCTTAGGGTAGTTGGAAGCTCACTAATGCAGCCATCCTTTTGCAGGTGTGACCAATGATTCCCTACTGTCAAGCAGCGTTCTTAAAACTACTTTTGTTTTGAAATTTTGAGATCATAGGCTGTGTTTACCAGCCTACAAGGCTTTGTGAATATGAAATGTTGTCTTTAAGTTGGGAAATATCCACTAAACCACTTAGACACAAGTTAAAGGGCAAATTGTATAATTATATCTCAGCCTTTCAGTAGATCCACATTAATAGTTTGGTGTGCTTTTAATAACAGTCATTATTTCAAGATATTGTCACCTTGAACCTAAATCACATTAATGGTATTGATAATCTTTAAACTTGCACTGTTCTTGAATGATGGAAATAATGTTGTTCTTTTTTATTTTCGTGATTCTAGATATAATGTTTTATTTGAAATTACTAGAACTAACAAATGGGTGAAGCTTGGAAATGGGTATTGGTGAAATAAAGCTGAAATAAAATTTTAGAAATGCTGAGAGCTCAGAATTTCTTTGGGTATATGTCATCTCTGCGTTGTGATGAAAGGGTAGCTGATGCTTTAAGAAGTTGGATGATTTGTTTGCTAACTTGTGGCAGAGTAGTGGAGAGAAGACAGGTGTGAGAAGTATGACACCGATTATGTGGATGATTGTGGTTAGATCTATTGCTAATACAGTATCTAAATATTGCCAACACAGTGTATAATACAATCAGGTCTAAAGGGTTGTACCATAAGGAGGTTCAATTAGAAATGTACAGGTTTGCAGTCTTTCGCCAGCAGAATACACAATTACCAGGCTACAAAGCACCTCTGTGGCTACTTTTGGATTTTATTTCTGCACATGACCGGATCTTAGTGCTGGTACTTACCCGTCCAAAAGTGTGTGTTCCCTGTCTTCAGACTGGGTGTGCCCTGAAGGCATCTCTGCCTGGGGAAGGGGTGAGGGTGCGATCCACCTGGAAGCTGCCTGCAACTTTAGGGGACCAGCTGGCCCAGACTCCAGCATTTTATTCTCTTTTGCAGTCATCCCAGCTTCCCTGTCTCTGGAATGCATTCATTATGTGGACATACAGACAGTTCCTCCTGCAGTTCCCACCTGGCATTCTAATCTTAGGAAAAATCACATTGCCAGTCAGAGACAATTGCAAGGGAGTGGGTGCGTGTGTGTGGGGAACAGGACTCAAAGACCTGACTGTCTTTCCGTGCTGTCACCCAGCTGCTGCAGGGCATTTCTGCTGGGTTAAAAATATTTGGTTTTGAGATCATTGCAATATTTTTCTGAAGTAAATAGCTGTTAAATTGCTCATACTTCCAGCTTTAATTGCATTTTAACAAACAATGTTTTGGTTAGTCAGCCTCGATGAAGTGTTGTTTGCAGGGTTTTCAGCTGTGGCTGTCTGTGGGAGGCTGCCGGTGCTGGTTTCCAAAGGGGCTTCAGCACACTCACTCTTGACTCACTTCTTCCCTGCTTTAGGTTTCCTGAAGCTCCTGTGCTGTGATGCCCCGGAATGCCTCATGGCAGAGCCACCCGGCCGCCCCGCTGGAGCGTGGCGCTCCCCTGTAGAGAGCTGGGTAAGTGAAACCTCATCCTCGGCGTGCCAAACGCTGCCTGCCCGCATCGCCCTCTTCACAAACCTGGCGACGTGGGCTGGTCTCATCAGCCCCTCCCTGTGGGTCTTCCCACGCTCTCCTGGCTTCTTGTACGTTGGAGGATGCTTTGCTGGGAAGTGGTGGATGCATGTCTTTCTTATTTCTGACATGCTTTGGGACATACCTCTGGAGAGGTAATTATGTTTTAGAAGGATAGGGAGGACATAAAGGCAGAGCTAATAGGAGTTGGAGATGCTTACTAAGTTGTGAATTATGTCTTCATTGTCTTTTATATGTATATATATATATACACAGCATTGGGGTGAGGAAAGTGGGTTAGAGGAGGTACATCTGAAATGGCCTCTTGCTCCCCTCTTTAAAAAAATTAATTTCTGGAAAACTCTTTTTTTCTGCTATGACAACTGTTGGTTTCCTTCATATGCTATGAGCCCCATCACATCTTCCATGTACTGCTAAAATGTGTTAGATGTGGCTACCTGTTATGGAATAATTACTCTCTATGTGGTACTCCAGTTGTATCATTTCCCTCTTGCAGAACTAAGATGTGGTGGGTGGCTGGGACCTCCTGTTTGACCCTCCAAGGAAGGCATTTGGCTGTTTTCTGTGCCTGAATTGGACTTGGACCTTTCTTTAGGATTTTATCAGTGATCAGTGTGTCTGCTAGGGAGTCTCGATGAGACACAGAAAACTCTGCTTACAATTCTCATATTTGGGAATAAATCTAGATATTTTCATGTTAATGTTTGTGGTTTTATAGATGGTTGTCAGCTGTTAGACAGAACTGTGGACTTCTGGACCTAGATCATTCTAATAAACCTGGCAACAAGTCCCATGGGTCTAAGGGAATGGCTCTAGGAATTGATCCAGCTGTCCAAGAGGAAGGACAATTAAAGTACTCCTTGACATCTGAGCATTTGCTTTAACGATATATATGGAAAGAAGGAGAGACGTACCTGAAACGAAGAAATATTGTCTCTTGTTTTTTCTACAACAAAGAACTGTCTTTGGCAGTCTTAAACCTGAATATGCCAAGCAGACCTGAGAAGAAATTATCCTGTTTTATATAGATAATGCAGTCTGATGCTGGGACAGTTCCTCAGACCTTTGGTTTAGGAAACTTGTAGATTACTGATGGACTGTTGCCTTTTTTATTTCATTTAGGCTCTGACAAGAATGCATTTTGATTCTCTGAATTCCCCAAGGCCAAATACTAACGTTTTTGATCTACTACTGTAGTTGCTTTAGCAAGTGCCAGCTCACTTATCCAGTGGTGGACATTCATTGTTAATGTCTGAATTAATGGGTAGAAATGCTGCTGATTTTGAAAAATGGTCTGATTCCCAGGAAATGATCTTTCAAAGCTATGTGGTTAACTGACTATTTCCTGTCTTGTCCCATCATCTTGTTTGGGAGAAGATGATTGAAAAGAAGAGACTTTTCTGTCTAGAGGCCCACAAATTCAGAGGAAGTCTGAGCCTGTTGTTCTGCCTTCCCCTGGGGTGGAAGCTAGATGGGTGAGAGATCTGTCTGCGTGGTCAGGGCTAATAAGCTATTTTGTCCAAATTGGGCCACTTTGTGATCTTGAAAGCACTGTCTGTGGGCTGTTCTGGTGTTTGAGGGCTGGGGCACTGGGGCAACGTCTCTGGGAGGATTTGCAGCAGTGGTGGGTGATTGCTGCTGCTGACAAGAAATGTGAATTTTTATGTCATCCATGGTGGTGAGAAGCTGGGTGTGAAATCATTGTCAGCAGAGCAGTGTCAGTACATTGGCAAAGATCACTTGAGCTGATGACCAGGTCCTGTTCAGGTGATAAACACACTGAGGTTTGTGGGTACAATCTGTGCCCCCGGAGGGATTGTACTCTTATTTTCCTCTTGAGTGGATGATGTCAGCAACCTGCTCCTCTCGAGATCTGACCAGGAGTTACCTCATCATCAGGTTTTGTGATGCTGTTAGCTCAAATGTTTGAAGCTGTTTTTGTTCACCATGCTTTGCTTTTATTGCTGGCCGTCTTGAAATGGGCTGAGCTTAAATTCACCTTACTGCTGTGTTCGTAGTTCTGAGGGACAGACTATGAGTCTCTGCAAGACACCTTCTTTGAATCTGAAGCACTTTTTAAAAGTAGGTTTAGTACTTGAAAATTACCTCCCCTTTGGGACTTTGCTTCCAGCCAAGTCTGGGAGATAGCAAGGCTTTGAAGTGGGGTCTGGGAAGGTAATGTCTCAGTCTTTCCCTCTATCTCTGGTTACTGAAACTACAACCTTTTGTATCTGCTTTTAGGAAATGTTTTTTCAGGTTTTTTTTTAAAAAAACTCTTTCCACAGTTGATTATTCACTCCATTAATTTTATTTGGAAGAGGGTGGATGTAGTTCATTAGAAATTTGCCTTATGGTTGTTTTTAATGGTGCGAACACTTTCCAGTTGCAGAATTTTTGGGGGTCAGTTGATTCACACATGCCAGCCATTACTGGCATTCACTGTGGGTTGATTCTTGTTTTTGAAAACAACTGATTTTGATCAGTTTGGTTATACCAGATGAAACAAGTTTCTTTCAGGCAACCTCATCTCAAAGTGGGAATGGCTGTGTGGTGGGGCAGAGCTGCAGCACATGGAAGTTTCCCAGCCTTGGCTGAACTGGTGTGGATTCTCAGCAGTGAGCTGGAGTTTTGCTCAAGCATGGTACAGTGATTTTAGGAGCTGAAAGGGAGCACCTGCAGTAGCCGGGTTAGCTGGAGTTGAAAGCTGTTGAGCAGCTTGAGCTTCATCCATCTGACACTACTATACCTCTCCCTCCCTGGCACCACTTCTGGGATTGCTCTTGAACAACCCTATGAAAATGGTGGGGTTAAAGGGAATCTTGTGATTCTTTATGGCTATTTATTGGTATTTTCCTGCTGCTATGAATATTCACTACATATATTTGGCTACTTGCATTACATGCTCATCACTTACCAAACTTGCATGTTCAGAGAGTGTTTTACTTTTCACTTCTGCTTTTCAAATTATACTTTTATTGAGTGTGGTGGGGAGTATGTATGTGTGCTGCTGGTATATTTTGCTTCAGGTTTTCCTTCTGAGTCCTTATCTCTGCATATATATTTATGTTAGGTGTTTGTATTTTAAGTGCCCAAGTTGGAAATTGAATTTCCTTGATAGTGTGCCTAAAGTATTTGCACCGTGTCTTTCCTGTACCTGTGTGCATAAGCAAAACAGATGTACCTGAAAAACAATTTTGACTTTCAGTCATTTAAATGAGTCAGAATTCTTTTTCTTTACAGGTTTTGCCTTTGCCAGTGTGTTGTTCTCAGGACTGTTTTCTCTCCTTGTTCTTTTGTGTGTCTCTGGCTTGTGTGGTTTCTGCATTTCTCTTCTGCTTTCACCTTTCTTTGGAAATCAAAGGAAACATCCTAGTTTATGGCACTTCTTTATCAGCCCTTTCCTCCTTTTTATTAATTTCCTTCCTTTCTTTCTGGGATAATGGTAACCTTTGCCCATCCTGTGATGCGATACTTGTGTCACAGATGTTCTTGTGAGGTGCTTGAATTGTATGGGGGAAAACTGCATCCTGAACAAAGGTCCAATTTCCTGATCTTTTGAGCTCTACCTTGTTTTTTAAAAAAATATTTTACAAAATACATATATGTGTGAACATCTTTACTTCATCAGGCTGGATTTGTTCTCACACCTGGCAAGTCAAGAGACTTGGCACTGAGAGCATTTCCTTATCTCTGCAACCTTTTACACATATAAATTAAGTAAATTTTGCAAAATATTCTTCTGAAGAGTGCAACATCCTGAGAGGGGCAGATGGCCTGTAAAAACAAGTACTGCAAGACTCTATTTACCTTCTTCTGTGCTCCAAGATGTAGTTCTTAGTAGCTCCTGGATCCTGACACACTGAAGAGAGCTGTGATCAACAGGGCCCGTGTTCCTCCTTATTTTTTCATGCTGGAGCAGATTCATTTACCACTCACTGTAGCCTCAGTTCTGTAGCCCTCAGCACTGCCCTAGTACATTTTTGGTGTAATCATAGAGCTGTCTATTTTAATTGGAGACTTAAATTTATCTGCTCTTTGAGATGATAGTTCCACCCTTTCCTCCCCAGGCTGTAGAAATGCTGTGTCTTCCACTGAAATGTCAATAAGGAAACTACCTACCATCACCGTGCCCTCAGAGGCTGGGCATAGTGCTTGCCGTGGGCATGCCCTGGGCAGTGTTAGCACAGTAAATGTATATCCCTCACGGTGAGCCCCAGGGCACCACACTTCTCCTTAGGCAATGAGTCTTCTCCCGTTTTCAAGGCAGACACATCTGCACATGAAGATGAAAACAGAC
The DNA here is from genome assembly GCA_013398275.1 of Promerops cafer. NCBI lineage: Eukaryota > Metazoa > Chordata > Aves > Passeriformes > Nectariniidae > Promerops > Promerops cafer. The sequence goes on from VZSE01006608.1 coordinate 1,404,915, forward strand.
CCCAGCTTGCAGCCTGAGAAGCAGAGTCCTCATCCAGCCGGGTGTTGATTCCCACCATCAAGAGCTGAGGAGGTGTTATTTTCTTTCTTTCCCTTGCTCTATTCAAGAGGATTTACAGGACCTTCTGAGGAGGAGAAAAGTGTTGTCTTTTAACATAGCCAGCCCTCCCCTGAGGTATCTTGAGGAACTGCTTGATTTCTTCATCTTTGTTCCTCATGAGCTGCAAGGTGTCTTGGACTCTGAGCATCTGATTACTCCTTCCAAGAAGGATGTTTACTTTCCTCTTGAATAGGGGAAGGTGGATTTTTGACCCTTGTGAAGTTGAGGAGGGTGGGTAGTTTTGCAGTGAGAACTGTAGAAGAATGTGTATTTTTAGCAGTGGGGAGTGTGATTAGGGAAACACATTGGATCCTGGTCTGAAGCTGAAGTTCCTTTCATTAATGTAAGACATGAGGGCTGAACATGAGGGTATCAGGATAGAGAGGTTTCCCATTGCTTCTGTGAGGAAGTTTTATTTGCTCAACTTCCACCACTTAATGATCAGCTGGTGTTTGTTATTCCTGCAGAGCTGACATTGGTGTGAGCCTGTTGTGATGTACAAGGCCTCCTGCCCAAATCAGGATGAGGTCTGATGTCTGGTGACATTTTGTGTCAGTAGCTTGAACCTGGGAGCAACCCCTCACTGCTGCATTTTCTCCTGAAGGTGTTTTGTCCCTCTCTTATCTATCACCATTTTCAGGAAACATCCCAACCTGCACTGCCAGCACTTCTCTGCAGAGTGTTTATTGTTGGAAAGGCTTTAAATTCTCCCTCAAAGCTCCCTCCTGGTTTTGTGTCAACACACCACTTTCTCTGTGGGTTTTCAGTTTGCTTGGTTTTCTACTGCTAACCTTCCACCTAACTCTGGGGCTGAAGTATTCCTACAGCTTTTTAGTTTTCAGGAGGGTCTAGGGCCATGCTATGAAGCTCCTGATGTTTTTCTGATTGCTGGCCACAGCCTAGGAGAGGTCAGTAGCATCATTTATCCTCTGCTGAACACTGAGAGTCTCCCTTCCAGTTTCTGCCATGAACTGAGCTCTTGCTGAAGTATCAAGAGATTACTTGGCCCTTGAGTGTTGAGGGAGGCAGAAATGATTTATCAACTTTTTTCTTGAAAATGTCTGGTGAGGTACAAGGAGCAGAATGCAGGGCTGTCAGTGCCACCCAGGTTCAGGGGAATGTGTTGTGGAGTAGTGTGATGCACAAGCAAATGTCATAAAATGCTGCAGGTATCAGTCAGTAACATCTTGTACTGGGTTGTTTTAAAATTACCCTTTGGCATATCCCAGCATTTGGATAAAAAAAAAGAAAATCAGTGCTGGAATTTTGATGATGAGACATAACATGGGGAAAATGTTACAGCAGTCAGGTTTGACAGTGATGTTCAAATGCTTTTCTCTGTACCATTTTTATTGCTATCTTAATTTTAAATTAATTGCTTCTGTAATATATAATCCTGACTAGTTTGGATCCAGTATGACTCCAGGACAAATATCTTCAATATAGAGATTCCTTCGGGTATATTCTTTTTCTGTTAAAATAATCAAGATTTAAAAAGAATGCATGGAGTATGGTCATAGCTCTAGACTGGATGTGAATGTTGAGCAGTCATCATGGCAGTGCTGGAAAATACTTGTGTAAATAAAAGGTACTATCTGGAGTTTAGGGTGGGTTTTTAAAAAAGACTAAAAAAGCCACAAACCCACAAACCTGGTAGTTCTACAAGGCTTGGAAGCATCTAGACTGTACTTGTTATGATGAGTAATTATGGTATTTACTCTCAAAGAGGAACATGGTTAGTAGGGACTTTGTATTGAAAATTACTTTTAACATGATGAAAACTGTCTCATCTGTCTGTTTCTTTTCCATGTCTATACTATTTGTGTCTTTCATTTCTTTTATTAGCAAATGAGAGGGGGAAAAATAGGAATAACTTCAGGAAATAGATGAAGGCACAGTAAACAGTACTATGAGAACAGTAAATAAAGCATCTGCTTTTGAGTCTTCTGTGAAATCAAGAAGTAACTGGAGCAAAACACTTGTTAGATATTTTTTCACTTCTATATCTGCTGTCACGCTTCCCTTGCTTCTTAGAGTTTCTCTTTTTCTCGAAACAGTTGCTTCATTGAAACCAAGACTGAAGCCTACAAAGGAGCCATAGTGAACGAACAATAAAGGACAGAGATTCCAAATGTTGTTGATCTGGGCTGTATTTTTCTGTAGCGTTTGTGCCTGGTTTGGGGTCCAGGCGTGACCCTTCCCAGCAGTGCGTTTGCGAGGCCGGAGCGCGGCGAGGCCGGGGCCTGCAGCTCTACGGGCACCTCTCATCTGCTGTTGAGAAATTAATGTAAGCATGACACGTAGTTCACCATTTTCACAGGTGGAATGGGACTGTGGCATAACCTAGGGATGTGAACTGTTTAGCATTCTGCTCGATTCTTTGTTCTGTGGCTCCCCTCTTCTCCGGGCCCTGTCAGCACACAGATTAGGGCTCCTGCTACAGCCGAGTAGCCGACACGGGGCTCTGCCTGAAGCTCTCCCTAATCCAGGAACGCATCCCATTTGGGGCTATGTGCATTCCTGGCAGGGGCTGGTGGTTAATCCCAGTCCCTGACCATGGGGCAGTGAGTAAAGCAGTGCTGAGTCTGAGGGCAACATTGTGATATTGATTTGGAACCAGGGCACAAACCCGATACAGCTGTGGTCAGCAGTGGGGCCCCCAAATCCTGCTATTCTCAGTGATGCACTTCCCAACACTTTCCTTCTCCTGAGGAATGTACCAGGGAGCTGGTGGCTAGTGGATTTATGGCTTGCAGATCAAGGCTTGCCAGACTTGCCAGCGTGGTATTAGCGAGTACTCTTCTACTACATTTTAGTGGTATCCTGGAGGTTTGTTTGCTGTTCCAAGCTTGTCACTGCAAAACGGTATTAAATGGGAAATAAAAATTGAGAGGTTTTTTTTAAACATGAAAGATTTTAAGTAAAACCCATATATTTGTCTACCAAATTTTAATGTTTTTAATCCTTTAACATTAAGGGCTAGAAGTCTGTTGTTTTGGGTTTTTTTGGGAGCTTTTTAAATGTGAGTGTCTTCTGCAAACATCAGACTTAAAGAACTAAAACTTTGAAAGAGTCAGATGATATTGTGAGACTCTGGAGGGAAAAATATGATGCTTTATCTAATACTGTAGATAGCTCCTTAAAGGACTTCCTCTGCTTCCACATCCCTTTATTCTGGGACATGAAAGAGAAACCTGAGCCAATACAGGATTACAGAACTAGGTTACAAACCTGAAGCTAGACTATTTGTAGTTAAAGCATCAGAAATTTATTTTATATGCTTATTTTGGTTTAAAAATTGTATGCATTTGGAAAACTGTCTCTTCCCATGAGAGTTCTTTCTTTGAAGTAATTAATGCAAGACAGTAAGCAGCAGAGACAATGAATTGTAAAATTTCATTGCTGGTTTACAGCAAGAATTTGAACCTCATCCATCTATCATCAAAAAGAAAAAAAAGCCTTTCAAAAAGCAGATGGTCTTGTAACTAAAACAGATCTGAATTCTGGCAGACAGGGTGAGAAATATGCATTATGAGAATGGGGAAAAACTGCACTGGGAACTGTTCATCTTGGTGGAATGCTCCAGCCATGAATACCTTTGCTAATTCTGCCTTGCACAATAGTGATCTTCAGAGGGCAAAATCAGTACCTTCCCTTCCAGCAGAGCTTGTATGCTCTTTTTCTGAAAGGTGTCATTTCCTAATAGGTATTTTATAAGCATATTAATATGCTTCTTTGTGCATATTAATAACAAGGGGTTCTGCATAGAAAGGGTTTAATTCTAAGTGGAAATTATGGATTAGCATTGCAAGAACCTCCTTCAAAATAAAACTCTCTACTTACAGTGCTATGTTTATGTACAAGCATTTGGTCTTATGGATGCTCTCTAGCAAGATTCTTAAATTAACAACCCAATTAATAAACAGTGCCAAGTCTCCATCATTTAATGGTATTTTGAATGACAACAAAACAAATCATCCTCAAACTTGCTAGAGGCTTATTTCTGCCAGTTAGTCTGCTTTGTGTTTTGCCTAGGTGAAGTTGTAGCTGTATAACTTCATTCAGGTTTCATTCTCCCTAGGAATCCCTGAATTATTTAATCAGTTTCATCAGATTCACTGGCTGCAATGGATAAGTAAACTCAGTGTTGCTTGCATGTGTGCCACAGATACCACTGATAATTGAAATTCCTAGGGGCTATCTGTGCCTTTTGCATGAGGTTTGGAGTTCAGTAGCCCAGCACATTATTAAAATCATTTTTGTAGTGACTGTGAACTCAAAATCACATTGAGCCTGCTCTCAGGCATCAGAAATGCTCTCTGGAGTTACTGTAGCCTCTTCATTGACAGCTAGTAGTTTTTTCAATAGTACGTAGTGGGAAATTCTCTCGGTTGAATAATACAGTAGTAGTTCAACATATCCACATTTATCGTAGGAAAATCATTAACTATTTTAGGCCTAGTGTTTGGACCGTCCTATGTTTAAAAACAGGTTAGAAATCTGAAGTCAAGATTTTGGTAGCTGCACAATTGCTATCTCCTTATGTCCCAAAAAGCAGGAAGATGATCATGATGATCATGAACAGCAAAGTCAGTAGCATCATGTGGAGTCTTTGGGTAGGAGTCTCCTTTATGCAGTGCAGTGCTGGTTTGTGCAGCTGACTGAAGCAGAAAGCTGGGGGAGATCTGTGTAGTGCCTTGGGATGAGTTTTATGCCAGAGAGGCAGCACTTGCCATGCAAATAGGAGAAAAGCCAAACAAAAATCTTTTGCATGATTGATGAATATGTTGTTTGGTTGAAGGGAGCCATCCTCCTTCTCCACATCTCTTATGGTAGTACTTCCTTTTTTTGTGTTCTGTCTCTTGCATGCATGCAGCATGAGTTAAAAAACATGGGCACAGCAAATACCATTCAAACTATCCCAAGGAAAACAATACAACTGCTCAACTTGATAATTCTCTTTTCTTGCTATTTAATGAAATGACCTACATCAGAAGATGTGAAAAACCTTGAAATAGTGCTGTGTACATAGGAAGGCTTTTTCCAGAGCCATCAGTCTTTTTATTATACCCAGGGACCTGAGAACAGTCATAGCTCCTGCAATCTTCATCCCACATTATACTTACAGGAACCTGAAAGTATGTGAGCTTTTAGTCTCATTGAAATATATTAATAAAATATGTAACTATTGGTGTGGGGGCTTTTCTTGCACTGCTGATTCAGTTCTGTGGCTATTTTATCAATGTGCTTTAAAAATAATTTCCTATAATGCATGTCATTACATTTCAGTGACCCACAGACTGAAATGTCCTTACCTCGGTAAGTAAAATATTAGAAGGAAGAAATCAAATTTCAAATCTAATGTCTGCCTTACAGCAGAATTTGAGCTGTGCCATCTCACTTTGGGAAAGTTTGTGAAGCTGTGGCTGGAGGGTCTCCCTCAATGCTGTACTGAAGGTACATCCTTTGTAACAGTTTTGTGGAACAGTGGTACTGTTTGGTTTTGTTTGTTGTGAGCACTGAGGCACTGCCTGGAACAAGAGACCCCGTTGTCACACCCCTTGCTTCACAGGGTGTGTATACTCTGATGCAGAGCCCCAAAGAAAAGTAAGGGGAAAGGGGAGTCCCTGTCTTGGAGCACTTGGTACCCCAGAGCACACTCCACAGGGACTGGGATATGTGCTTAGGATCCTCTAATGATGGGAAGGAATTGTATCCACGGGCCAGCAGCCTGCTCTAGTGGAAGATGTCCCTGCCCATGGAAGGGAGTTTGGAACCAAATGATCTTTAAGGCCCCTCCCAATCCAGGCTGTTCTATGATGTTCTGCACAGCTCTGAAGTTTGATAGCTAAAAGAACAAGACAATGCCCCATTTTTCTCCAGCTCGTGTTAGCTACAGTCTTGTACGGGAGTGAAATGTCACAGGACATGCAGCCATCTGGAACACAGTCACCTCCTCTGGTTGGAGTGAAACCCAGCTGTCCACTCTCTTCTGCCTGTGTTGGGACTGGATGCACAGACCTCAATTTCGGGGGCTTCATTTTCCAGCTGAAACCCACACTAGTTCCTGCTGCAGCGTGTCCTACAGAGATTTTCCTTGTTTTGTGTCAAAGGGAAAGTTTAAACTTAAGGTTTTCTTTTTATTTTGATGAAATGCCGACTTGAAGGTTCCTGAGCTTGTGTGCACTGCTTTCTATGTGACACAGCTACCAAACAAAATCAATAAAAATTGAAGAGCTCTGGGTGTAGGGTTGAGGTACAGTGTGGCATGAGTATGTTAACATATACTTGCTTTGCCTTATTGTCTGTTTTATTGTTTCATATTTGCTTTTAAGTATTTAGCCCTATTTAAAATTATCTTGCTCCTCTTTGGGATGCTTGTATGTGTTGATCTTCTCTGTCTTTTTCATGGAAATTTCTTGGTTCTTTTTGAGTAAGCAGAAATGTTGCAGCTGTCCAGGTTAGTCATCACTGCTGCAGCACTTGCCTCAGATGTGTTGGGTTTTTGAGGACAAGATGATCAGAAAAGCTTGATTTCTGCCGGTGTAGAACAGCTCCCTCCCTCTCCCTTGACTTCTCTGCTAACAAATCAGGGCAAACTGCTGTTGGCAGCGGGAGGGGACTGCAGGCTATGAGGGAAGCCGAGCCTACAGCGCTGCTGTGGGATGCAGAGAGCTCCAGAGAGGACGTGTAAGAGCTGGCACAGCCCCACTTTCCAGATGTGCACCCTGATCCTTTTGTCACATCTCTGGTATGCTGTGGCAGTGCTTATGCTGAGAAGTGAAGCCACAGAATCCAGAGCATGTGGATGCTGTGATTTGAAAGTTTACCTCTAGTTTTCTGTCAATCCAGTGCAAACCTTGCTGTAAGGTGTTAATTTTCCATACAGCTGTGGGAGTGCCTTCAGATTGCATTTCAATGTTGAATTTTTTTTGTGGTCAGTCAGAATGTGCTGTATTTGTCAGAACTGTTTTATTCAGGTCTGCTAATGGATTCAAGAAGAAAATGGATTTTGCAATTCTGTGCATGTCTCAGAATCTTCTTTGTCAGACTGATTTATCAGAGTTTGAACCCAGCTCCCTGGCTGTTGTCATTCACACTTCTCAGGAGTGCATTTGTCAGGCTGTTGATGCGGTAATTTCTTGAAAATATCAGTGGAAAAATGAGGTTTGGAGGGAAGATCAGGCTTTTAGTCTTGAGATAGGAGTAGTTAATGAAGGAAGAAGTATGAGAGCATTTTTACTCTTATAAATTTCTGTGAAGTTTTTGAAGGAAAATGAGTTCTAGGTCACATTTAGATATGCGCGCTTTTTTTGTTTTCTTAAAAGGAGAAAATTGAAACCTTTTGAAAATCTGTTAAGGCATCATGTTTGAGGACCACAGTCCCTGAAGGACTTCATCTCTCATTTAATTTCTCTATAAGATGTTGTATTATAGATCTTACATCTACATATTATCTTTTTTGAGATCTTATACATTATTTATATATACATATTTGTATTTAATATATTTCTGTGTTCAGGCATCTCTGATGCATCCAAGAGCAATTTTTGGCTGTTAAATAACATGGTGAATATTTTTCAGAAAGAGGTGCTGCTTAGAAATTTTATACCTTTAGTATATTGTGTAGGGATACCTTTGTAGTAAATATTCAGTGTAAGTTAAAGTATGGATTGAGGAACATTGCATTAGCAAGCAAAAATTCTGCAGGCTCATTCTTTGCTAAGCCCCTGCCTTCAATGGAAAAGGCAATTGAAAAGGGAGAAAAAAACCTGTGGTTATCTTACAGCAAAGGATTAAAACTATCTCACACTGGTCTGGGAAACAGCGTGGCCATGAGGGAAAGGGTGATAAATTCAGCTGACTTTAATTTGCCAGAAGTCATCCTGTCTTCTCCTTTAATATTAGCTGTTGGAGAGCTGTGATTAAGTGTACTTCCTCCTGATAAGGGCTTACTGAGAAGTGGCTGACAGGTAGAAACAGCAGCCAAACTCCTGCATGTTTTAGAAGGTGTTTGCTGATGCCAGGCATCTCTTGTCAGCACTGTTGATAAGTGCTAATGCAAACAGCCACCCAGAATTTGTCTGGCAGCCCCGTGAAGGGCCAGATGAATTGTGCTTTGCACAATGTGCTAATTGTCACAAATTGGCTACTCTTGGTTGGGAATGACAGGGTGAGGGTGTATGGTGGGTTTTTTATAGTCTAGTTGTCGCATACTGAGCTTGTACCAGTTTTATTCTGAGAACAAGCATTTAGAATTTTTTTGTACATTGGCAGCAAAGGGAATTTTTGTTAACCTCAGAAATACTGTTGATTAACTACAGTTGAAAGAAGTTTTATTTAAAACGAATTTAAAAATGCAAGAAAAGTTCTGGAATACAATATGAAAAACGTTTTTATTGTTGAAGTGTTTTAAAAAAAATTTAGGAAATATTTATTTTTCCTTTCCAAGACCTTGTAAAGTCAAAGATTCCATCTATTCAAAAAGGACCTGTCCTCCAAAAGCTGACAATAGATTGTCCCTTTATGTCCCCTCAGAGATGGGTGGGATATCTTCTTTCTTCTCAAAAGGCAGAGCCTGTTGTTTTTTCATTTGCCACCCTCCCCCATCGACACTTACATACTGTTAGAACAGTTCAAGCCCACAAGATGGGGGTATAAGGAATCATATACAGAAATGGGCAGGAGAGGGAATGTGTGTGTGCTCTGTGTGAAAGCACTTAGGAGAATGAAGCCCTTCTGTTTAAGGGGGGAGCTGGGGCACTGTTCAGCTGGGTTTGGAATGCAGGGGGGTGCTGGGGCTCTCCTGGGGTGGAGGTTGCCCTGTGGCACCTGCTGCTGTGCACCAGCCCTGCTGCATGGCAGGGGCACTGGTGTGGTACCACCCAGCAGCTGCCACCAGGTGGTCGTGGTGACCCATCAGACTTCGACAAAACTCAGCTTGAGGCTGCAGGGCAGACATAGCTGATGTTTCTGAATATGCTTTCTTGGCATGGTCAGGAGCCAAAAGGCACTTCGAACACTGTTCAGAGAGGAGGGAATGGAGAAAGGAGGTTTGCTTACTGCTCCTGTTAGAGCAAATAAGCATCCTGGCACAATAAGGGCTGCCTCTGCTTGTCCCAAGCTAAAGCCACGTAAGAAATGCAGGTTCATGCTAATATCTGCTTGTCCTTTCCCAGCCAGTTTATGATTTAGATTCTAGGAGCCTCCTGGGTACGTTCATTTCTCTTAGAAATACAAAGCTGTTACCTTTCTTCCTTTGTCCAGCTGCAATTCAGAAAGAAGAATGAGAGAGGGACACAGGCATAGGAGCTGAACACAAACGTGAGGGCAAGAATGTTTCATGGTACTATTCTTTGCTATAATACAGCAAATAATAAAGTGCTCGGTAGTCATAACACTACATGTTTGTCATGCTGGGGAAATTGGCAAACACTGAGAGAAGGAACAGTATTAAGAGAAAACAATACTTTGGCATGTTTGGTTTCTGTCCAGGAGTCCCAGAAACTGAGGAGAGTGGATAAATAGAAGCAAGAATATCCTGTATAGTCAAATTGTGCAAAATTGCCTTGTCAATTGAAAGCAGGTGAATGGAGATGGCAGGATGTTCAGAGGGATTTGAACAGCACCTAAGACAGGAAACAAAGAAAGATGCTTAGCAATTGAAAGGGTGTTGGGGTCTTTTTGTTTCATTTTGCTACAGTTGGGTTTTTTCCACATTTTTTTATTCTATTATATTCCCAGTGGTAGAATCCTGTATTGGTCTTTCATCTAGCAAAAATGATGGTTACAGTAATGGTCACTGTAATACTGTGTGAAGCATGAGAGAAATGCGAGAACAGTCTGAAGGAAAAAACAAGTTTATTCTGATTAAGAAAAGCAGTGGATGGATTGCCATTCAAACTTCATGAAGCAAAGCTGCATGCACTCCTTATTTACTTAGTCTGTTTTTTTCCTTTCTCTTTCCCCCCGTTTTTTTCTCTTTTTTCACTTTTTTTTTTTTAACAGGAGTATTAAATGACAGTAAATAATTGTTATATAATCCTTGAAGAATCACGCTCTTTAGAGTTGTTTAACTTTATAGATTCAATCTGATTTAAATCACAATGAATTCTTAGGTGAGTCCATTAAAGTACTTGTAGAGATATCCACGATTTTTACTATTTATGTAGTTAAGTTTTTCCTAATACAGACGTTCTTTTGCAGCTTTCCACTGGGTTTTAACATAAATAGCACACAAATATTAGAGATGCACTCTCTTAGAATAAACCTTTTTATTGGCATCCTTGTCTGCTTAGTTCTGAATTCACCATTTGTGGCCTTTTCTGGCAAGCACTGCTAGGCTTGCTAGGTCACGGCACTCCTTTCAGGAGCAGTGAGTTGCCCTGTGGGCTGTGATCTGAGCCTCTGCACATCTTCCTGTTCTCTGGTGGGCCACAGAGAAAAGAGAATTGCTTGTGTTTCCACAAATGTGCTTACACCCTCTTGGCTCTGCGCTTGGTGTCTGTGAGTGCCACGTGAGCGTGGATTCAGGTGCCTAAGCCAGGATTTAGTGCAACTGACGTTGTTGGCCAAATATATTTGGGTTCGGTTTCTGTCTGGGTTTTCTTGCCCTTCTAAGAAGCTACAGAAGTTCTCAGCAGCAGAGATGCACTGTGGGATGCTCAAAGCTTGGAGGTTGTACAGAGCACTCTGTTTTTTGGTGAAGATGTGACATTTCTTACCCATATAGTCATAAGGCTTGGACTTCAGAAGGAATGTTCTTCTCCAGATCAGGTATGCTGCTACTCATGCGTGTGCTGGGGCTCTGGTCACAGGCTGTCACTTCTCCATCATGTTACACCATCAGTAACACAGACATTTTCTGGCGTGTCTCAAAGAGGCACTGGGCTTGAAGTGGGATTGAGGGAGAAATGTAATGTTTTATGCAATGCTGGAGCTGGGACTATGTGGTTGAATAGTCCTTCCTGGCCTTAACCTCCATGAAATAGTAGATATCTGTTGCTGAGGGCTTGACTTTGAGGACTGATTTAGTGTTGTGCCCTGCAGAAGGATATGGCACAATTTGGAAGCATTTTCCAGGCTAACTAGCAAGATGGAATAATTCCCTGTTACACAAATCATTAGAAGCCTTCAGTGATATTCACAGATTGCTAAAGAATGTGGAGTAAAATGGGCTTTGTCCTTTTGTTGTAGCTGCTGAAAAGTTGCTGGGGGATTCCTGAAATAAAATGTGACCCCCCACATCTTTCTCTTATGTAGTTTTAACTTGAAGATTTATGCTGTCAGAGCTGTACATCAGTTTTCATTTTTGGTAAGATTATTTGCTGCTTTTACTGTGTAGTTACATATTTTAAAAGATTTTGGAGGGCTACAAGTTTTGCTTCAATCAAATGCCAGATGTTATTAGCAGCTACTTGCCACTATTTTGCTATAAAACTAACACATACAGAAATTAATAACTTCTAAGTCTGAAATTTCACAATAGTTTGCTAAATTTGATATTAGTGAAGAGCAGGTTCATTGCAACATCCTTCAAAGTACAGTACAGAGGAACTTGCTTCAAAACAAAACCTGTATGAAGTGAGGCTGAGTGTAAGGAGGACCCTTCTCTACTCCTAATGTACTAGGTGATGATGTATTCTGTGTTCTAAATGTCTGGTAGGAGCTCCAAACTCCTGTTCTATTAATTTCCAAGAAAAACCCACCACTGTTTCCTCAGCTGGTACAAAAATTCACGTTTAGGTTCTGTTGCCTACTGTCAAACAGAAATTTGATAGTTAACAATAGTTTAAAACACTTTTTCTCCCAATGCTGTTTCAAAAAGACACAGTTTTGCAATTCTATTTGCATATTTTACTGGTTTTCTTTAAAAAGGTTATATTCATGTCTTATTACAAAAAAAAAAAAAACAACCAAAACCTTCTGATTGGTGTCCTCTGTGCAACAAAATTTACCTCAAGCTTTACAAAAATTCCTATTTCCATATTAAAGTAAAAAATCCAGAGAAGTGCAGATCACCAGAAAGAAGAACTGAATTTTCTAGGCTCACTTTATTTTGTCTGCTGAAGTTGAATAACTGCTTCGGGCAAACCCAGATTTTAGTGGAACTGAGGACTCAGTCTCAGTCTGCAGGAATTTTGGAGTCTTTTGACCTCTAAGTGTTCTGCATATTGCAGTGTTTAAATGAAGACAACAACAAACTTTGCAGGCCTTCCGTTTTCCTGGCTTTATCCTTTCCCTTCTCCACCTTCTTGACCTTCTTTGCTGTTCCCAGATGAATTAGAAAGAACGTGTGTCTTCCTGCTCTTCTGCTTAAAGAAACTTGACCATAAACTTGAGCCATGAACCATCCTATGGGACCCATGGAGGGAGAGGTGGTGGTGGAGCCCACTTAATGCTGTGTGAAGGGGTCACAAAGTGACAAAGGAGTGTAGTGTCACCTGCAGCTGGTTATTGGCTACTGGCTGTGATGGGGACCTTGACTGAGTTCTGGTAGCTATTGAGATTTTACCCAGTTGGTGTTGCTATCTGCAGTTTCATCTCCAAGTCTTGGGATTGTGGGAGATGCAGCATTAGTTCCACAAGTGCCAATAATTCCTTGCCTTTGTCATTACTGAAAAATTTGAATATATGAAGATCGAATAAAAACCTCTCTGAACTTCCTTTGCTAAACCCCAGCTTTTTCTTTTGTCAAGATATTTTTTCCACTGCTTAGGCTTGGGAGCACTGTTTCAAATCAGTGAACAGCATAAACACGCCGGTTTTATGTGTTGATTTTCTAACTTGGGGACCTGACTCCCTTAATTTTCAGTGAATAAAGAGCTTTATATAATGAAACTGCTTAATGCTGAACTCTTTTTTTCTCATTGGTGGGAAACCATTTTTGTTGTTCTCATGCAGTTGTGATTCTAACAGAACTGTCAGAAAACGGTTGAGGTGTGCAGGAAAATGTCCATTTTGTATTAGATTCATAACACTACTTTCAAATGGTCTAGACCAGATGCTATACAATCATGTGAATAGAAAATAGAATATGTATCAAGTGTATTATTGTGCAAAGGATCAACAAATCTACTGTGTCATACATCAGTTTTGTAGTCTTGCACCCTGCACATGCCAATTCTGAAAGTAAATATTTTGAGGTCTGGTCGTAATTTTTGCTCACATTCTCAAAACCTCTCTGCAGTTTTAACTTGAACTGAGATGATTTTCCCCCCAAAGATAGCTTCATTTACAAGCTTTCTAATGTGACAAAGTAATTAGCACTCACCTAGTAAATCTAGAGAGAAAGTGAAACTAGATGAACCAATTTGCTGAAAATTACTTTAGAAATTACTGTAAATACAACGTCAATGTTGTGCAGTTCCTTAGAACTTTCAATGATCCTAATTATTGATTATATTTTGATAAATTGAATCTACTACACTAAAATGGTTTAATTTTTAATTTTTTAAATGCATACTTTATGTGAAACTGTATCAGTCTTGTCATTACTCCGTTGACTACTCTCTTCTTAACTGAGGCACCCAACCCAAGAAATATGGTGAAAAAGACTCTGCTGCTGGTGTGCCTACCCAAGTGAAGTGGCAAATCATTTACCAGTCTTTTCCTTTTTCTACCTGTTTTCTTAAATGCATTGGTATGGGCAAGTGTAACATATCCTGTTGTCTTTGCAGAGGCATGGTCAAACTCTGGGTTAGCTAAATTTCATGCTGATGTGCAGTGACAGGAGTTCACCATTAGATCTGTCAGTCTTCTTATCCAGAGCTGATCTTGACCTGATTTCTCTGTGCAATTAGTTCATATAAATCCAGATGCCAACAATTTCTATTAACTGTGAATTAAATTCTTATAAAAATGAATTGCCCCAATTTGGGGTGAAACAAACAGCCCATGTCACTTGTTTCAAAAAGTATACCATCTGTCTGATAAAGCTGATTACCCAGAAGTGGCACTAAAAATATCTGCATGTCTACAGAGGAGCAAATAATTTGCCTTAGGAAGAAAAAAAAAACTCTCTTGCTGTTATGCTGAAAGAAAGTTATGCTTCTGAAAGTTAAGTTGATTGATATGGTGATTTGTTGTCCAGAAGGCCTGAAGATGTGTGGGATTGTTTGTGGGGTGGGATTCCTTCTCCTGCGGGTATGAGAAGGGCTGCATTATGAACCTTGTGTGTGCACAGTACTCTTGCTCCTCTTGCATTCCAGCAACACTAACTTCTATAACCATAAAACACAATTATCCCTAAGACATGCCTGGTACTGTTGTGGGAGTAATTCTGAAGCAAAATGACTATAATATAGCTGAATGAAGAGCTCAGGTGGTTTCTCTTAAAATTGCAGGGCAGGTCATGTTCAAAAAAGAATCAAATATTAAATGAGGGGTGAAAATACGTTGGAGTAGAGCATGGATTCTGTAAGTAAGTTGTTGAGGACTATAACCTGGTTTCCTCAATGAGCATTAATCCAAATCCTGTATGATATGATGGTGAGTAATAGTAGTTAAGCTAAGGATCAGGAGTCCAATTTTCATCATGTTTCTAGGAAATATAAGACCTAGTGTTGCATAGCAACAGTTGGAGGTATAGCAATATTTGCACTTGAAAATGTTTAGTGCTTTGGGAAGCATTAGGTGGCTGATGAGGTAGGCAGTGAGGAAATGGTATTATTCTCTCTTAGGGAACAGGTTTAAATGCAGTCTTGGTTTTACTGGCTGAAGAACATTAACATCCAAATAACTAGCTAGATGTCTGCAAAATGAGTTATTGGTCTCAGTCCAGTTTTCAGAGCACCCATATTCACATTTCAAAAACTATTTCTGTAATTGGCAGTGCTGTTGGTGTGCTCTGAAGGCAAATCAGACACAAAAAGCCATGGAGGCAGCCACAGATCTCTCTGCTATAGAGCACTCCTGCCTGGTTGCAGAGGGCTTCCTGCTCTGGTCCTACTGCCAAACTGAGGTGTTTCTACTCTTTTTAGCTTATAACTTTTCTCTACAGCTGCGTGGTGAACTTGAGAGCACATTTTTTAAATTTCGTAAGATCCTGATATTTTTGTTGTATTTTGTGTTAAGTGTAAGTGTTTTGAATAAAAGATGCTGCCTAGGATATTTTCCATCTTTTGAAATCCTCCTAAAACATTTTACACTTCAGTTTTTCAGAATGAGATGTGAGTTCCCATTGAAGGTAAGAGTTTCCATAAATGTGCAATCTCTTTCAAACCATCTGTTTTCAGAAGGTCTGTGTTCTTCTCACCCAGCACACCTGGAAATAGTAGGTCTGAAAAAAACCAGGAAACCATCAGAAGATGCAGAGGAGCAAAGCTGCTGGAATGACATGACAAGAATTTGGAGTGCCCTAAATGCAGTTTGGTACATTAGTTGTTTATTGCTCAAAATTTAACAGCTTTTTGTCAGAAGAGGTTGTCAGATGCTCAGTAGGACCTGAGCGTGTTGTAGCCAGGCTAAGGGGTGTCCTAGAGTAACAATGAGCAAAAAGGCATAAAAACTGGCTGCTAACAGCATATGACAGTCATAGAAGTGCATGCTACGTTTTTTGGAAGCATCTAGTTTTACCTTTTTTACTAGTATTTAATATGCTTTAAAGGAAGTATGTGTAGTAGGTCATCTCCAGGGTAAATCCAATACAACTGAGAGGTGTGGAAAGGCTCAAAAATGTCCTTTTCCACATGAAGATTTCACTCAATGCCAGTGATGACTCTTCATTTTCTTAACTGCCTAAATTAAGTTTGGTAATGAGCTTCATAAAAACATTTCTAACAAGAGAGAGATCCAGATTTAAGATCTACTGATCTTTAAATAATCATCTAAAAAAGTATGCTATCATTGACTCCACTTCAGTGCTTTAATTTAGGAGACCTCAAGACATATATAAATTAAATGAAGGGCAGATTTACAGGACATCTTAAACTACTTTGATCCATAAAAATACATCTTTGATTCTTAAAGTAATTTTAAAATGTTGTAGCCATTATATATACATCTTATATGGATAAAAAGATTTATGACTATTCTGCTTATGTTGCTTTTCCTAAAGGTAAGAAATTATGCCTATGTCATTTCACTGTTATGGTAGTAGCAGGGATGAGGAAAGGTGTTTATTAGTGAGTTCACTCTTTTTAGCAAAGTAAATAAAGGACAACAAGCCCTACTGGACTCCTGTCATGAGGCTAATTCTTGTGTAATTTGGAGTTTTGAAGGTCTTTGATAGAAAACTATTCACCTTTCTTGAGATTACCTTTATTATCTGAACACAATGCCAGCATGTCTAGAAGTCTGGAGGTTTTTGCCTGCTCATATGAGAAGGTGAAGAGTAACATTTCATACTCAATGGGAATTTGCTGTGACTGGGAACATCACAGCAAATTTTAAAATACATTACTGATTGTGAACTTAGAAATATTTTGTGGTTCTTGGAACTTAAACTGCTTACCATGTATTCATAAAAAAATCTTTTTTTTTTTTTTCCCCAGACCTTATATCTTCTTTTTCCTTTTGACAGTATAACTTCTTTTGATGACTTTCTATGGTTTTAAATATGCCTTAATCTGTCTGTTTACTTGAGTCAAGGCAGTTTTCAGCAGTGATTTTTGATTAAGAGAGGAATTTTCTAAAATGTTGGAAATTATTTTCCATCCAAAGCATGTGTGCTTTTTCCTGTGGGTGAATTTTGTGTTGAATCTAGGGAGTTATAGGATTTCTATTACCTTAGTGACACTTGTATCCACAATCAAATGGTTAATTGTGATCTACTTTTAAATTGCAGGGTCTCATTCAGTTTACCTCTTTATATCAGAACCAGTCACATGAAAGCTGGAAATGGAAGGGAATATACCTTATAAGCACAGATAGGGCCGGCATCAGCATGTGCATGCTGAAAGGAGTGCATCTTATTTACATGCCCCTGTTTTTGTTTAAATATATTAAGCTCTTTGGCTTTAGTGGGAATTCTGCATGCCCCATATATTCAGATAACTAGTCACATTCACATAGTTCATAAATACAGTTTTGACTTAAGTGCTTCTTTTAGGCACCTTTGGGCCTGACTTCTAAGTAAACTAGATCCAAAGAGAAACTGAATATTCTGTATTCAAATATCATATATATAAGCAGGTAAGTTAGTGCACCAATATTTTTGCTTCATTTTTACCTCGGCAGAAGAAATCTGCTAGTGCTTCCTGATGTTTGCAATAAAAATTGGAAGAAACATATGCAGAAACTTGAAGAGATTCATAAAATGCTTTGTTTCTTGGTTGCTATTGTACTTCAGTTGTGTTTTTATAAAGTGCTCTAACTTTGAATTAACTTCTGCATGAAGCTCTTCTAAGGTGACACTTTTAGGTTTAATGTGTTTTCACCTTTTTCAATCAATTTTATTTTGTTTGCTCAGTGTCTAACAGGTCTGCTCTTGTGCCTTTCAATGCATTAAGTTAACTTGCCTTTTATATAAAACTCAAATTTTTACATACATAAACTTAAGCAGGTTTTGTAATTTGTGAGGAGAATTTGGTTGTGCATCAATGTATCTGTAGGTGTCCTTCCTAAAGGGGACCAGTACTTAAATATTATAACCCTAGGACTTTTTTCAGTTTAGGGAGTGAAAGGAAGATGGTATTTTCAACGAAATAGGCTATTTCTAAAAAATAAACAAGAAATCCCCGCCCCCCCAACACTCCTGTTACAGCACTAAGCCTCTTTGAGACATTTAGCACAGATTTAATGTTTCTTCTTTTTTTAGTTTGATGCATTCTAAAAAAGTCCAGGTAAAAAGCAATGATAGCTATACCTTTTTCATTTTGCTTGAATTTTCATAATATTCTATCACAGAAAAGGAAAAAGTCTATTATTTTTTTGCTTTGAAGTATGTGCTCATGTTGCTTTTGAAAGATTCTACATTAAATGTACATATTTTAGATGAAAAATACACTTAAATTTTTTTGGTTATGTAGACTGCATATATAATCAAAATGCTATTCTCAGAATGTTCATAAGATAGAATATGATGGCTTTGATGTAAAACCTAATAACAAAACCCAGTAGGAATTTGTATGTAATTTTGTTGATCTTTAGCTCTTTATACAGATTATTTTTCATTAAGGTCTTTTTTATGAAAGATTTAAAGACCTTTCTAAGCTATGTCCAATATTTTAGGGTCTAGCACTGCAAAAGCAGATGAGAGCTTTGGTATTCTGTATTTCCATTGTGAATTAAGGAGTGTGTGGAACAGAGGGAAGCATTTTTAATTTTATGCATATGACGGTTTCTGTACAATACACACTGTTGAAGGCATTTTGACATATTCTGCAATATTCCTGACTTGACACATCTCTTGATACTTCTTATTAGATATTTTCTTGAACTATTTAAATGACTGAAGTGCAGAGTAGACAAAAGCTTTGAATGAGAGAGATTTAGGACCCAAAATACATGCTCAGGAGCATTCAGTTTTGTTTCTCAGCATGGGTCTACCTGTCTTCTTGAGGAGTTATGTGCCACCAGTTCAGTGGCTGGAGCTGAGGTGTTTGTGTGTCTGTACGTATGAACACGAGGCTGTTACTGTGAAGGTTTAGCTGGGACTGTGCTTCTAAGAACATCTTCCTCAAAAGGAGCTGGACCTTTTCAGCACTATGGGCTGTGTTTGGTCTTGTCCTTCTCCAAGGGACCACAGAAAGAGAGAAGATAAGAAAAAACCCCTCATTTTGCAGTTTACAGGATCCTACAGCTCTGTTCTGCCAGTTCCCTGGGGGTGCAAAAGCACGTCAAGTAGCGTGTGATGCTCGTGCATAGTGATCTGGATCTGCATTGCCCTCTCACAGCTGGGCTGAGCTCTTTCTCCAGTACTGGGAGATCAGAGATGGCATTTTGAATCTGCATCACAGCAGAACTTTCCTGTGAACCAAATCTGTTCCCAAAGTCTTGCTCAGATCTGTTCTCATCAAAGGATGGTCCTGCCTGCAATCTGGGCTCCTGTTGCCAGTTCTGCTTTCAGGACAGGTTTTCATGAATGTAAATGGGTGCTTGTTTTTGATATTTTGGAGTCCTTGAGTGACATAAGGAGCTTACAGAAACATGCAAGGTCTTTGAGGGTCTTTCAAGGTCCTGTCCTGTTGTGAAATTTAAAGGAAAGTCTTTCTCCTGTCAACTGATGGGCATCACACCAACAATGTCTTAATACTAGGGCTTGGCATTCTCTGGGACACAGCAGGAAATTTATAACACAGGCTAAAAGATGAATAATCCTCAGCATAAAATCCTGAGGCAAGTGGTGGGCAGGGTGTCAGACTGCCTGCCTGAATAATGAAAGGAAGTGAGTAGGTGCCTGTTTCCAAACACCAGTGCTGCATAAACAGCAACATGTGGGGGTGTCAGTCAGTGAGAGCATGGAGGGCTGCAAGTAGAAAAATAAGCAGACATAGAGAGATAGAGATGTATTAAAATATGTAGAGGAAGAGGTTCCTGGGAATGGTTGGCACCAGCAGGAGTAGATGGTGGTAAGGACGTGGATGGGCCATCACTAACCCAGGTGTGTGGCAGTGCTTTGGTCTGAAAATACTGACACTTACAGGCTGCACACCTGATCTTGTGGTGTTTCTATTTCTTCTAATGCTGTCCTTCACCCTGATGTTCTTAATCCCTTGGCTCTGGCTTGTGCTTCTATGACTCCTTGCTATAACTGTCCTCGTTGTGGTTGGTTGCACAGCAGTGGTTCAGTGGGATCACCTGGCTGGCAAGTCCTGCTAAACTTGCTCTTTCGCCCCTTTGCAGTTCCCTGCTTGGCACAGTCCTTGCTCTCTCCCCAGCTGTGACTACACAGATGCTGCTTTTGGGCAGATTTTCTGCCTAACCCTCCTAGGTTTCTATCTGGAGAAGAACATTGAGAGAAAAAATGGGAAAAAGTATTGTTGGTAAAATGGTATCAGAGTTTCAAAGTGAATTACTATTTCTGTAGACACCGTGAAAGCAAGGTTGTTGCTTGAGCATAGGCAAGACTCACCCCACCCACTGAAGTAGCAGGGCAGAAGCAGCTGATGTCATGCAGAGGCTAATGGCTTTGTCATCTGACCTTTGCCAGCAGCTGCTGACTTCAAATGAGTATTGTTATTACCAGATGTTGCAAATAATTAACTGTATATTAACAAATTCTTGTGGGATTCATAGCAGCATCTGTTCTATTTAAGAGCACTGCAAGTGTAGGAAGAAGTACAGGAATGGGAGAGGCAGAAGTGTGATCCAGGAAACTGCTCACTGGCTCCTTACATTGACCAAAAACTTCTATCACTGTGTACCTCTGGAGTGCATGGTGACACTTCCCTCTTTTATATTCCAATTTGTATTTTGGTGGACAGCTAATCATACCGTACAACCTGAGAAAATTAGAAACTTTTAGTACCCTCTTCAGATGCTTTAAAAAAGTCAAAAAGCTCATGAAGATGCATTTTGTGGAAGCATAGGTAGGCCAGCATGAGCTGCTATAGGGTGGAGAAACCTCTCCATCCCAAAAGATTTTATTTTCCAGGTGTAAAAAGAACAAGCTTGAATTTGGAAAGACACTGATCAGTTGTAATGTTTATGCCTAGTTTTCTGCTTTGATATGTCTGCAGTGTTTGATTCTGTTCACAGGTGGTCTGAAAAGGCTTTCTGGAGAAAAAGGAACTTGTATTCTCTAAAGTAGAGATGCTTGAATGATTTGTGGGGAAGGGCAGTCCTGTGGGTGGCTTTTTCATTTCTGTTTTGCTTTTATGGTGGGAGATCCATGGTGGAGGTGGAGCTCAGGGCTGTGTTTGGAGGAGCTGCTGACAGTCATGGATACAGGATGCAGAGCACCAGGGCAGTCTCTGCTGGTGGCTCTGGAGCAGCTGCTCGTATTGGCTGTGCTGGGTGAATGGAGCTGGTTATGTGCACACACAGCAGTGTCCTACAAGCACAGGACTGTGACTTAAATTGGATAGCATTTCCATGGAGAAAGGCAAAGGATGAAGCATCTCAAATGAGATTTGGCACTACTTAATGTCTTTTAGATGTAGCAGCACAATACTGCATAATTTGCAGATGAAAGGCCAGCTACTCTCTTCACTCTAAAACTGAGTTTCTGCAGATGCTGGCTGTCCTTGTGATCGCAGAACAAATTGCTTAATTTACTAACTCAGAGATGTCTGCCTGGTGCTGGAGTTTTGTCTTTTCCTGTCTCTTTAATCCTTTGTGTTTAAGGCTGTGGATAAGAGCGTAGCACATCCTACAGCTGCAGGGCCAGGGCAGCACTGATAATTGTTTCTACCACTTTGCATACAAAACAATTGCTTTCCTTCAGGATGTTGTTTGTGTGACTTGAAAATCATCAAAACTCTCATTTAGAGACTGATGGTCTTTCAGTTCATCCTAATACACATGCTATATTTTTTAATGGCTTGTATTACATCCCCTGAGCACTTTTTTATGTTTGCCAGATTTTTTGAGTATTATTTCCTGTTGCTTTTAGAACTCTGCATATGCTTTTGGCTTCAGCACTTGATCTTTCTCTGACATTAAGTAATTTTTACTGTGGTAGTAGTTTTACTGAGTGAGTACTAAGTACTCACACTGTGTTTCCTTATTTCAGTCAAAATAGATCACTTCTATCACAGTTGCAAATACCTGTGTGCTTCCTTTTTTTGAGGTGAAAGCATTATGTTAATGAAATTTGCTTTCCTCAGTAGCTCATCAAGTAGTAACTCAAGGTCATTTTCTCTTACTTGAAACTGCTTTTCTAATAACTGTAGATATTGTGTAATAATTGTATGAAGAGTCATTGAAAACTTTACTAAATATTTGTATTTGCACTACTGAAAAGACCTTTAACCTAATATTCAACTTCAGTTTCTTTCAGTGAATGGGGAAACATATTAGTGATACTGATTTTCCATGTTGTTGTGAAAATAAATCATTATCCATCTGTTTTTTCATAGGCCCTAACCATGATTTAATTTTGTTATTCTAGGAGGGAATATAATAAATTTAAAATTGCTCAAAACATTTTTGTGTGGTTTTTTTGTTCCCTTTACCTTTGTAAAATTTCTGGGGAACTTCAAAATGTTGTCACAAACTCACTGTCACAGTGGGTGGACTTTAAGACTGGATTTTATGTGGTGGGTTGACCCTGGCTGGATGCCAGGTACTCACCAAAGCCACTCTGTCACTCCTCCTCAGCTGGGAAGGGGAGAGAAAATATAATGAAAGATCATGAGTTGAGATAATGTCAGGGAGAGGGTTATGGGTAAAACAGACCTGACTTGGGAAAATTAGTTTGATTTGATTTGATTTGATAGGTAGTAAATTAGAGCAGGGTAATACAAAATAACAACTAAATCTTAAAATACCCTCCCCCCATCCCTCCTTTCTTCCTGGGCTCAGCTTCACTCCCCATTTTCTATACCCCCTCCCCCCAGCAGCACAGGGAGATAGGGAATGGAGGCTGTGGTCAGCTCATCAGACATTGTCTCTACCCTTCCCTCCTCTTCAGGGAGAGGACTCCCACTCTTCCCCTGCTCCATTGTGGGGTCCCTGCCACGGGAGACAGTCCTCCACAGACTTGTCCAGTGTGAGTCTTTCCCAGGGACACAGCTCTTCACAAACTGCTCCAGTGTGGGTCCCTTCCAGGGGGTGCAGTCCCTCAGGAGCAGGCTGATCCAGCATGGGTCCCTCACAAGATAACAAGTCCTGTCAGAAATCCTGCTCTAGTGTGAACTCCTCTTCCTACAGATCCTGCCAGGACCCTGCTCTAGTGTGGTGTTCCCATGAAGTGACAGCCTCCATTGGGAATCCACCTGCTCCAGGGTGGGGTCCCCCACAGGCTGTGGGGGGATCTCTGCTCCCCTCTGGCCCTCCATGGGCTGCAGGGGCACAGCTGCTTCACCGTGGTCTCAGCACAGGGCAGGGGAATCTCTCCTCTGGCTCCTGCATCACCTCCTGCCCCTCCTTCTGCACTGACCTTGGTGACTGCAGAGTTGTTGCTCTCACATATTCTCACTCCTCTCAGGGCTGCTGTTATTCCAAGCAGTTTCTCTAAATATGTTTCCCCAGGGATGCCACCACCATCACTGATGGGCTTAGCTTGGCCAGTGGCGGGGGCCCGTCCTGCAGCCAGCTGGAATTGGCTCTGTTGGACATGGGGGGAAGCTTCTGGTAGTTTCTCACAGAAGCCACCCCTGTAGCCCCTCTGCTACCACAACCTGGCCATGCAATCCCAGTCCATTAAAAAAAAAAACAAAAAAAACACAAAGCAACAAACAAAATCTGTCCCAGCTTAGTTAATAAGAGATAACAACTTATTTTTTATCCTAAGAGAATTGGTTTGTTTGTTCTTTTTTCTATTTTAACTGACACTTGTCATTATCTGGCCTGTTCTGTTGGCTCCTATTTAAGCAGTTACATCACTAGGAAGCAGCAGGACATTTGTACATAGGGATGGTAATTTTTGCTGGAGTGTAAGTTGGAAACCACTCAACTGTTACCAACCCGAGTCTGTTGCTCATACAGTTTCAGAGATGCAAGTGCTAGGAGTGTACACATGAGTTTGGAATTTAAAAATAAATATTCCCTGTCAAGAGAAGTGGTTTTCTTTTAGCCCAATGTGAAAGGGAGAATTTGATTATAGGGAATTATTGCTTTTGGTGCTTGAATGTGTTTACTAATTAAATGAAGATGTTTTTGTGATACTCTTTGCTCAATCTCCTTGCACAGATCCCTTGCAAGAAGTAGGAGGAAAAAGTAATATGGACTAGGATTTATTTCTGCATACAATATCCTGCATTTACTAAAGAAAATCCAGTAGAGACAGCCACTCTATATTCTATTCATTTGTTCTTTTTTCTTTGCAAATTTATTCACATAGCCATTTTTGTAAATCAAGAACACTTTAAAATATCTGTGAAGGTAACTTGTTGTCCATTACGGTGGATTGCTTTTTTCTATTCCATTTTCCTGTGCATTGTATGCTGTTCTGTGTACACTGGAAGTACCTTTGTTCCAGGTGGCATATTCCAACCCACTTGACAGAAAAATAACTTCTTCCAAGCACAGGTTGTAACCCTGTGCTTGCTTCCCTTTATACTTGGATCTTCTCCAAGGAAAGGTATTTTAGAATTGTCTCTCTGTGCCTTTGTTGGCAGATGTTGATGGGGCAGAGGGAGAAACAGGCTTCTTGTAGTACAGAAAAATCTTTTACAAAATCCTCCAGGTTGCATAGATTAGTAAAGAATCAGCTGTTAATACTCCTTTATCAATCAGGAAAGCAATACGCAAACTAAGTGACATCCTGCCATGGTGTAATTCAGTCTGACTCCTTACAAAATTTACTGATGCACTTATTAGCAGCTCAGATTTAGGTCTCAGTATGTGTTTGTGAGGCAGTGTAAACCTCTTAACAACAGTTAATTACTTGCAATGTTTTCTGGAACCTTACAAGATCTATGTAGTGCTGTGTAATTTAGTTGTCATAATTGTGTTAAATTTCTTGACATTATCTGTCATAAGACTTTCCAGCAAACAGAGAGATAAGTAGTGTTTTTCTACTGAACTTTTGAACCTTTGCTAAGACACGATGTGCAAAAAATACTAAAAAAGTAGAGACAAATTTATGAGTTGGTAGGCGCCAGCAGTCTAATATAGGAGCCTGATAGGAAAACACCCCACAATTAAGAGCACTAAATTCAAAGTCTGAATTCTAGCCAAGTGTCTGAAGGCACTCTGGGAAGGGAAAGTGTAAATGTTTTTTTTTTTTATTTTTTTATTTTTTGATTAACATTTTTTGGAACATGAATAGTTAATAAATATGCAAGAGACAACATGACATAGTTGGTGAGATACCTGGGTAATGGGTCATAAAAACTGAGTTGGATACTGCTGGGAACTTGAGAATATTGTTGAGGTAATTTCTTAGCTGTTGATCTGTGCTAAGAAGGATGAGTTTTAGTTTATCTTTAATAAAGACAGGAGTAGTATATCCTGGGCAGCCTTATTCTGGTGAGGAGGGAGAGGGGTGGGAAGAGCCACTTACCTCTTGAAGGATCTCAGCTCTTTAGTCATCTCTGTACAGAGAATTAATTTCTCCTCTCCTCTGAAGCTTTAAACTCTGAAGCTTTAAACAGTAATTTGTATTTACTTCTGCATGTCCCAGTGCACGAATGTGAGTGCCTGAACACGAGAGGTGCCGCTTCTCTCGCTTGGCTCCGTGTGTTCTGGATGCATCCTGGGGATTGAATGATTTCCACATTGCTGAAGAGTGAGTGTGAGGAGTCCTCCACTTGTAGTCAGTAGCAAAACTTCCAGGATGACTTGCTGGTACTGCAGGAAATCTTGAATAGTGGACTTTTCATTTCACTTCGTTCATGCTTGTCCCTGCTGGGAGCCCATTCCTGGCTCCTGGCTGCTGGTGTGGAGAGTTGGGGCTGCCCTGAATGTACAGCTGCTGTTGAGCAGAGCTGTTTTTCAGTGTTATGGTGAGTAAAACTCAGAATCAGAGAAACTCTATCATATATGAGAGATTTTTAGATGTAAATGTTTTAATGTTTAACATTGTCTCTCTCTCAGTGCTGTGGAACGTCATGTATAGGAGCTCAGAGATGTCATTTTTTAAGGTAATGGGAAAAGCTTGAAATGTCAGGCAGTTGACAAATTGCCAGCTGAAATACTTCTTGGAGGTGAAGGAGAAATTCAGTTGTAGAAACCATCTCAGGGGAGACTGTGTCTTGCATGGATTTTGTGATAATTATGTGCAGTCTTACAGTAGCAGCAGTTCTGCACAGAAGCAGTTTCTTATTTTCCTGCTCTTTCAGATATCCCTTGCCTAATGCATGGCTTTTTTAACATCTCTGTTGTTGTTCTCTCTTGTCCCACATTGTCTTGCTTGTTATTATTGCAGCACTTTAAGTAACACGTCAGAAATGATGGAAATACAATGATAGGGCCAGCAACCAGAAGGCTGCAGGGAGGCAGGCAGTGCTCATCAGGCTACAATTTAGACAAATCTCAGAATAAAGTTTTAGGCCAAAGCTCTCATAATTTGGGCTCCTTCTAGTGCAATTAAGTGGAAATTACTTTTTTTTTTTTCTAAAAGAACTGGAGAAAATTGATACTGTCAAGCAACTTGAACTTCTTTATTCTCATATATAATTTTCCTTCTGTCTCACAAAATATCAATAAATAATTAGAACAAAGAACTGTCTTTTTCTTTCAGTGGAATATCAGGGTAGGGTTAATTCTCCACTGAAATACAGTAATGGTCACTGCAAAACAACTGTCTGCATGAAAGCAGGCACTAAAGCAGATATATTCTCTCAGAAGCACTCCATCCTGGGGTTTCTTGGAGAACTTCAGCCATTCCCATTTGTCTGCTCATAAACCTGATTTTCTGCAGTCTGAAAGTGAACTAGTCAGCTTCAGGTGTCAGGGAAGTGAGCTTGAACTCTGAGGGAGCACCTCTGGGGCTCTCTGTGGCCCCTATTGCCACTCTTTCGTGCTGCATGATATTGGCTGAGTGTCTTCACTTATCTGCTGTGGTGGAAAACCAGCAGTGTCCTGGCTGAGTGCAAAGTTCAGAGGTTTAAACTCTTGTTTCAGGAACGTAACAGGCAGCAGGTGCTCTGGTGTTTGAATATACCCCAGGGGTTTTGCCTGATTTACCAAGAATTCCAGAATTTGAGGATTTGTCCCTGAGGTGACAGGGTATGTATTGCACATTCAGGAAATGCCTGAATGTCCAGTCAAAATCTTCTTGTTAATGGTGGGTGGGAAGCAGAAACTCGCCACTCTTCTTTAATCATCCAGAACTGGAGAATTCAACCAGACCTTCCTATCACTGAGATAATAAAATGATAGTTGCCATTTGTCATGCGGCCTTGTAAGAGGTTCAGCCAAATCCTTTGGCAGCTTCCCCAGCCTTATTGAGATGTGGGTTTGGGGAAGTAATGAGGCCATTAAAGCAGCTGGCTCCAGTAAATAGGCTTGGATTGAGTTCTCACAAATTAAAATGCATGGAAAGGTATGTACAAACATGCATGTAAGGCTTTGGGTTTGGAAAGGACAGACTGCATTAATCTGATTCCTTAGTTTATCTAAGTCCAATGGGCTGTGCTGCTCGAATAAAAAAGTGGCTTGAATATAGAAGTCTATTTTTTTCCCCCCTTAGGAATCATACAAATCTGGAATGCGTATCTGAAGCCAAGGGAGACATTTTGGAGAAAAGGACATTACATTTGAGTGACATTTTTAAATAGAAATGGAAAAGAACATCTCTAAAAAAAAAAAATACTGGGGAGTAGCTTTGTATTGAGGATGTCAAGGGCAAAAAATACAAGTGCTTGTAATATGGAACTCAGCAAATAAATTAAAAGGAGCTAAATATGGTTCTGAGGAGAAGTAGGGTACTGGGCTTTATTAGTTAGTTGCTCTTTCTCCAGTGACTATAATTGTCTTGGTGCTTGTCCAGACCTCAGCAAAGCAAATCACAATACGAAATACAGCTTTGTATTAGCTCAGACTTGAAACTGGTCCTCCTGTAGGCACCACCTGGGCTTGCAAGCAGGATCAGCACATTGGTGAGAGCTTCAGCAGCTGGTTAGAGCTCAGTGTGGCCTGGAACAACCAGCACTGATTCCCACAGCTGACCAGTTGTTCCCAGTCAGCAAGAGGTCAGCCTCTCTGGTGTGTAAATGGGACAGACCTGTGGGTGCAAGGCTTCACCAGTTTCAGAGACTACAGATGGGCACAGCCCCAGAGTGGAGCCCTGGGAAGGGACTGACTGAAGCTGCTGCGTTGGCCCTCAGGCTGGGTCAAGTCTGCTGATGTGATGCTCCAGACTAACACTGAACAAGTCTGCTGCCATCTCCTTTCTGTGTCAGCTGTAGTCCTGTGTTTATGGTTTTCTCTTGATTTATGCAAGAATTAATTAAGTCAATGATTTTATGTATATCGCCTCATAACATACTGTGAGTGGTCTGCTGTCATAGGAGGAAGGAAATGTAGCATAATATTTTGTAATTAAGTCCTCTATAGAGTAACATGTATAGATTTTTTAAAACCTCTTATTTTAATACTTCTGCCTGAAGCTCTATTGTCTGCTCCCTGCATAGTAGTCTCTTATGCTTCTTCTCTCCATGTTGCACAAGGCTGTATTACATCTCTTTGGGCTCTCCTATGTATCAAGTAATCACTGTAATAATCTCTTTTCTTGTTCTCAGTGTCCTCTAGCTCTTATCTGAAAATCTCTTCTCCCATGCTCTCTAATGGTGCTCATGTGGGACTTCAGTGTTCTGGGTTAGAGGTTGTCCTCTGCTTTCACTCCAGCCATGGTGTCAGGGACTGGCCTTGAAAATGCAATTTCAACTACATGGGAAGTTTAAAAGCTAAAAGGTCATAAGCTACCCTGTGAGGTCATCTTACCTCTCATTTTTTTTTTAACATGTGATTTTCTAAAGATAGAAATGCATCTACTGTTTTTCACAGACAAACCACTGTGCATTTTTAGGGATAACTGTGATTAGCTAAAGCTATAGGATAGATGGAGTTGATCCTGAAAACCTTTTGTAGACAGAGTAGTAGGAATTTGGCTGTAATTGGTGTCCCCGTAAAGGACAGCTAGAGTCAGGGACATAGGAGAAGCCCTTGAAAAGGTTCTATATTGGCTTTGTTAGAAGCAAAGACAGGCTCAAGTTGATATATGCTGTAGAACACCACACAGGAGGGTAAAAATAGTGGTTGCTGTTCCTGAATTTCCCTGTTAGCACATTTTAGTCCAGGAGTGGCAGCTGTAGCCCACTGGTTGATGGCTTTTTAGGATGTTTTTCTCACAGTCAGTGCCTGACAGTTGCATGCCACAACCTGGCAGTAGGAAAGAGGTAGTTTTAGGGTGACTGCATTACATCAGCCCCTCCTGAGGTGGGCATGGATTATGTCTGCAGTCATGGAAATCCAGTTTATTATGAAATGACTTTTTTGGCCCTCCCTCCCCCTTTCTTCCCCTTTCTTGGAACATTCCTTGTAATAATTTATGAGAATACTGAGCAAACTTTTCCCACAGGGTTTTTGTTGAAGTGGGATAAGCAAGTAACACATTTTTTTCTCAGCTACCTGTTTTATGATAGTTAACTCTAAAAGCGTATAAAATCACAAACTCCAGACACTTTTTGACAAGAACTCCTGATAAAGTAATTCAGTGCATCTGCTGCCAGATAGTCTGGCTCCATAAGTATCACTGTCTCGTCATGGACTTTTAAAAATAAAGCTGAATGAGCTCTTCATTTGAGTCTGTAACTGGCCTGCTTGGCAATGAGTTATAAAGTAATAACAAAAGACCCTCAAATGTAGCTCCCAAGCAATTCAAAAATATAAAGTTATGAGGTGCCCAAGGACCTGCTTGCACCTCTTTGGGGAACCTGCAAGGGACAATAGTAACTGTCTGAGGAAATAAAAAACAGAGCTCAGAAGATGCTCAAGAGTAAGAGAGTTGGGAAGCAAAGGGAAGTAAGAAAGGGAAGACACAAAGAGCTCCACCCAAAAAGAAAAAACTGGTGGCTTTCCATGTCACTTCTTTACCTTGTGGCACTTTGACTTTAGTCTGTTATTTCTGATTATTAGTCAGAGAGGAATGAACCCATTTCTGCTTTAGATCATGTGTGCTTGCTTAAATTTTTTTCAGCAGTATATAGACTTAACATGCAATTCAGCACTGAAAATTGCCTAAAAATATCAGTAGGATTTAATGTTTTTTTGTCTTTATAGTTTCTATTTTAATGTGTGCCAAGGTTAAAGATATGTGAGGATTATGATTTTTCTCTTTTTAACTATTATTATTTATTCTGAACTCTCAAATTCATTCAAGAGTCAAGCTGAGTTCATTCCTTTTCACTCAATAATGCAAGTTTTCTGAAGAAATTATGTATTAATTAACAATTGTACTGTGCCTGAGCCTTATCGGGTCCTTGGTGATAGCTGTGTAGATCATCTGAGACTAATTCTTACATAAGAATAGGTGTTGAAATGTGAGTAGCAGTTCTGATAATTAATTTCCTCGCCCCCTTCTCCAGATCCCACTGTCACAGCTCTAGGGGAGGGATGGAGTGCTGTGTGTGCCATGCTGACACAGCCAAGGGCCAGAGAACTTCTTGCATCGGGCCAGAGAACTTCTTACATCAGGCCCCTGGTAGAAGTAAGAAAGTCAAATCTTCAAAGCAGAGTAGCCCTTCAGATATGGGCTGAAATGGGACTGACTAAATGTCAGGGTTTTCTGCATTCTCTTGGACTTCTTAGTGTTTTCTCTTCCTAAAGGAAAAGAAAAAAAAGATTTCTTCCCTCCAAAGGGATGACTTTGTTTTTTGGTTTTTTTTCCTACTTGAAGTAATAATGGCATGCTTAACTTTTAAGGCAATTCATTGGATAATAGGATTTCAGGGTTACTGCTTTTATCCTCCTGGAAAACCAGTGTGCACACATCCTGGGTAGAATTAATGCTTTTTAAGGTATGTGTTTTGCTTTTCCTGTAAACTAATTCTCTCTCTTGAAAGGCAAGGGAATTAAAATTGAAACTTGGGGAAATACTATTTACTGAATGTGTATTTACTAACAATATAGAGTTACATGTCCTACATATCCCACACCATCTAGTGGAAACTTTTTGCATACGCAGTGTGAGGTCAAGGACCTGAAGGGATTGAGAGTTTTCAGAGTGACAGAGGCTTTGAACCTTTTCCCTCAGCCATCACAGAAAAAGCGCCACATGGATTGATGATGGATTTTTACCCCATCTCCTTGAAAAACACATACGATGGTTACTCCAGAAGAGGGAACCTACTCAGGAATATTTGCCCTTATCATTAAACAGAGCCTAACTGAAGCCCTCGTGGACAGATGTAAACTGGAAATATAGGGGTTGGGAGAGGAGCCAGGCAAAAGATCTTCAGAAGCCTGTGAGTTTTGGATGGGGACTGGCTATGCTGTATCTTCTGATAGCACATGATAATTCTTACAAAATACTCAAACAGTTTTTACAGAAACACTTTGGCTTTGCTAGATACACCCAGCTGGTGTGGCAGCCTTGGTTAGGAAGGGGCAGCTTGTGAGAAAGCTTTTTGGATGGGCTCTGATTCAAGCATAGAGCCTCTGATCACCTCTGGCAGTGGTGACCCTGCACATCTGACTTCAGGTGGCCTCTTCTCTCTTCTGTGACTGCTTTGTCATCTCAGATGCAATGGTTGCAAAGCTGTACAGACAGTGGGACTTAGCTGCCATTGCAGAGATAGTAATGCTAGCTGATAGCTGAGTTTGTGTGGTGAAAAAGGGAGAAACAGAGAAACTTGGACTGCGTTTAAGACTGGATCTTTTAATCTAGGAATTACTTTCTGATTTTTCAAACTAACTTTGTCGTGCATTGAAATATGTATTATGGCTTATCATTTAACATCACCTGAGCTTTTTAACCTAAGAAATTCCCATTACTGGTATTGTTCTTAATTAGTGATGCCTTTGGTTCTTCCTGACTTGTAGCTTACACTGGTAGCATTTCATGTCATAGGTCATGGGTTGGGCATAGAGTGTTTGGAGCTCATGCTGAGTTAAGTGTATGTGTAGATGGATTTTGACATCCTCTTGTCTGGGCATGTGTGCTGCTCAGGATGGAGTCAGTAGCTCACATGGTCTCTTCTGATGGTCATATTAGTCTCTGTGCTCCACAGCAGCTTTGTTGTTNGTGGTCTCTTCTGATGTTAGGGGATGGTCATGTCGGTCTCCGTGCTCCACAGCAGCTTTGTTGTTGAGTCTACACTTGCCTACCACGTGTGTGAAATTCAGAGAAAGATAACCCTCCCTTTATATATTTCTATGCTGTTGTCTTTTTCCCAACCTGGAAATACACAGCCTGTTTTCTTCTATGGCCAGCATGAAGTTGACCCAGGCAGAGAAAACCAAGAAAAGAAAACCATTAATTCAACAGTAAGACAGTTAACTGTTTCCGAACCGTGAAATCTAATTTATTGTGGAGGGTTTTATACCAACTTTGTGTTTAACAGGCTTGGTTTTAAAAAATTATGAGCTGAGAATGTGTTTGATGGCAAGGAGTGCTGATTTTGGGATCTGCAGGTTAGAGCCTGCCAACATTTATTTGAAGGTGCAACTTCCTGATATTGAGGGAGAAGACACTGGCTTGCAAACAGGGCAATCACTGGAAAGTAATTTTTAAAATGGAGATCTGTCTGAAATAGAGGCGGCTGCAAGAAGTATGCTTTACTGGACATACCCAGACACTTTCTGGTCTTTCCAAGTGCTGTGCACTACTGCGTAAGAAATAACAGTCTTCTAGACTTAAAGAATGGTTTGGGTTAGAAGAGACCTTAAGGATTACCCAGTTCCAGCTCCCCTGGAGTGGGCTAGGACACCTTCCAGTAGACCAGGTAGCTCAAAACTCCATCCAACCTGGCCATGAACACTTCCAGGGACAGATCCACAACTTCTCTGGGCAACTTGTTCAGTGCCTCACTACCCACACACTTCCTAATGTCTAATCTAATCCTACCTTCTTTCAGTTTAAAGCCATTTCCTCTTTTCTTATCACTGCATGTCCTATTTAGAAGTTCTTGTCCAGCTTTTTTGTAGACCCCCTTTTGGTACTGGCAGGTTGCTCTAAGGTCTTCCTGAAGCCTTCTCTTCTCCAGGCTGAACAACCCCAGCTCTCACAGCCTGTCTTAACTGGAGATGGGCTTCAGTCCTCTGACCATCTTCGTGTCCCTCCTCTGGACTCACTGCAGCACCTCAAAATCCTTTTTGTTCTGAGGCTCCTGTTAGGCTCACAAGAGTGGAGTAGGAGTGGTAAGGCTGCCCACACACTCAGACATTACAGTAGTTTGTACCCATCCTCAAATCTGGATTTTGTTTTGAAGGAGAGTCCTTTCTGCTCTGAACAGCTTGAGCTAAGAATGGAAGGAGAAATAAAATAAATAAATAAATAAAAAAGCAATAGTTGCAACTTGGTCATTCTCCAAATAACAATTGCTGTCTCTTCCTGTAGCAGTAGCTGAATTCATTTGTAGAAAACAATCCCAGCTGTAACACAGAGTCTGTGTTTAGACAATAGCCTGAAGAAAAAAAAAGTTTTAGTTTAGGAAGAAATATCATACAGACTGGCTGCAGCAGAAAAATCTACATGACACTACAATGAAAACATTTTTTTCTTTTTTCTCCTAACTAAAGGTAAACGGTTTTGAGTCTAGGAGAAAGTAACCCCCTAAGTGTAGGTTTCAAATATGTTAGCATATATACATATATATACATATATATGTGTGTGTGTATGTGTGTGTGTGTGTGTGTATGTACACAGTTCAAAGATATATATATATACACACATACATATATAAAATTTACCTGGGAGCATGTCTGTGGACTACTTTTTCTTTCTTCAAATACAAATTGTATTTCCAAGAGAATTTTTGCTTTGCCGTGTATTTTCTCACAGAAATTTCTGAAGAAAAACTTGTGTTGGGAAAAATGTGCTAGCCACAGGTTTCAAATGCAGCAGCTTGGTGGAATTGAAACTGTCTGTACTTTGATTTCTGTACCTGAACATGTACTCTGATAAGGAATTGTCACACTCTGAAGAGGATGAAATTTAGTGGGTGAGAACATGGGGAATAGAGGTTCTTTTTCATGTCCTTCCTTTCAGAAACATAGCTTGCTTCCTGAGGGTTATTAGTTTCATACCTTACAAAAGAAGAATTGTATTCATCCCATGTTCTAAGTGTGGCTTATTTTTTCCTCTGACAGTGTTGACCAGAGACCTGCAATTTAATATCTGTAGTGGTGAGCTAAGCCGTGTTCTGCTGTGTGCTACTTATTTATTGTATCACAAAATAGAGATGAAAATCTGGGGGTTTTTTTGAAGAAGTTTATAGTGTCACTATTTGGAGCTTTTTTCCTGACTTGCATCAAAATCTCAGCAACCTTTTTTTCAGGAGATTTTACTTTGCTTGTTCCTGTCTCTCTCAAATCACCATCACATGAACCCAAATATTAACATTTTTGCATTTACAACCATTTTGTGGAATTAATGAAAAATTTTCCACCTCACACAGCCACCTGCTATTCCCCACTGAGGATTAAATTAATCTCTGCTTTGTATGCTGAAGTGTCTCAGGGTCTATCATGAGCATCTGCAGGATGGAAAAAGTCTGTCTAAACACAGAGCAGTTTGGGCTCAGAATGCTCAGAGCTTTCCCCCTCCAATGTATTCTGGGAATGGATTTGCCAAAGCAGTGTCCCCCAGACCACAGGCAGCCAGCTGGGCTTTGCTCTGGTGTCAGAAGGTTCTTGTTTAAAAGTCATGTTCTTCAGCATTTACAAGTCCTTTCTGAATACATATAATAAACTCCTGCTTAGTTTTTATCAGGCACCTCTTTGCTATAGATTTAAAATTACTCCATTTCTAAAATTTTCCCCTGAATTGGATACTGAGTGGGTGCTTTCATGTGGTGATGCTAATTCCTAGCAGAGGTCTGGCTGCTGTAGCCTGTGATTCTGCTGGCTGCAGTTGAATTCTGAAACATCCCAGTGGGGGTTTTCCAGTACCTTGTGGGCTGCTACTGAGCTAGAGCACTTTGAAAACTCAGTTTGTCTGTCTCCAAACTGGCAAAGCCTTGTGAAATCTGCGTGTTTTAAAAGCCCCAGGTACTGAGTTTTGTTATTAATGCAGACATTCATGGAAGAGTTGTTTTCCTCAATGTCTGCCTTTTTTTTCCAAATAAATTGCATTTAAAAGTCAGTGTTTAATGATGAAAGTGGGAGGAGTTTGAAGAAGAAATCAGAAGCATGAAGTCCTTCTGAAGGTATCTGGATGCCCCTGTTACTAGCCACATTTTAGACTGATTTCCAAATTCAGTGTATGTTACCTCAAAATGTATCA
Organism: Promerops cafer; assembly: GCA_013398275.1. Taxonomy (NCBI): domain Eukaryota; kingdom Metazoa; phylum Chordata; class Aves; order Passeriformes; family Nectariniidae; genus Promerops; species Promerops cafer. The sequence continues at coordinate 1,439,950 of VZSE01006608.1, forward strand.
TGCCTTTCTGCCGCTGCAGGGAGTGCACAAATAGTGAATCTGTATATTCTGATTTACAGGGAATGAATGCCTTGCATTTGTTACACAACCTTGGTGTCTCACTCATTCATCTATGGACAGAAAAGCAATTGACTTCTCATTTCCTGTGTTTCCCATTCTTTTATGGAGCAGAAAGAAGCTTGTGATGAACTGTTACAACATCTTTTTAAATGCATATATAAAATCATTATGCTGAAAGTTTAGCCCAGTAAATGTTTCAAGGATGGTTAGGTACAAGTTGTGTCAGCATCAGTCAGTAGTTCTGTGACACACAAAAATATTTTTGACCTCAGCAATCGGCATAGAAAACTTTTTCATTACTTTAACCTCCCGGGTGTAACTTTTCACCAGGTTCTGGAGGAGTTTGGAAGCTCATGAGTCTGTGCAGGACCACTAACAAGCAAAAAGTAACATGACTTTTCTGGAGGGAGCTATCTATACGTGCAGGAATGGCTGTTCTTCAGCTTGCTCAGAACAGATCACTTGATGGATAACTCTGGCTTTGCAAAACAAATTTGTGGGAGGTCAAGATGGGTGAGAGTGGTTTACTCAAAGTAGGAACTGAAGGTGATTTATGCTATCTGTTCTCTCCATGCAGCAGCTTGGGTCGTGCCTGGTGACTCCACTTCCTGTAATAAATGTGGGCTGTACTTGTATTCTTTTTTAGCATACTTTCTCCTGGTTTTGTCTTTGCTTGGTTTCTCTGCAGGAGAGGCACAGAAGAAAAGATTTCTAAGGGAGTTAATATGTTTCATGGATGGCTGAAATTAAATCCTTTGCTGCGAAAGCTGTTCTGTTGTGCCTTCCTCTCACCCTGCCTTTGACACCTCTAACATATCTGCCTTGTTTATTTCTGAGCAAATATAGATTTAATTTACATTATGGCTCTAGTTATGTTCATGTATCTCTTTTTGGTGCCCAAAGGCCCAAATGTGCCACCTCCTTGTCATTAATTGAACCTCTCAGCTGCAGGACATCATGTATTGATCTCAGTGAGGAAATTACATTTTATATGAGTTGTCTGTTGAATATTTTAAATAATTAATGCACAGGAAGAGTACTGAGAAGGTCGTGATTAGGACAGGCATAGAGAAACAGGGCTCCTATCTCCCTAGATCTGGGAAGGAAAATTATCTTGAGTTTCCTGCTGAGCCCCAGAGTGCTGAAGCCACTAAAAGCTATGGACAAGGCTGGAGGCAGGGCAGGTGTGACAATGCTGCTGTGGCCTCCTGCTCGCTGCTGTTTTGGGAACAGTAGTCCAGGGGATGAGCTTGACAACGCCTCCTGCACTGGACTCTGCAGGGAAGGCTGTGGAGCAAATCCCCATCTGGGGATTTCTCCAGTGCTCAGGAGAGAGCCTGAGCAGCTGCACAGCTGGGAGGCTGACCTGGTGTTTCAGCTAAATGGCAAAGGGGCTTCACTTTTTTCTCTGCTTGCCAGTAATTATCTACCTACAGCTTTCATGGCTGCCCCATGTTACTTGGTTATTTTTGGGCTGGAAGTCCATGTCAGTGGCTGTTCTTTCCTCACTTGGGTACTTTTCAGAAACTACTTCAGCAGTTCCAGTTTGTTTTCTTTTTCTTCTTTCCATTGATTTAGTAGTTCAAGAAAAAATAGAAATAAATTAATATAGTTCATCGTGTTCTAGATCATTGTTAGCATTTGACAATATGTACAAGACAGACATTTAAATCCTTCTATCAACAGGAAAAAAAAATGATTGAGCTTCTGCTGTGAAACCAATAAATAGCTAGGGAGAAAAATACCACAGTTCACTAAACATAGTAATTAGGTCAAAGAATCCTCTTGAAATGTATTTCACTATCTATATAAATCAAATTTAATGTTAAAAAGCTTAAGAATAGGAAATGTTTGAATCTCCTGCCAAAATCCCATTCAAATGGGTAAGACAACCTATTGTAGGTAAAAAATTAGTTTGGACAAATTTAATTTAATATGTAATCTTATAAGAAGAAGTAATACTATTCGGGTAGTTATAAGGCAAAAAATTGTAGGTTTCTGTCTCATGGTAATATTTTGCTCTGCTTAAAATATTTTGGAAGTGCTAGTGTTTTGTTTCTAGGCTTGTGATCTCTTAATTTTATTATACAACTATGTATTTAATCAATTTTCATCTTAAATCAACTATGTGTTTTAATGAAGAAATAATTCTGCTACAAAAATAAAATTGATTTCATAATTTAATTTTCAGAGTCAGACTTAACTCTTAAATGATTAATTAGCTGCAGCTGGTTTTGTCATGTAGTCAAGGAAAATTGCTTGACTTAAGAAAACTAAAATGTCTAAATATGAAGTGTAGAAATAGCTGATTTGTCTTACCAGCTTATTAATTATTTACCATTAATAGTTATTAATTATTATTTATTATTAACCAGGCTATTAATTAATTGATTATTAATCAACTCATCTTCTATTAATTATGATACAGTATCACTAAATTTATAGGAACAGTGGTTTTTTCCCTACATTTTATCTCTGTTTTAGTAACTGAGATATGCTAGAAGTCTTATGAGGGCGAAAAAAAATGTAGCTAAGGATAGAATCCATATTCAACTTTCCATTTTTATTTCTCATGTTTTTATTATTCATGTTTCTTCAAATCAGACCAGAGAATTTAAAAAGTGATTCTGTATTGTACCTGGAGAACCAATTGTTAGTTCTCACTTAGTGATTTTATTGGTCTCAGTAGGATGAAAATGTGGCAAAGAATAAGTTTTACCTTTGAAAATCAAACATGGCCAAGGAATTCTATTCATTACCACTGTATAAATCTGGAATTTATAAATTGAAATTACACTGATGTTCTTCCTGGCTAGGTGGAATCTGGGATGTCAATTTGGTTTGTGACTGACTGGAATCTTGCTCCTTCTTCTGGTTTGACATGTTACAATGTTACAGAAGCATCTTTTTCGCCAAAGTTAGCAGATGAACACAGGAAACATTTCTCGGATGGGAGGTTGTCAGGTCCTTGTTGCAGAGTTTAGAAAAGAATGGATATTATGAGTTATGCAGGATTTCTGTCTTTCTGGACTTCACAGCAGCACAACACCGACACCCCATAGCTTGAGTCTTCTGCACAGCTCCAGCCCTGAGCAGTTTTTCCAGGGCATCACTGACCCCTGCTTGCTGAGAAGGGGATCTCCGTGCCAGCTCCCCAGAGGTGTGCCTGGGAGCTTCACACTGTGCCAGGACCTGCTCACAAAAATCAGTGCTAACCCTTGTCTGAGGCGGCTGTCCCCGTGTGAGCCAGAGCAAGAGCCTCACACCAGGCTCCACACCCTGCAAAATGCCCTTGAGTCTGTTTCTTCTGTCACCTTGTTTGATCTCTGTTGGGATGGTCATCCAATGACATACCCAGTCTTCACATCAATAGAGAAAGTTGAAGCATTTGATGGTTACGCCTTAAAAGCCGAAGGACCTGGAAGTATTCTCCCAGGTGAGAGTGGGTGCTGCCTAATCCGACCGATGTAACCAAAATCCAGACAGGAACACCTGTAAGTGCAGATGTCTTTCAAAGCAGCATTTCTGTTTCTGCCAGAATTCTAACCCCAAATTATCTCTTGATTGTAATTTTCAATAATTTGACAGATTTTAATGTTAAATGACCAGACTCTCTCTCCAAAAGTTGTGGTTCACCCTATTATCTTGAAATAACTCCACAAATCCAATCAAAAGCAGAAACAGGAGTCCCTCTTTATTTTTTTAGTGTTCATGTACTATGTATCCCCAAGATTGAAGACGCAATCCCCATTTATATCAGTTTGTAAAGAAGACAAAAATGAAGACAAAATAACTCTGCTGAGCTGTTTGTGCTACAAAAACTGTTCCAGTTCCTTTCATGCCCAGATGTTCAGAGCAGTTCTTCAGTGCATTTTCAAGGAGGGGGAAGAAAAAAAATTATACAGCTTTTTTGTGGTTGCAGATTTCTTCCCTTTACTGAAACAGTGAGACGTGTAATGGCTGTCATTTTGAATAAGATGGTGGTGAGTAAAAGTAAAATAAATTGAAAAAATAACTCCTGTAAACTTGAACTATTTGTATAATTAATGTAACAAAAAAGACTTTTTTTTTTCCATTTCTGAAATGTTTTACAAAACTCTTGCAAAATTTAGTGGAGGTGATGTTTTAGAAAGATTAAACATATAATAAGGGAGAAGAGCCTTCCTAGTAGCAATTTTGGAAATGCTCAGGGAAAAAAATATTCAGTGAAAGGTGGTGGTGTGAAATTAATTATAGAAATGTTTAGAAGATACAAGAGGCAATAAAAAAATGCTGGTTTTCTACAAATGAAAATGGGCAATAACTTTGTTAGTTGTGGAAAATACATGGTGGTGGAAAGATAATGCCAAATAAAAAAGAATAAAAGCACTTTTCCCCATTGATATTAAGCACCCAAATAACTAGAAAAACTCTTTAAGAAACCCGAAAGACCCCTCAAGATAACATTTTAAACCTTGTTTAGCCCTATCCCTGAAGACTTGTCGAGATAATGACACAGTTTAGGAAACTGCCTCAGGACATGCTACGAAATTACAGGCATTCAGTTGTAAACCAAACTGTTAAAAACGATTCTAACATGTCAAGTGGGAGGACATTTAGGCACCCACAGCTTTGTTAAGTGTGTGTAGTGTAGGTTAGGGAAAAGAACTGATGCTTTAACCAGAGGCAGGGAGGTGGAAGAGGAGATAGTAATTGGTTAGGACTCTAATTAAATAAATGTGTATACACACACACTTTTTGTTTTCTGTAGGAAGTATGCACAGCTGCCTCAGAATTATTGTGAAGTTTTCAACGTAGCAGAACAGCTGTGTGATTCTGTGATAAAGTTTAAGATATATTAAGATACTTTTGCTTTTCTTACAAAATTATACCTGCCAAAATTGTCAGACAATGGCACTGTTTACAGTATATTTTTGTGCAGAAGAAAACTCTTCACTTTTCCTTCTTTGAAGCAGAAAACTGGAGCAGGTGTACACAAAAGGTCCGTTTTTATGTGCTTATCAACCATTACAGCTTTTACTGCTCTTAGAAAACTGAGTTGTTGTGTTTGTGATTGACAGAAGTCACATACAAATAGATGAAGGAAATTTTAATACATATTACATGTAGGAATGTATTCCTAACAGGGATATAATTATGAATTAAAATCCTATTCAAAAGAAGCTGTGTGCATTTTTTGAACTTGTATTTTCATGGCCAAGTGCTAAATAAAGTGTGGGGAAGCACCACTCGTAGCTGTTTCAGAAGGTAGAGAAATTATATTTAAAGGATGGAAGTGAACTTGAGAAGTAATTGGTTTTAGAAAAGCACCTAAAAGTAAATACTAACCTGCTTCCTGCATCTGAATCTTGCTGCCTGTTTTGAGTTTCTAATAACTTTTGTTGATGAGATAGACTTATCTAGGTTTGTGTATGTAATTTTTCTGAGTAACTATTATTAGAGCAACGTTTGCATAATGTCCAGTTTACTTCATAAAAGAACCAAACACAAAAAGAAAAAGGAAAGCCCCAAAAAAGGAAAATTACATTAATTCCAGTGATCCCTGAAGTCAAACTTTTGAATATTCAAGTAAATTTTATGTTATAAGGAGCTGTCACTACTTCACAGCTATGGATGCCAAAGCAATTATGTTTGCAAACCTTGAGATGAGTCTATTTTTTTTACCCTCTCACTTGGGAGCAGGGAAGCAATCTGGCTGAATATTTAGGCAATTAATGTTGAAATTAGCTCCAACTTCTGAATTTTAAGGAGTTTAGAAAACTATAATCACATATAAATGAACTTTCTGGCACTTCTTAAAGAATATTATTTTCTGAATCAGGCATTAGCTTTAAAATGTGGGTGGAGATAGGAGCGGGGCTCTGGCAATCCTGTCCCTGCCAGGTGCTGCTGTGTCTTGCTGAAAGAAGCTAAGACCTTGCAGCTTAGGGACAAGGGGAGCAGTGGGGAAGATTATTTGGGAGATTTAATTTTTCTGACTTATGTTTACGCTGCTCCTTAGTCTGTCCTCCCTTTGGAAAGAAGCTGCTCTCTCCCAGGTGACTTCCCCAATGCTGTCATGAGCTGTTTGGGTTAAAGTTTTGTACGAGCATCCTATCTGTTGGCCTGTCTCCTTTATCCTCCAGAAAGTGGGATCAGCTGCCAGGGTGAACTCCATCTCACTAGAGCAGAGAGGTGGCAAGGCATGACTGTGGAAGGGATTTGTGTTCAGTTGTGCCAAATTGCTTCTAGTGTTTTCGAGAAGGCATGTGAAGATTTGTAAATGTTTGTGTCTCCCAAAGTCTGGAAGGAAACTTCACAACATGACAGAAGGCATACACCTGAGGTCAAGGCTTTTTTATTGTTGAATTTCAAAGCCCAGCAGAGAGGCAGGGTGTCTAAGGAAGGGTTAAATTTTCTATGTAGGAAGAATTTTAGGCAAAGAAACAGTATGTGAATTGCTACTTTTTCTAACTTTACCAATAGTGATGTGAATGGTGATGTTCTGTGAGGTTGTCTTGGCCAATTCTCTGGTTATAAATTGCATTCTCAGTTTTTTCAGTACAATGGTGAATTGGTGTCCAGGAGCAATCAAAGAATAAGCACTGTGACATTAAAAATGTAATTTATTTGATAGTTAGCTCCCAGTCAGTGGCAGCAAGGAGCTATTGCATCACTACAGGAGATAAAGATCTCACCTGAGTCACAGAATATTCTGTATTGGAAGAAACCCACAACAATCATCAACTCCAGCTCTTAAGTGAATGGCCCATCCAGGGACAGAACATATGACCTTGGTGTTATTAGCACCCTGCTCTAGCCAGCTGAGCTAATCTCAGAGAGTTATTGCTCTCTAAATTTTGGATTCTATGTTGTTTAAAAGATGCTCCCATCCCATGAAGGCTTTTAAGTTGGAAACACTTGAAGGCTCCGTTCAACACCTGCTCACCTAACACTGGCCTTATGAAAGATTCTGTGGCAAGAGAAACCTTTGCTAAGCCTGCTGAGGAGTTTGCTGTCAGTGCAGGCTGCCTTAGGTGCTGTGCAGCAGACAGGCTGTGAGTAGGTTAAGTAGGGATTGGTGGAAAACAGCCTAATTCAAGTATAATCTCTGATTTCCACTGAAAAAGGAGGGCTGTAAGTGGGAGTAATTTGCACATACAGGAGTTGGGGAGAGCAGAAGGAAGGATGTTTGCTGAGCTTGGGTGAATCCTCACATTCATTTTCCTCCTCTTTGTGTATCTCATGACATAATTACCATCAGCTGAGGTGAGGAGGTTAAGATAGTCACACAGAGGAATTTATATGTCTGCCTTGAGATATACAGTCAACACAGTTAGAATGTCCCAGGAACAACTGTGGGGCAGGTCAGACTCCAACAGCAACACCTGTGCAGCTGGCAGCCAAAGCCTTGATCTGTCTTGGGACATCCTCCAGTGTGCCCTAAACCACCAGAGTTCTGGGAATGTGTTTGCTCTAAAACAGAAAGGGGGATTAGTCTTGAGTAAAGCATAATCTTGGTACATGGGTTTAAGTTGCCTTATAACATCCTGGAAACAAGAATTCACATTTCCTTGTGTTGGCTTTTGAGATTCTAAGTTGTATTTTAATGTAGTACTCCTAAAGGCTTGGTAGGCTGGTAAATAGTTCTGTGTTTAAGGAATTAAGTGTTGTTTGGTTGCAGAGCTTACTATGAAATACATGCTTCGTGGTGTTTTGGAGTTTAAATACATGTTCGTGCTATTTTGGAGTTTAAATATAGATGTTATTAAAAATAATTTCAAGTCTCTATTTCTGTAGTAATTTCTCTTCTTATCATTTCGACAGATCTGAGTGACTGCAACATTTTCCCAGCAAAGAATAAGAATACTGCTTTTAGGTGTATGTGGTCCCTGAGACACGTTGGGGGGGTTGTATTGTTTTGATATTTATTTCTTTTAATAGAACTAAACCAGTGCTGCACCGGCCTTATTTGCTAGTGACTCTTTTAGTTCCAGAGCTCATGAAATATGGCTATGAATTGTTTGCAGGTATATGAAGATCCTTTCACACTGATGAGCAAGGAAGGAACTAATTCCATCACATTTGTTATCATCAATGACACCAAGAAAAATCTTCATCTGATTGTTTGGACTCAAATAAACCTTGCAGCAACCACTGCCCATTCTGGTCCTCTCTCACTGCTGGTTTCTAAGGTCCCTCAAAGAGATCGTGATCCTCATATGAGAAACAGAGGAGATATTTCTGTTTTTCTACTCAACTTTGCAAATCACTTAGCAGGAATCAGTGAAACATTCCATCACGGAGAAACTATTCACAACTTTTGAGGGATGGAGGTTTACACAGTTCAGGCTTACATTGTTTTAACATACCATGCAACACTGGTGACAGTGGAGACAAATGATCATTTATTTATTGTTCTGCTTTTTTCATTATCCCAGGGCTAAAGTAAACCACAGGCTCTTGTGGCCAATATGTTATTCCTCAGTGTTAGAACTGTCCCAGGCAAGGTTTTTATATGGATTTGAAATGATCTTCTAAGATGCCCAGGTGAGTTGTTCTGTTTAGTTGATTTTTTTTTTCCTTTTAATCTCATTAGAGGCATTTGGTTTGAAAGTGAGACACACAAAACTAAAATAAACCAGGCACTGATACTAGACTTGGACTTTATAGCATTAGAGGCTGATATTTTTGAGTTAGGAAAATTTTTATTACAGGCTTTGAAAGAAGTACTTTATATAAAAAGATTGGTCCAGTTTCAGAGAAAGGTGTTATTATACAGCAAGTTTGAATAAACTTGTTATATATTAATATTAAAATACAGAAAAAGCAGTCAGTATTAGTGAAGTAGACATACGTCAATATTGGCAAAATAGACATAGCACTGCATGTAAACTGGGATTTATTTATTCAGTATCCAGCTATTCCTTTCTAGTGGATTATGAAAGCACTTTGACTTAGATTTTTTTCCATATTCAAGAGAGTGAAAGTTTGACTTTTGTGGTTAAGTAGGCTCTGGTGATTAAAGGTTTGATTCCTCTTTTTGCCAGGTACATTTTGCATAACCTTGGCAAAGTAATTTCATCTTAATGTGACTTTTAGTTCCTCACTGAGTTCTTAAGGATAGTAATGTAAAACCTGTAGCTAATACATTATTCTGTTCAGGTGTAGGTTTTCCCTCTAGACACCTATATCTAAACATGAATTAATTATGGAGGAGAGAATGAAAGTCCATTTTTGCAAACAGTACTTGCTGAAGAACAGCAGTCTGTATGTCTCTTATAATTTTATAAGGTGATATATAACGTTAATAGGACTGAGAATGCATTTATGAGAAATACTGTGGAAAGTTTTTGACTTCCTTTGTTTGATTAAAAGAATTTTTATTCATGTTTATAACTGATGATAGAAATTGTAGAATTTTCCAGTTTTGCATGCAAAATGTAGTCTATAATGATTTTTTGTATTTTAGTTTATTCCAAAATACCAGTGATCCACCAGACTATGAGCTTATAAATACATGATTAATATCAGTCAGGGAATGAGCAGATTTTTTTTTAAAATATTTGGCTTTACACAGTGACTGGGCAAACATTCCTCTGAAATCTAAGACGCTCTGATTGATGTGAAGCAACAAAGAGTAAAATACTGAATACTGTTGCATCAAGAGGCATTAATACTTTATGTAAATCACTTCCTATTTTCCAAAGGCTTCATTTGCTTTCTATCTAGAAGAAAGGAAGGCACAGAGATGTACAGTGTTGGCAGGAATAAATGGTGGAGGATGCTTGCAGGACTGTGTGGAACTGTATAGATAACGGGTTTTTCCAGTTCTGGATTTGGGGCTGATTCTGTTGCATACTGCATGGTTCAGTGGTGAGCACAGTGGTTCTGGGTTAAAAATTGGACTCTATGATCTTAGAGATCTTTTCCTTAATTATTCTATGAATCTATAATTCTATGACAAAGGAACAAAATATGAAATCACACACCAGGGGAGGGAGGGCTGTTATGCCTGTCTTGTGGTGCCAGTATGGTCTGCATAGGTTTTTGGTGTTGTTTGAATGTTGTTAGTCTCCCTACTCAGAGCAGCACACTTGGAAGTCACTGATTTGCAAGGGGTCTGTGATTTATCTCTGACCACAGCAAACACTGGTCAGGCCCATCACCCACCACAGCCCCACTCTGCAAAGAGCAGTACAGAGATCCCTGCAGTTGTCCTTCCTGGGGCTGGTGGGTTCTACTTCTCTGTATTTTCAGTTCATTTAATGTGGAAAAAAGAGCAAGGATGAGGATTTCTGTCAGTTCAGCTGTGGCACAAGAGGTCATGATGACATCCTGGCCTGGTGGATGAAAACAGTTCTTAGGGGAAGGCTTCCACATCTTGTTGAAAGCAGTAAGGTAGGAACTCAGTTTACCTCCTTAGTTTATGGAGTTTCTCAGTTAGTGATCCAAGAGAGAATGTTATTGAGCTAAAGTTGTCTTCATAATTGTCTCATAGTAATTAAAATCCATATATTAACTGAACGTGGTTATAAACAATTCGTGAAGATCAAGAGCTAGGATTTTTTTCCAAGGAGTTGCATGTGTGTATTCCATGTAAAGGATTTTTTATCTCTCCATCTAAATTGTATTTTTTTTTTTCTGCTCTTAATTTAAGCTTAAATTTTCTTTTTGGGAGTGGTTTGAGTATGTATAATTCTAATTATTTTTTCCAGGAAAACTATTGTAGAACAGTCAAGCATTAACAGTGCATATTTACAGCCTACAGGAGGTTGAGTGCCTGGAGAGGAAGGTTTCTTAGTTTTATATTCATGATATTTTATTCACATCTGTGTAACAAAGGCTCATGTGGTATATATATCTTCTGAACATATGTATTGCTGAAAATTGTACGTAAGCATGTTGCCACAACAGAAGTGCATGACAAGCCTTTAATTTCCTGGCATACCCTTCAAGGCACAAACCAGTTTGGTGGAGGGCTGGGCTACAGTCACTGGAAATTGCTACATCCCAGCGAGGCAAGGAGTGTCTCTGTTTCCTCCCCTAATGTGCCTGTGCATGCTCCATCCTGCTGCTCTTCTCTCCCTCCTTTGAATTCAAGCTGATAAGAGCTGTGGAGTTCTCCTTGGGTTTCCCCAGGGCTATCTATGAGGGCAACATTTAAAAAGCTATGGTAAGTTTGTGGCATGTTTGAGAATATTTATGGTTAAGGTTAGTTTTATTTTCTGAAATGCTGGTGGTGGTCGGTGGCAATCTGGGACAATTAGGTACTCTTCTTGATAGACATAGGCAGAGGTGCTGGACTGAAGATGTTTACACTTTAAATTGTTGATAAGTAGCAAAACTACCCATAACTCTTCTTGCTTCCTGTAAGACTCTTGGTAATAGCAATGTGCAAGATGAGAAGTTCATAGTGCAAGATGAGAAGTTCATAATGCCAGAGTAAGGTGCAGGTTTGAACTAGCTCCCACCGGACTGAGAATAGATTTCTTCTGCCTTACTCAGAATACAAGAGGAGCTGTATGGAGGAATCCATTTGGCTGTCCTTTTAAAGTCAGAAGAGATGGAGAGATTTATCTGCAGTGATAAGCTGTTGCTGTGTCATACAAGCACCTGAATAACAATGTCTTTGTGGTGAGAAGGAACTGCAGTATTTCATCATAGGTTTGCCCAGCTGGTGAAGAGGGCTTCAAACAAAGATTGCCAAGAGAGGGGAACCACAATCTATCCCACTCCTACCAGTTTGATGCCAGTGCCAGCAGGAGATGCCCAGAGGCTGGAGAGGGATCACACAGATCAGCAGGAGAGCACCTGAAGAACAGGACAAAGGAATTGCTGCCACTACAGTCAGTAAGTTGGCTTCATCAGGGGCCCAAGTTAAATATCTGTGCAAACACAGGTACCATGGGGAATAAACAGGAGGAGTTAGAGATGTGTGAAGGCTGCAGCGCTGTGATCTGGTTGTCATCAGTGGTCAGATGGTTCCCATGACTGGAGTGTTGGAATGGAAGGACTTGGGCTCTTTAGGAAGGACAGGCAGAGATGAGGAATGAGTACTGTTCCCCATGATAATGACCAGCTGGAATGCATGGAGCTCTACCTGGGGATGGATGAGGAGCTGAGTGAGACCTCTGAGTCATGATTAAAGAGAGGGAAGGGACAGGTGACATTACAGTGAGGGTGTGCTACAGGCCACTTGACCAGAAAGACTGAGAGTATGAGGGTCTCTATAGACAGACAGGAGCATGCTCACATTCACAAGCCCTAGTCCTTGTGGGAGACTTCAACCACTCCAACAGCTGTTGGAGGGACAGCATAGCAGGACATAAGCAATCCAGGAGGTTCCTGGAACGTGTTGTTGATAACCTCCTTCTCCAAGTAATAGAGGAGCCAACAAGGAAAGATGCTTTGTGTAACCTTGATCTCACCAACAAGGAGGGGCTGATGCAGAAGGTGAAATTCAAAGGGCAGACTGGGCTGCAGTGGCCATAAAATGATGGAATTCAAGATCCTTGGGGCAGCAGGGAGGAGGCACAGCAAGCTTGCTGCTCTCGACTTCAGGAAAGCAGGCTTTGGCCTCCTCAGGGTTCTGCTTGGTAAAATACTGTGGGATAAAGCCTTGGAGTGAAAAGGGACCCAAAAAAGCTGATTAATATTCCAGGATCGCCTCCTCCAAGCTCAGGATCAATACATCCCAATAAAAAGAAAGTTATGCAAAAATGCCAGGAGGCCAACAAGATGCTCCTGGGCAAACTCAAACACAAAAATGAAGCCTACTTCTAGAGGGTGGAAGCAAGGACAGGTAGCCTGGGAAGAATACAGAGAGATTGTCCGAGCAGCCAGGCATTTAGTTAGAAAAGCTAAAGCCCTGATTAGAATTAAAGCTGATCAGAGATATCAGGAGACATCAAGGGCAACAAGAAAAACTTCTATATATATGGTAAAGAAAGATAACGGGAAGAGTAGGCCCTCTCTGGAAAGAGACCTTGTTACCTGGGATTTGGAGAAGGCTGAGGTATTCAATGACATTTCTGCCTCAGTGTTCACTGACAGGTACTCCAGCCACACTGCCTAAATTGCAGAAGGGAAAAGTGTGTACTGGGAGCATGAGAAACCACCTGCTCTAGAACCAGAAGCCTGTGCTTGAGACCACCTAAGGAACTTGAAGGTGCACAAGTCCATGAGATCTGATGAAATGTATCTGAGAGAAATGTTCTGAGAGAACTGGCAGATGAAGCGCCTAAGCCATTTTCCATTGTGTTTGAGAAGTCCAGTTAAGTTCCCACTGACTGGAAAGGGGAAAATATAATGCCTATTTTAAGAAGGAATATAAGGAAGACCCAGGGAACTACAGTCCTGTCAGTTTCACTTCAGGGTCTGGCAAGATCATGGAGCAGATCCTCCTGGAAACTATGTTGAGGCACATGGAAAATTGGAAGGTGATTTGTGACAGCCAACATTGCTTCACTAAAGGCAAATAATTCCTGACAAATTTGGTGGCCTTCTATGATGAGGTAAAGGTGTTGGTGGATGAGGAAAGAGTGACTGACACCACCTACCTGAGCTTGTGCAAAGCATTTGACCCTGTCCTGTAGGCTTCCTAGTTCAGGGTTTTGAGTGACAGAAGTTGGGTTACTGCTCCGCCTGTCACACTGGTTTGGGAGGGACTCTGCACTGTTCCTGGTGGGTGGTGAACATTTTTCAGTCTGTAGATGTTACTTGTGGCAGGACTTCTGTCTGGAGTGGTTCCAAATTTGGCTTATTGTATTCTAAAAAAACCCCACATTTGAAATCCTTAAACAGAAAAATAATAATAGTTCATAAACTTTTCTGAAGGAATTAGATGGAAAGAACCACCAGACTTCCCTCTGCAAATGTATAATCATAATATTTCCAGATGGCTTCAGTAATTTTGCCACATCTGTAAGCAGCAAGCTGGGAATGAACTAAGCAAAAGGTAGGCAGCATTCTTTCTGTCTGTTCTAACAGGTGGTACGTTGGTAGGAGACAGAGAGTCAAAGGTTCTAATAGAGCTGTCTGACAAACAGAAAATCACCTGAAATAAAAACTTTCATTTTATCGTATACAAGACTTAAATTTACCTGAAATCACATTTAATTGTTTTATTTTTTGCCTCAGAAATCCCCACTTCTGTTAATCCTGATTTGGAATGGTGATGATTTAAAATATAAATAAATGAAAAAAAAAAAAGTGGAATTTTCTGCTGAGATGAATCTCAGTTCTAGAAAATGTTTCTTCATCTATGTATTGTTCAGGTTTTGAAATAATTAAGTGGGTGATTTGTATCTCTAGTATTATCAGGCTAAGTGCAGACTACAGTGTCATAACTTTATATTCTAATTAGATAGTAATTATCTTTTTGTATTTGTTCTAATCCCCACCTGGGATGGGCATTGCAAAATGTCATATATAAGCCACACCTTCTTGAATTTTTTCTTGTGAACATATGCCTGTTGATTAAACTCATTAAACGTTCTTGATCCCTGCTGAAGACCTTAGAATTGTGCATCACCCCTGTATCAACTGCACGTCATCAGCTACTGAAAGAATTTATACTCAGAAGGCCTATTTTGTAGGTACTGCCCCTGCTCCAATACAGTATTTTTTGGTGACCTTTAATGAGTCCAGATCAGTAATGCTGAGAAAGGTGCACTCTATTTGTGATAGCAGCCTGTGGTAGGTTGACCCTGGCTAGACCAGGTGCCACCAAATCTGTTCTATCACTCTCCTTCTCAGCTGGACAGAGGAGAGAAAACACAATGAAACATCATGAGTTGAGATAAGGACAGGGAGAGATCACTCACTGATTACCGTCATGGGCAAAACAGACCCGACCTCGAGAAATTAATTGAAGTTATTATCAACCAAAAGATCAGAGTAGGACAACAAGTAAATAAGAATAAGTAAATTAAATCTTTAAAAAGCCCTTCCCCCACCCTGCCCTCCTTTCTGGACCTAACTTTATTCCTGGTTCTCTACCTCCCATCTCCTAGCAGTGCAGGGAGACGGGGAATGGGGATTATGGTCAGTTCATCACATGCTGATTCTGCTGCTGCTTCCTTCTCAGGAAGAGGAGTCCTTTGCCTGCTCCAGCATGTAGTCCCTCCCCCTGGAGCCAGTCCTCCCCAGACTTCTCCAGTGTGAGTCCTTCCCACAGGCTCCAGTTCTTTATGAACAGCTCCAGCGTGGGTCTCCCATGGGGTCTTTTCCATGGGGTGCAGTCCTTCAGGAACAGCCTGCTCCAGCAAGGGTCTCCCACAGGCCCTACCAGGTGCCTGCTCCAGCTTGGGCTTCCTGCATGACCTCCTTTGGGTACTCACCTGCTCCAGTGTGGGGTCCTCTGTGGACTGCAGGGGCACAGCTGCCTCACCATGGTCCTCACCATGGGGCTTCAGGGGATTCTCCGCTCTGGTACCCGGAGCACCTCCTGCCCCTCCTGCTTCACTGACCTTGGTGTCTGCAGAGTTGTTGCTCTCACATATTCTCATTCCTTCTCTGGCGGTAAATTACTTCTGCCCAATAACTTTTTCCTTTCCTTTGTAAATGTCTTATCCCAGAGGCTCTACCACCATCACTGATGGGCTCAGCCTTGGCCAGTGGTGGGTTTGTACTGGAGCCAGCTGGCATTGGCTCTGTCAAGACACAGCAGAAGCTTCTGGCAGCTTCTCACAGAAGCCACTCCTGTAGCCCCCCTCACTACCCAAAGCTTGCCTGGAAAACCAAAAACATGGGCCCAGACAGCAGTTAGTTTAGATAACATAACTCTTTTTCAATTAATTGCCTTGTATGCAGAATTTTAGGAGGTTGGGGTTTTTTTGTCTTTGGAAGGTTTCTTTGTATTGCTTTAGACCCCGGTGCAAGAGTGACCCTTATGTCCAAATGCTGTCATATCAGTGTGGGGTACTGATTATGGATGGGAGCTTGCTGAAACAGTTTTGTTGTCTGGAGTGAAGAAAAATTGGTGCTTGGATCCCTAGCTGTCCCTTTTATCCTGCTGCCTGTCATTTTCTTCTGAAGAACACTGTGAAGTCCATAGCCAAGAAGTACAGCTCAGAGGTAGAAGTACAAAGGACTGGAAAAGAACTCTGGAAACAAGAATGATTGGTATTACAAAAGAGGTTAGACATATCTCCTTTTTTAAATTTTTTTCCTTTTTTTTTTTTTTCTCTTTTTTACTGGGTCTGATAATTGCAGATTCTGCTTGGAACAGAGTGTATTGCTGAAGTGTGGAATTTGTCCAGTGTGGAATTAAGCAATGCATTGCTGCCTTGCAAAAAGCACTTTAAAAACTGAAGGACTTTGCCAGTGGACCATATGCGAATTCTGAAACTTACATGACTGAGGTCAAAACCTGTGTATACTAAGCACTTGACAATACCATCACTTGACACTGAGGGTCTGCAACATCTTGTGGAAAGAGATCTGAAATTAGCCATCTGTCTTCAGAGTCAATGTAACTCTCTCTAGAGTTTTCTTTTTTAAAACCAGAGTTCTTAGAGTCATGTTGGTAGTTCAGTAATCTGAGGTAAAATGATTATGTTTTCAAGTCAATGTGCAGGTATAAATGAGTAGTGGTAGTCTTGCGAAATAAAACTGGGACAAAACCTATCAGACCCCTACTGAAGTGTAGTCTCACTGATGGGTGGGCTGGAGTTGTGGTCAGAAATTGCACTGCTGTCCATATCAGAATTTTTGCTAAAGAAGGTTTTCTAAGTTGGGCTCTCTAAAAACAGGTCATGAGCTGTATTTCCATGTAGATAAATCTGGATAAACAAGTTATTTCCAGCATATCCTTGGTGCATTTGAAATGCTGTCTCTTGAAAATTGCTTGTCATATCAAGACTTCCAGCTTGGCTGTTGTTGGCTTGTGCAACCAACATTTTTTTGTGCATTTTTAGATTTTCCCTCTTCTCAACCAATTTCTATTCTCTATTGATATTCTCCTCTTTTGTGCCCACCTTTCTTCTCCATCATTGCTGCTTCTACTCTTATTTCCTCTCTATTCTTCCCTTTCCATTAGCTCCATAGTACTACCCAAACCAACAAAAATCTGATGCTAGTGTTGGGTTCATTTCAGCTCAATGACAAACTTGTCTCCTTGTGGTTGCCTCTCTTTGTTGAAACCTTAATAGCAATGTAAAACCAGCCGTGAGTCTGGGCTGGCTGGAATGCTGTGCCTCTGAGCCACATCTGCAGTGTGGTGCAATGATGGGCTGTAGAGCAGGTGCTGCCTGTGCTGATCAAGCATCCTAATCCTGTGTGGGCTGCAGTCCACTGGTTTTGCTGTCATACCCCCAGTATTTGGCATGAGATTTTCATGCTTTTACTATTTTATCTAACTGTATTAAAACACTCATAGGTAACATATTAGTGAATGTTAGCAGATTTTTTTTCTCCTCTGAATATTTCCCATTTTCATTTAAAGTTGATGATTCACAAGTAGCTGAGGAGAGACCTTAGCATATCCTTAGTTAATGCAATGCACAGTGCTGGTGTTCTGGACTTCCACTTGGCTGCTGCTGACCTGTGTGTGTTTTTGACTTTGTGTTTATCTGACTGTTAATCTGTCATGACACTGCCACTTCCAAGCAGTAATTCGCTGAGCTTGAATAACCCAAGTTTTGAACTTTCTGACCAGTATTATTAAATGGGGACAGAATTAGTCAAGGAGAAAAAAAATCCCTGTTCTTGCCGAACTTTGTAATGCTATAGAGCAGGCTAAAATTAGCCCTGTTATTCTTCTTCTTGCTTTTAGGCATCTCAGGGTAATTATAATGGGAAAAGCCAGCCCAGCTATCATTCAAATAAGCCTAGGTTTTAAGGCAATTTTTTTAATGATTTGCCTTTCCCTCTAAGTAAATCAAAGATTACAAAGATTAAGTTAGTGGTTGCTTTTTCTTGCAGAGAGCATTTCAGGTGAAAAATGAACCAGTGGTAAATTAAAGGCAGATATTCAAACAGAATAAAATAATAATCAAAAAGTGGACCAGACAGCAAATGCAGCTGATGCTGAGGAGGGTTGGGTGGAGTCCCATTTCTGATGTTTTGGTTAGTTAAAAGCTGTGATTATGTTCCACACGAACTGCAACTTGGTATATGCATTTTGCATTTATTAACTATGTTACGAAGATGATACAGAGATGAAACCGTTATGGAGGATTTGGAATGGAACAAGCATGCTAATGAGCCTATGCAAAAATGCATCTATTAGCCAGATGGTGAGTTACACAGACATTAGTTTCTGTTTACCATCTGTTTAATCCTCAGAAAGAGGCAGGAAAGGAGCTAGAGATGGTGTAGAGGAACAGCAAACAGTAACAGTGTAGTAACCTTCACAATATGTCCTGAATGTCACTTTTCTTAATTAGTTCAGTGAAATACCCCTTGTGTCTGGCAGTAGATACCAAATTACTGCAAATTCTCTAAGTTTCTCCAATGCTTCATTCTCCACTGCATCTCTGTTTCCCAATATTCCCTCTAAAAAGAAGACAAGTAGTTCCTCACCATGAGCAAAACACTTATGGTGGTTCAAAGCAAGTTACAATTGGAAAAAAATGCTTTAAACTGTTTTCAATGTGTATCTCTGGGAAGAAAAAAAAAGGTCCTGAATGCAGGGAGAAGAAGACCTTAAGATCAACTAGTTCGATGACCTCCTCAACAAAAAAGTATTTTTAAAGGCAGTTTACACTCTTAAACTTCTCAATTTATGGAGTGACAAAGTCAGGAAAAATAATTGCTAGAAGTGCTGTTGACAGAGGGCTCTATTTTAGTCTGAAACTGGAAAACTGAATTGATTAATAACTCTGTTATAGGTTCAATTCAGCAGAAGATTCAAAGGCACTTAAAACTTATTTTTCCTTGTTCACTAGAGGGTAGCAGAGAGAATAGTGAGAGCGTTTCAGCACAGCCTGTCCTCAGTAGCAATGAGTTCACTTGCAAGCTTCTGTGTTCTTAGACTAATCTGGTGCCCTTCAGGCTTCTTGGTAGAGCAGAAAGGGTACATTTGATGCTATAAGTGTAAACCAAACTGTAAAACTTAAAAGCATTCTTGATGTGATTTGATAAAATTAAAAATCATTCTTGGTTTTAGCACTGTTAATAACTGTTTGTTTTGTTGGTTTTTTTTTTTTCAAATAGTAAACATAAGCATTTTCAAGATGCACATTTTTAAGGAAGCATGTTTTTAGGAGCACTATATTGTGCATAGGGGACCCTGTCATATTTATGTTGGCAGATAATTTAAAAAATAATACCATGACCATAAAAGGTTACTTCTCTTCTAGGCTGTATTGGTGGACATTCCCCTGAAATAAATGCCTGTGGTCCAAAACTTTCTTCTGCTGCCACATTAAATACCTGACAAAACGAGTCATTATACTGTACACCAATAATGGAGACCTTGTGGCATGTCAGCTTCTACTGCACTAAAATTCAACAGATTTCATTATGAGTTACCAGTACCCTTTCTGTGCTGCAGATGTCCAAAGGAATATCAAGAGAAGAATTTCAAAAGCTGTGTTGAAGGGTAGCCTTCTACTCTTATGGTATTAATAGACAAGCCAAAAATGTTGCCCTAAAAGCAACATCCCCCTCCATCAATATTTATTGCTGTGTTTTTTCTCTGGCATTTAAGATTTTAAAGTGATGCAGTTCTATGAGGTGTTGTTAAAGGTAATATTACCTGACTGAGGCTGATGTTGTTACTGTGTTAAAAATCACCCCTTTCCCCTCCAAATAATTCACATTATAGGTTGCCTTTATTTGCCTGTGATGTAGAAAATTGAATTTAAAAAAACCTTCCTTAAAAATGTTTGCCCATCTCTGTTTTATATAGTCACTTGGGCATGAGGTAATAGAAAGGGACCTTTCATTAAGTAGTGGTATTTGCAACAGCAGGAACCATTTGAAATAGTGCTCATTTCCCAAATAGCCCTTCAGGTCCAAAGAAAATACCCTTTTGTAATCTCTCTGCATTGTGCTTGTAAAAGAAAAGTATGGAGTGAAAAACCTGTGTTGCCATCCTCCCCTCCCCCTTCCTGTCCCCATACACATGCAAAGATGTGCCCACAGCCCCTCACAACCTTTGAAGCTTTTGTGTGTGCCTTTGTGCCAGCCCTGCATTGCAAATAGAGAGGTGGGGGGACTTCTCTGGTGTTACCCAGCTTCATGTTCCACCCATCAACTGATTTATGTAGGGCAAATAAATATTTGGGAAATCTTTGAATGACTCATCCCTTTGCATTAAAACCATTCTCAATTTCTGCTTCACTTCTGGTCTGAATTCCACAAAGAGACTGAAATCCACAGAGGAGCTTCATAAATGTGCTCTTTATTAAATATGGCAAACAAAAAGAAACCATGTTGATGTGAGAACCATCCTCCTTGTTTTGCTGATTCAGATGTTTCATGATTAAACATTATAAACCAAAACTGAAATATAAACTCACTTTGTGTGCTATATAAGAAATTTAATATGGTCGTTTTCATCAAGTTGAATTGCCACATCAGTCTTCAAAGACTCTGGGGGCTTTGGAAGGTTCGTGTTGCAGCACAGCATACAGATGTCCTGCCTAGGGTAGAAGCTTTATTGTGTTTCACTTGTGTGATGGATCATGTCTGTGCTCCGTTCTTTTATCTCTGTTATAGAAAACCTTTTGGACTTTGATTGATACTTGGGAATGTAAATAATGCAATTGGTTTTGATGTGCTCCAGTGAGAGGGAGCCATAGGACAAGAAAAAGCCAGATAATATCTCATCTTCCTGAAATCTAGATTGGAATTAGCTGCAAAACAAGTTATATTTCCCACTTTCAATTAGTTTCTTATGTCTTTTTAATGAATTCTTCTAAGACAATTTTAAAGAACAAATTTCTACAAAGTTATGACATTCATTTTTAAAGATGTAATACTCAATATTTATCTGTACTGTAATGCTGCTCAGGAAACTGAGATTTGCATAGAATTTCTGAGACTGCCACTCCACTGCAGTAGTAATTAGTGCAGTCTTCAGCAACTTCTCGCTACCAGGATCCTGTTAGTGTCTGTGTAATGTGTATTTTTAAAAATCCCCTCTACATCATGCCCCAAAACAACATGAGCACCAGTCTCTCCCAGTCCAGAACTTTGATACCTCAACCTCTTTGATGTTTGGGCCTGTAGGATTTGGGGTATCTGTGTGTAGTACTGCCTTCTGCCTCTGTTTTCGCGTTCTTTTTTTTTTTTCCCCCTGCCCCATCAGCCTGGGTTTTTTGCACAGACTTTGCTAAAATATAAGCACCAAGCTTCTGTGTTTTGAATCCTGTCATCTGAGATCCTAAACCCTTCAATCAGGCTGAAGCATTCTCCATTTCTTTGACTTCTCAGGAAGTTTTTCCTCACAGAAATATGTTTTAATTGTTCAGGGTTAACTCTTCAGCAGAAAAGACTGAAGAATACTTTGCCAGTGTTGTGCATGGCAGGATAATATCATTCACCTAGATGTTGTTGGTACTCCTGGACACTGACACTTTAAACTGCACTTCCCCAATGCTTTGGGGTCTTGCTTTCCCTGGTGTTATCTGTCCGGTGAGTCTGACAGGTTACATCCAGATGTTTCCAGTTGATGTTGTCTCAGGATGGGGGACAAAAGGGTCTCACCTTCATAATCAAAGGGCAGCTCATGGAGATACATGGACCAGCCTGGTACATACATTAAATAGAATTTATGCAACATGGAACTACTTAATAGTGATGAATGTAATGATTTCTCATTATCCCAGTTTATTTATCTCATCTGTTTTTTCATTCTGTTATCTTCTTTTAGTTGGCCAATGTGCAAATGCTTATTTTGAAGGTAAGTTTGTCTATTTATGTTTATAAAATGCCAGTAATTTTCCTGATACTGTCAAATCATAAGTAATAGTAGCGTGATTCAATGTACATTGAATACACAAACCAATAGTTAAGAATTTTATTAATTTTCTTACACTGTGTTTATGAGCTCCCAGAGAGTTTTATGTGCATTCAGGCCCCTTCAGTTCCTGTGCTTGATGTCATTAAACCAGACTGTTGAATTTTTTTAACTTACCAACCTTGATGGCCTCTCATTAATAAACAACTTGTTAAATTGACAAATTTCTGCAAGCATGGACTAATTATTCAAGAAACTAGTGAAAATAATAATTTGGAAGGCATGAAGCCATCTACAAATTTATAGTTTATGTAAGGATAGCCTAGACCATGGAAAAGTTTCAGTAAAGACTGAAATGTTTTGAAAGTAGGACAATCATGCAAAATCATGCAGGGATATAAATGGCAAGTATGCACATATGCACAGTATTTCCATGAACCATTCAACTAATTTTTGTTCCGTGTCAAACTTGTCATCACTGTTATTTCCACCTTCCAGTTCTTGATGCTGCAAATGTGTGTGTTAACCAGTTATGGTTTGCTTGGTGTTTAGGAGTATCTTTGCCTTCCCTCTCCCCACTGTGTTGGTGATGTAAACATGACACCTCTCCCAATGCTGATGACATTTGCTAAATATTTGGTGCCTGCTCCTGTGATTATCCTCTGTACACAGCCGTGCACTTCAGAGGGGGAGGATGGTGGGGGGTACAGACAGAATTAATCCTGCCATAAGGATGTCTGTCCTCTGCTGCTGACGGTGCCAGTGTGAGGCACTAGCTGCATAATGTGTCCTTCTCTCCCTCAGTCTTTTTGTTCCCCTTTGAAATTGCCTTCTGTAAGCTTCCTCCATGGCAAGGCACAATTGGTTACATTGGTTAGTAAAGGAAGAGGAAGAGAATATTGTAGTTGAACAAACCTCTTTACCTTTCTTATCCTTATCCACTGGAAACTAAAGCAAGGTTTTTTTAGGTGATTTTATATATTTCTGCTACATGGGTAGTATCTTGTGTAAATTAGGTTTAATACACAGACATGTGTACGTAGCCATGTGTGTACAGCCTCATGCCTCAAGTGTGTGTCCCTGTTTGAGCTTGCTTTATTTCCATAACTTGTTACAGTGCAGCTGAGTAATAGCATTAAAAATTGTTCAAAGCCCTGCACTTTAAAATAGTCCTATTGCATTGCTTTAGGTGCATATAGATATCCCCTCAACACAGGCATGCTAGGGAAACTAGGACAGTGTATTCTGTGAGTGTGTGCTTCCATGTAGCATCTAGAAACTGTTTGGATACTTAATTGATATCAATAGTGTAACTGGTTATTTAAATTCTTGAATTGAACGTTTAAACAATAACATTGTTTTGAACATTTAAATAATAAAAACTGCATGTATTGTGATCTATGAGTGCCTTTATCATTTGCTAGTAAGAACTTTTTGTGTCCCTACTCCACTTATGTTTTTGGTTAAGAAGAAATGTGGGCTTTAAATCTCATAAGCAGGTGATTTCATATAGTCTATATAAATGAGAGTTATGAAAGCACAGTGTGTTTAGTGAGGGAAGGCCCATGCTGACCTTGCCTCCCTGAGGACAAGGAGCATTCTGGATGCCATTCCATAATCTTTCATTTTTATTGGATATTTGGAATATCTTCGTTGAGAAGTTACTGGCCTTTGTTACAGATTTTAAGTGTATGACCTATGAGGCATGGAGACAGCATGGATTGTCTGCAGGGTGCCTGGAGGTTTTAGTAATTTAAAGTCTTTAATATACCCTAGCTGTCAGGAATGTCCAGGAAAGGGAGTGCAGGGGAAGTCACTCTTACCAGCAGTGCTTTCTATACAGCACTGGAAGATCTTATTCAATGGGGATGAGCCAATACTTTGACCATTTCAGTTTTTTTAATCTCCCTCGTTCTTATGCATGGGGGAAGTTTATTTGGCACATTGTAAGCACTGATTTTCTCAGAAAGAAAAACAAGACAGCATCAAATGAAGCTGCACAACAGACTCCAATCCCTGGGGTTAGAAAGGAAAGTCCTCTTTATATCTATAGGGGAGGGGAGTATTTAGGTGCAGCCTCGCCTGCTTTGTCTGTGTTGGGCATGCAAAACTGTGGGATTAGCAGATGCAGTTCAAGTGGCCTCACGCTGGAAGTGGCACAATAGTTGGCTGGTGCATAACTTGTGTCTGTTGACCTGGTCATTGCTGCCTCTGAGCTAATGCCCAGACAGAGGAGTCAGCAGTCACTTTCACTGTGTCTGCATTGTAAGAACAGTCAGGGGAATAAAGCAAATGCCCGGTGGAGATTAAATCTCTATACACTTAGTCTTCATTCACAAAGTCCTAATGGTGGTGGTAGAAACAGGAGGGGAAACGACAAAGTTTTGCAGTTACTCATCCTCTTTTGCTGAGGAAAAAGACAAAATGCAGTCTCAGGAAATTTGCATCTCACTGGATGGTCTCTCATTTTCATACTAATCTGGTTGATTAATAGGTGATGTGGGCAGGGACAGCTTTCTGGTGCACCTTCTGCCTGCCAAAGCCCTGACATGTGAGTACATGAAATGCAGAGCTTCCACATCAGCTCTGAATTTCAGCAATAATTTGTTTTCAGTATCTCAAGGTATAGCTCAATATCTTAATGATTTTATTTTTTCCTGATTGTTTCTGAATTGGTCCTCATTTATCATAATGACTTGTCTAATCACCAGTAAGTTTTTGAGTAGCTGTGTAGGTTAAAGAAGCCTCAAGAGAAGTAAGGCAGTTAACTTCATTGAAACTTTGTGGAGTTTGAACACATGAGTTATTTATGCTCTTTTGAAAGTCTAATTGGTCGGACTGCTTGTTATTTTTCTGCTTTCAAAAGCGCAAAGTAGCACTGGTAAGTTTTATGTATTTTTGCATGTGTGCGTACGTATTGCCTGCACCTCTTGGGGCCTGTTTGTGTTGCTGCTCTGACTGCTGTGCTGCAACCAAGAAACTGCTTAATAATGTTAATTCAGTGTTTGGATCGGAATTTCTTTGTTTATTTGTTTCCAAACAAGAACGAGCTCCTTCCTGTGTTTCCTTGTAGTCCTCTTGCAGCATTACAGGCTCCTTTGTTCTCCTCGGCTCTCGCTAGGGAGCTACCCTAGTTTCAGCAGCAAGGCAGATGCTTGCCAAGCCACCTCCTCTTGAGCTGAGCTCCAGAGCTACAGACAAACTGAGTGGGAGATTAGGGAGCTGCTGTATGACAGCAGGCAAAGGCAGAGCAAGCAGCAGAGGCAGAAATGAACTTTTTAAGGCTGTGCTTAAAAAACTGCTCTTTGAATGTGACAACAGATAGAATGCATCCAGAGAAAAAGCAATTTTACTGTTTTTCATAATTATTTACACTGATTTTGGCTTTAGCAGAAGATCATCTTTCAGAGGTTATCTGGTGACAATATTGTTGACTCTTATGAATAAGCATAATGAGGCTAGGGAAAAAGTAGTTGTGGTATCTTAAACATGCATTGTTTTTCAGCTCTTTTTCGTTTTAACCATGGATCCTCTCCTCTCACATCAACTTTCCTGTTGCCTTTTCAGTGCTTCAGAGACACCCATAGTCATTGCTTTCAGCAGCAGCAGCCAGGAGAGCAATGACTCCTGCCTGCTAAGGGATGCAGCAGGGCCTTTGATCACAGTCTGGAGGGCATAAGGAAAACATTGAGGAAAAGTGTCTAAATAACCACTTAAAGGAGAATGCTGGCAATAAAAGGGAGATGGGTAGAGGAACTGGAAGTGTCCCTTCAGAAAAAGAGTGAAACACAGCCAACTCTGAGTCCTTCTGCTTAACCTGGCTGCAATGAAATTCTCATCTGCAGGTTTTCCTTCTACTTACAAGGATGAGATTAGAAAGTAGTCACTGGGTGAATGTGCATGCAGGGATTTTTTTGAGGGAAAAATAGAAAGGGATCCAGCCTGTGCTGTTTTTCCTTCCATGGGGTTTTCTTTGTTCAGAAATTTAGGGGAAAAATCAAATACTATAGAGCTTCAGTGTCATTGTGCTCTGTGTCTTCAGTAAGCCCTTGGATAATTCAGCAAGTCTAATCCACTCTTTTTTAGGCATTATACCTTCTCACATTTTTGTTCTTAGGAGCTAGCCTTTCTTATTGAAAAAAAATATTTTTCCATAATTATTTACACGCACTTCTGTATCTAATAGAAAAGGTAAATAAAGTGATATTGTTTTACTTTTTCCCTATAATTTCTGCTAGGCTTATGGGAGGCAAATGTTTGTATCTGACACATATACAAGTACATGAAACAGTCAGAAAAATTGAGGTGATGATGGAGAGCAATTATTTCACTTCTTGAAGAGAAAAGCCTCTGATTAGGTGATATCTCAGAATAAAACTTTGAAGAACACGAGATTGAAAGTTGAAGGGATGTGCTTTGTACTTCTCTGGACGTGTTTGACCAGATTTAGTAATCTTGTGTGATGACTTCTTGGATGGCTGGCACTATCTGTCTCTCTCTGTAACTATATCTGGGTTTATATTATTTATATATTTTTAAAAATATAATTAATATCACTACAACATAATTCAGTAAAAATTACTGATGCAATTGTTAAAGATAAGTTTATGTAGTATATAGAGAGACATAATCTAAAAATATTAATGGTCTTTCTCTAGTTGCTCTTGAAGTATTCTCAAATTTCAGGAAGTACTTCATGACTGGATTGGTATCTGGTTCATGTTATTAATGACTTAATGAGAGTATAAGTATCAGCCATTTGAGTTTACATGTTTCTGATTTGGTGTCATGAAAAATGTCCCTTAAAAAAGGTGGGGGGGAGGGGGTGGTGAGAATGGCAGTGTCAGTTCAATTGTGAGCATCAGCTGTAGCAGCTTCTAGTCTATGCCAACAGGCCCCCTCCACATCAGCTGCTGCTTATCTCTTCTTCAGGAAAAGGAAAAGTGGATGAAATGGATGAAAAAGGATGGCATGAGCTTTCATTCCTACCATAAATCTGCTTGTAAAAATGCTCCCTAGCAATGGCATAACCTTTTCAGTTGCTTCTGAAATATTCTGAATCGGTCACCAATTGTTTGTATTTTGGCACAGTTAAAGGCTGTAGTTTGAGATCTCAGTCATTCTTTCACTGGTAGTAATAACATTTCTGATAGTAAAGGCAGTAAATTTTATCAGGTAAGCCTGATATAGCAAGTGTTTAAGAACATAAATTTTAGTCTCTTCCAACACTTTTGTTTAAAGCTAAAGGACCACTTTTAAACAACTAACTGAATCGGGATTTTGGATGTTTTACCTTCCAACTGTTTAGTAATCTCATATACCAAATTTTATCTATTTCTGAGACTCATAACGATGTGCAATTATTCTTCTATTTTCTGAGAGAAAGGAAGTACTCTGAAAATATATTAAACAATGCAAACATAATAAAAAAATATTCCCATTTTATTGTGTCTTATCTGATGCTAACCTGCCAGCAGGCTAAGCATGTCACAAAAATTAGGTCATATAAATTGTCTGCTTATGTGAAGTAAATGCATATTTAAATTAAAAACATTAAAAAAACTGTGTGTCAGGGTCTAAGTGTTTGAAACCTCTCCAAATTTGAATTCTCAAGACCTCTCTGAATTAAGTTCTCATCATGAATCCCTGGGGATGGTGAATATTTTATTATTAATGATTTTTAGGGATTTTTGGCACATTTGTTGCTCTCTGATAAAGCTCCTTGATGCTGAGCATCTCATGACAGCAGAGTTGAAACTGACTCCTTGGAAGATGCCCCAGCATTATCTGTATTGATATCTGCTGTCACAAGAAAGGAGAATTTTTTATACTTTTAAGTTTGAATTGCAACAAAAAAACCACATTTGAGAACACTGGGAGGTGAGTGCCAGTTATTGAATAAAATTACACCTTGAATCTGCGTGTTCAAATATCCTACACATTTCAGTTTTCTGAGTGAAATTGCCTGGGCCAGACTCTGAGTCTGACAGGTGACATAAATGGAGCTGAGCCCTTCTTATGAGCATCTTTTGAGGACTGGTCATTTATATTTGTCTGTCTTTTAGCATAGAGCTGTGGCTCACTGAAGTGCATAAAAGGTATTTAGCATTGTTCTATCAGTCTACATCAATTACTGTAACTTTGTGCCTGCATTCTCCAGTACTGGGGTTCTTATTTGCTGTGCTTTAACCATGCATTTGTTGTAAGGATACAAGTATTTTTAATTTATTAAGCTTCAAATTTGAAAATCATTTGTAAATAAATGTAAGTAGGCATAAAAGATTGCAGTATAAAATCAATAAAACAGACGCAAAATATATTAACATTCTGCAGTGGGCTTATGCATCATCAATGCAATTCCTGAGGCTCAGTGAATCTGCAGTGACTTTTCACTTGCATTACATGTAGAAAGTCTACCAGCAAAGTAAAGGAGATAAAGCCAGAACTAATTTTATTCTGTATCAATATTTTTTAGTAAAAGCCTGGTTTTAGTTGTAATTTGGATAAAACTTATCTTTCCTTTTCCGTGATTTGCTTTGAATAGACTGCAGATAATGTAACTCAATCCATGCCACTGCATGGGGAAAATTCTTCCTGGATATCTTTTTGTCCTTCAGCCATCATTCACATTTCCAATTCATTTACAGATTTGTGGGTTGAGGAGTTTTTAAGGTATTTTATAAAACAAATATTAGGAAAAGTTGAAAGCAAGGCCACCTTCTTCTTGGTACTTAGGTACTTACACACCTAAGCACGTGAAAAAAGGCAAAAAGTGAGAATTTTGGACAGTGTTTTCTTGTCTTTATTGCTCATTTAGGTAGTGTTTTTTTGATTGTTTAAGGACAGTATCTATTCTATATCTATTAACATTGGCTCATATTCAACACAAAAACTGAAATCAAGTATGAAGGCAAGAACTGTTATTTTGATGCGAGTGCCTTGCCTCATTAGTCTTGTTACAGGTTATGTCTACTAGTAAAACTAAGGGATTTTTTTTTGGTGGGGTGATATGAAAATTTAAACAATTTTACTTTTTACCTCTTTTCACTGCATTTGGTAATTACATATCTCAGTCTCAGTAGAAATTGAAAAATCTTTACTTAATTAACTAATTGTATGCTTTTGCTCTGAAAACTCAGTCCAAAATCTGCATTAAAAAAAAAACCAAAAACAATGTTTTATGTTTATGGGACTCCTAATTAATATTCTTAAAGACCTAGAAAAGAATGCAAGCAGTCAGTTTCTGTGGCTAAAGTAGTTCAGAGACTCTCATCTTTATTCCATGTTTAATAATAAATATCAAAAAATTTGATTCCCCCTCAAGAGCCTTAGGATATAGCACACATTAATTTTGAGTGAGCAGGGATAAGTAACACTAACATCTGTTCCAGATGTTAAAATAACTGAAGCTTAAGATATGGGTGATGGACAGCTGTTGTCACTTGGCTCTCCTGGGACTGCATGGGCACCCTTTGGGATGGCTTCTAGCCTTTTGTTTAGGTGTCTCAGCTAGGCACTGCCCCACTGAAATTTTAGATGGCTTTTCCAGGAGGGTGATCCTCTCCCATCCAGCCCAGCATAACCACCTGCATTGCCTGGGCAGTTTTTGGAGACCATCATCTCTGGAGACATGGAATGGAAAATCCTGCCTGCTTGCCTTAGGTGTTTGCCTTGGTATGCCAATTGTGTGAGGAGCTCAAATACCTCAGAGGAGAGACCCAGACATGAATGTCAGCCTGCTCATCTTGTGTGAGCATCTCAGCTGAGGGAGAGAGAAGGTGTAGCAATGTCCACTTTTTGAGTTGGAGTCACTCTGCAGCCAAGAATTCAACAGTCATGGAACAAATAAAGGTGGAGCCAGGCTTGAAGGTAGGGATTGGAGTGGTTATCTGCCCAGTCACTCTTTCCAAGACTGTTTTTGCTTTTAAAAAAATATTTATGCAGTAGTTGAAAGTGTAAAAGGCATACATGTGCTTCCACCATTTCTGCCACTACAGCAGTGTTGGCCACATCTTGGTTTTCAGTGTTTTTAACAGATCTAAGCTGTTTGCTGGAACCTACATGTGTCTTGGAGCACAGCTGATCAGCAGATGCCTGTCTACTATAGGCATATATATGGGTAATTAAAGTTAATTCACAGAGAACTTTTCCTGGAAACATTAAGTAAGGAGTCATCTATTGGGTTTTAGTACCTAGGAGATTAGACAGTTCTGAATAATGAATGAATTAGTCTGTTGTACAGCTTGAGTAGGTTTTAAATTTCACCTTCATATTTTATTTTTTTGGTACTTTTTCTTTCTGCTATGTCTGAGCTCTCAGGAGAGCTCTTAGCCCGTGATGACTTTGTTGCTTTCCGTGATTATTGGTCATCACTCACACCTTATTGAAAGCTGAAATAACTGAGTGCTTCAGCTGATTCTATCTAGAGTCTTTTTAAAATAGGATCACAGAATCAATTAGTTTGGGAAAAATACTGTGAGATCATTGAGTCCAACCTATGACTGAATAGCACCATGTCAGCTAGACCATGGCATTAAGTGCCACCTCCAGTCTTTCCTTAAACTCCAGACTTTCATTAAACACTTCCTTTGTTAAGCCACTGGCTTTATCTACTAAATCTCAGGTGATGATGCCAGCAACTCTCCCCTTAAGGCTGCTGTCCCCTTCCCACTCCTTTCCCCTCTGTGATCTCTTGTCTTCAGGGCCCGCGGGACCTTTCCTTGTTTCCTCATTTTTTTATGTAGGAGATAGTCAAGTGAAGCACATCTTGGCTACATTTCTGAGCTGATATTCCTGGTTTCTCTGATGTTTATCAAGGAAGTGGTTGGTTATGCCTTTTATCATGGCCTTGAGAGCGTTATCACACGTATGTGTGGGAAGGAAGGGAAAGGGGAAAATGGTAGATGGGAAAAAGGGATTTTCAGTGGAGTGAATGACCCGTAGTGGTGCATTTGATGCCATGATGATTTTGCTTTTTCATATACTTTTCTCATATCCCCCTTTCATATACACTTTAATGCAGCTTTATGTATCCCAAGTGCTTTTAGCCCACATACTTGTAATTCTCTAAGCTTGATAACTCGCTTAGACCCAAAGTTCTGTTAAGCCAAGAGACTAAACATCTTGGAAACATTGTAGTTAGGGTTTCAGAGAGCCCCAGACCCAAGATCCTTTCCAAAACACATTCTGTAAACTAAAATAGACCCATGCAGGGGGGACATTCTTTACAAGAGAGCTTCTCCTGAGCCTCCCATTGGGAAATCTATAATAGATATACTAATATGCAAAATCTGTAATTGTATATGTGAACCATCGCGGGGGTCTTTTGTGGGTTCCGTGCGCCAGTCCAGTGAGGGCACTTCTGCAAGGTGCTCCTGCCTGGAACAAAAGATCTTTAATAAACACCAAGATAAAATCCCTTTACCCCTCTAACCGTGTTTGACCTTTAATTCTAAGCCCAAAAAAAAGGCATCACATTGACATAAATTGAATTACACCCAGCCTGTTTGGGCTTGTGTCCTCTCATTTTGCCAGTGTACACTGAGAGTATCCAGGAAAATGATTTTCACTTTCCCATGATTAACTATTTTGTTGCCATGGAAGGGCAGCCTTAGTCAGCCTTCCTTGCCCAGGCCATGACAAGTAAAGGAGTGAGTGGTGCTGGCACATTTCTTTTAAACTGGGAGAAGTCAAGAAGAAAAGCAGCAGTGCAGATTGGGCATTCCTGCTCTGTAGATGTTTCTTTTTTTCCTGCACTGATGCTCACAGATACTAAAACTAACAACAACTTGAGAAACAAATGAAATGTGTGTGCCTCCATGCTTTTCCAACTGCTAGCAATGAGTGTAGTGGAATCAGTTATTTATTTTGTGATTCACTGAAATAATTTGTTAGTTGAGGGTAAGATTACTTGCGATAACATTTCTGTTTCGATTGTGAAACTTTTACAATGTAGGTAAATATACCTATCACCAAAGGAAATAGTTTGAGACATCAAATTTTGAAGTGATACTTAGATATTGTGCTCATCTCAACTGATAATGTATTAGTTGAAATAGTTGACCCTGATCTGCGAATCACACTCAGGGCATGTATTTTTCCCTTGGGGGTCTGTGAACAATATGATGATTTTACTGATTTCCCAAAGTCTCAGCAACAAAATTTCATCATCTTTAACCAAGAATTACAAAAATTATTTTCCTGTTAAGATTTATGTTTTGCCAGTTGTACGTGCTTACTTTTTATAAATAATAGTAAGTTAAAAAACTATCACGTAAATTTTATTGGGAAGTAATGTATGAGCAAAACTAGAATCTTTCTCTCAAACAGTTTTTTATCTAGATAATATGTCAGAATATCACCCTGACTAAAAGATAAGTAAGAAGAATTAGATTTTGTTTGTAGAGATGTGGTTTGTAAGATTTTTGTCCATCACCAAACAAAGAGAGGCCAGATCAGAGATAGGTGAGTTCAAATTTTGTTCAATTAATCTTTTTTCTTTTTTTGTTCAATTATCTTTTTTATTTTTCATAGTAGCCTGGATCTAAAAGGCTTAGGAGAGGAATGTATTTTTAGGAAACAATTTCATTTCAGTTGAAGTGAGAAATTAGCGTACAAGAATTGTGATAGACAGGGAAAAAGGGTAAAAGGATTAAAAGTGGCAGAGGAAGAATAGGGGAGTGGTTTCAAATAATAACAATAAAGGAATACTAAAGTTAGGCTCACAAAAAATAGGCAATTTGAAGCACAATAATAACTAAATTACTATAGAAGGTGACTGTGAAGAAGGAGTTAACTTGCCTCTGTTTTTAATACCTTAGTTAAAGAAAATAAAAATTGTAAATATCCAGTAGCATTATTGGCTCTCTGAAACTCATCTAATGTGTGCAGTAAAAACCAAATGTATAGATGGATTTCCTCACACTGGCCTTCCAGGTAAAATTTATGGTCTTATGGGTGAGTATCTGGAGTCTGCAATGATGTTAAAGTCCTGATTTCTTAGATGTTATCCTAGCCTCCTGTGGATATTGTTGGACTAGTGATCAGACACGTGTGTCAGAAGAACCTTCCAAGGATGATGTAAGTAGGATAAATTACTGGTAGAAGAGGGTACAAATGAATTGTGTTTAACAAATATTTTAGTATTTCAAAATAGAAAAAAATAGTAAACCAGAGAGTAAAAACGTCCACTCCACAAACTGTATACCAGAGTTTAGTAAACAAGACTATTAAGTTAGTATTCTGAATTTCTATCCTGATGCTCACTAGCATCTAGTGAGTCAAACTTTGGACAGATTCTTGCGGTGCTGAAGGTTGCTCATTAAGAGTAAACCTCCCGCTTCTGCATTTCAGAAAGTCAAAGAATTATTTGTTTTATGACAGGGATATTTTTAACTTCACAGGCCAGGAGCTCCTAGCTTTCTTGACAGGCTACAAAAGAGGCATCAGCAGTATCGGAGCATCAAGACTGTGGATGGAGATCCAGTTCCTGTCCCAGCAGGACAGCAAATAGCATGGGAGCATCCTGCTTTGCTGGTCCTGATGCAGACTTTTTTCTTTGAGTACCCTAAATTATATCCACGATTATTTATTCTTCAGATCTATCAGATTATTTAAATTTAAATTATGAAGGGAATTCCTCAGCAAATAATGTCCTCCAGAACTACATTGAAAATAATGAAATGCCTATGTAAAAACAACCTCAGAAAAAATACCAGCTATATGGGAATAGAGAATCTGTTGAATTTATTTCCCCAAACACAGTATACTTTGTGGGTATTTCTTCCACGTACAACCAACTTGAAAGGAAGAGAAACTTTATTCATAGGAATGTAGGGCAGTCAGCAGTACAAACTTTTTTTTTCCTCCTCAAAGGCCCCATATTTGACAGGCTATATATAATAAATGAATAATGATTGCATGTGGACAAAACAGGCTAAACAAGTCATGAAAACTGGAGGAAAGCCATCTAGATAGTGTAGATCCAGTCAGTGGTTCTGATCCACTTTGAGGTGGCCTCCAGAGCCTCTGCTGCAAAAAGAATAGCTACGGTTCAGCACAGCTACAGCATCTTCCCTCCCCTCCCAGGCCTGCAGCCAGCCACCTCCCATGGCCCAGCTGTCTCTGGCCTTGGCTCAGGGCAGGAGCTTTCCCCTCAAAGCTGGTGAGAGCCCAGGGACAGCCACTTACCAGGGCTGGCAGGTAGGGCTGGCGTGCTCATCTCTGACTTCCCCCTTGTGCCTCCATCTCTGGGAAGTAACAACTTTATCTTGAGCATAATGAGGCAAGTCAAAGCATTTGAAGATTGAAGGGGTGTGACCCAAGAAATGGGAGATGTGCTGTGGCACAGTTCTTGATGAGGGGTTTCCACAGTGAGGGAGTGAGGATGGCTGGGAAGATGAAGGCTGCAATAACGTGGAGCAAGGTGTGAATGAAATGTGCATGGAAAACGACTTGGGTTGTGTTAGTATCATAATACAGCTGGCTAAACTATTTAATGTTTCTTACAAAGTGTTTCTGCATTGCCACATTGTGCTTTTTCCTATTATCCATGGTAAGTAACTCCACCCCATTAAATCTCATTCAAGTGAGCTCTTCCAAAGTGTCTCTGTTTGCTGTTTATGAAAAATGTTACACCCAAAAGGGCAATGTTTCCAAAAGGACATATTTTTCCTTATAAAAATACCCTTCTCTTGTCCTGTTTGCATGTAATTGCATTCAAATCCAATGATTTATAACAATGAATAGATATTACTATTCTGTGAAGTGTATTTCGAAAAAGGCACCACGTAAATGGACATATATATATTTATACACACACACACACACACACAGAGTACTGTAAACTTGAACTTACTCCAGAGTAACTCCTGTACTTAATTCTGTACTTTATCTAGCTGGACAAAAGCTACTATTAATGGTTCTGTGTAGCATGCTATGCCTTTTCTGGCAGGATACGTACATGATGAACTCTCTAGAACTGCTCTGCTTCTAGCAGGTCATGGCAATGTCTGTGAGCTGGTGGATAGCAAGCAAATGAGATAATGTATTAAACTCTCATGGATCTGTAGAGTGACAACTATGTCCTTGCTACCCCATCTCCTACACAATTGCCTATTTCTTCTGATGAATTGTGACAATGTAAAAGGCAGGTTTTAAGATTAGAAGGATG
Source organism: Promerops cafer (assembly GCA_013398275.1). Lineage (NCBI taxonomy): Eukaryota > Metazoa > Chordata > Aves > Passeriformes > Nectariniidae > Promerops > Promerops cafer. The sequence goes on from VZSE01006608.1 coordinate 1,475,073, forward strand.
TTAATGTGTTAATATCTTCCACTGAGAGCTTTGGTGGTGAAATTCTAACTTATTTTTACATAGAACTCTCCCAGTTGCAGGTGTGTCATGGCTGGGTTGTTCCCTGCTCTTTTATTCTTTCTTTTTTACTCTGAAAATTATGTATAAACATAAAAAAAACCCCACTTGTGTTATGGCCCTAGTCTGCATTCGTAGTGGATCTGTTCTACTCAAGATGAGAGATGTAAGTTTCCAAATCTGAATAAGATGATGAAGAAAAAAATCCCTTTATTTATTTACATTTCAGTAAAGCTTCTGAAAAAACCCTAAGTACATTTGTAAATGCAAGTTTGTGATGCCCAGGTGTTATTTTTTGCAATGTCTAACACTGAAGGAAACATCTATTAGAAATTCACTTTTTTATCATGTGCAACTATAATCATAGATTACAATCTATGATCATAAGTATGATACAACCCTTTAAAATTTATGACATTAATTATAACAACTCTAGTCTCAGCCCATCTGAAATGTTTGGTGCAAGTTGTGGATCAGACTAAAGAAATTAAAGAAATGGGTGAGTTCTTTTTTCTAGCACTGAATGTATGTGAAACAATTGCTATGTTCCCTTGCATGCCAGGCAAGGCCTTACAAGTTCTTGTAGACCATAAGTAAATGGATATGTGGCTGAGATGGTGCCTTGGGGCTAAATGCTCATGAAATGATAAATCTGAATAAGTAACGAAGCAGCCTGTCAAATACAGGGCACATTGTTAGATGTTGATGCTTGAAGGCTGGGAGGGATGGGTTGCCTGAGGAATGATAAAAATTATGGTGTTTACAAGAAGACATGTTAAGTTGTGTAAAATGACTACATATTTCAAAGCAGGAAATTGTACTGATACAACTTTAAGGTTATACTGTCAAAAATCATAACAATTCAAGTAATATTGAAGTTAAGTGTCCCATGACAAAATTGATTCAGGTTCCCAGTGTGCCTGTTTTATGGTTCTGTGTTGCATTCAGTAACAAACACCAGCCTAACCTACCCTGCAGCAGGCAATGTGCAAGAGGCAAAGCAGAGGTGTAAAATTACCCAAGAGCTCAGCAGAGATAACGCTGCTTTAGCAACCTTCTTTTATGTTTTTTGGCAATAAAAACATAAATGTTCTGCAACTACATTACCATAGCTTTAACTTGTCCAATATCCTATCATGCCTGTTCTAAAGAAAAATAAAGCAATTGCTTCTTTCAGGAGGTAGAAAATAACTTTTTCTGATTAGAAGTGGCTGTCTTTGGGCAGTGCTGAACCACTGCTGTTCCACAGCTACTGGTGGTACTGTTCTGCCCATTCTGTTGGAGGAGTTCCACTCCAGATTCATCTGATGATCAGTTCTCTTGTCACGGGCACGGCAGCTATGGGGTGCTTCCTCATTTTAGGGTTCTAGGCTTGTATTGTTTTGTAATTGCCTCCCTTTTTTGTGATGACAGAGGTTGAAGTTGACTCGTGTCTGCCTCTGGCTTTGCTTTCCAGGCTGGGAAGAGCAGTGCAGGCTGAGCCCCGGGCTTCCCTCGCAGCTCGCCAGCCTTGTGGCATGGCAGTGTTCGACTTCTGTTGCTGAGGCTTTCATGGAGCAGAAGCCAGGCTTTAACTGAGTCATGTATTCAGGAGCTTCCAAACTGGAGGAGAATCTGTTCTGATCTTTGAAGTGTCAGGAAAAGTCACTTTCCTACTGACTCTGTGTAGAATTCTCTACCATATCTTATACTTCAGTCTCCCTCTGTCTCTTGTGTACACCTACCAGCTGCTGTGCCTTCATTTACTTTGTGCCCCAAAGCCACAATTTCTCACTCTGAAATGTTTCTGTCCATTTGTTGTTTATTTGGAAATCATTTGACCATTTGAATCAGATATTTCAAGTCCTATTAGAACCTCTAGAAAACTTTATTTGTGTTTCTGCATTTTGGATGATGGAGTAAAGAGCCTCTGGGAAGCTTGTGCTCCATGGATAAAGCGCAGCTTGTAGATGATGTGCAGGTAATTTTCTCTCTACTTTCTAGGTCAACAAACACTTCCAGCTTCTATGAAGCTTCCCTCAAAATCCTTTCTGTTGCCAAGACATCTATCTTTCTTGAGCTGTAGAAACTGTATTTGAACTATGTATTAAAAACAAAACCAGTCTGGTTCTAATTCTTGGAACAGGTGTTGGTAGTTGTTTGCTATGCTGGGAGGTGGAGGTATTTTTGCTTCTATCTGAAGTTTTTCAGAAGTAGTCTATAAATGTTTCATTTTCTACTCAGGTGTTCTACCCCTAACATAAATCATGAGTGTCTGTAAATGTAAGTGTTCAGGGCAGGGGTGGGTGGTGGGGGTGTGAGGATTGCTTTGGGCAAGAAGAGGAATGAGGGTTACGTGCCAGGAAGATGTCTGCTGAGATAAAACGTTGGGTGCGTAGGTATGTGGAAACCGGTTATGCATCTTTGATTAAAGAATAGTTGTTTTGGACCAGACAGCTCTAAGTAAACACTCTCGGATTATGAGAGAGGCAATCCTGCACAGACCCCTTTTTTTCTCCCTGCAAGGTTACTTTGATTCTGGACAATGGCCACATCCCCAGCCAGCCACACAGGCAAGGATGACAGCATGGGGGCAAGTGGATGGCAGCAAGGGATAACTGGATGGCTTCTTTCTTGGGACAAACATGTTGTGTTTTCATTTAGTTTTGATGATTACTTTTATCTGCATGGTGCAAAACTGTAGATACACTAATTCAGATACCTGAAAAAAACTGAAGATTTAATTTTCATCTAATGGAGCAAAAAGAAGGTAATGTTTAATTTCCCTAGAGACTCAATTTTTAGAAAATTACATACAATATTATGTAGTGAGAAGCAAATTTTTCTGCATTATGCTCATTTTCTGAATATGTACACAGGTCTATAGCATGCCATGGAATTAAGTACTAATTTAATCAGTCATTCTTTGTGGCCTGTGGCTAAGATGTAGTTTAATATGACAAACTTCAAACTTCTATTTCATCCAAGGCATCTTCAACTAAGGTGGAACATTCAGTGAATATTAAGAAAAGAAATATGGGTGCTTGTCTTCATCTCACTGGTTAATAGATTACTCTGGAATGTTGATAGATGACTTTTCCCTGGGTTTGGCTTGGAAAGAGGCAAAGTGCTGTGCTGGATGACAGAAAGTTCTGCAGACTGTCATACCTGTCTGTTACATGTCTTCATTCAGGTTTTTATGCCTCATTGCTAAGGAGATAAATCTTGTCTCACATGAAAAGATTTATTTACCCACTTAAGACAGTTCTGGCCTTTAATATCCAAAATTTCCCTCTTATACTAAGATTTATTTAGTGCTATTTCTTTTTCTTGGTCTTTGTATTGTGAAGCTGGTTTCAGCTTGACCACGTATGTAACAGAGTCTCATGAAAACTAGAGGGATAAGATTTGGAACTTGCTCTGATCCCTTATCCTTTGACACAATGCACAGGTTTTTTTTACACTGAGTCCAAACACAGTGTTTTGCCAGAATCAGTGAGGATTGTTGACCTACTGCCTGTGATTACTGTGGAGAAACACTTCTGTGGAGTTTTTCTCGCGGTTACGAAGTCTTATGCACTTGTGGTTCCAGCCAAAAGTGGAGTTTGTACCTGAGGAACTGTGAGTGATGAGAGCTCCCTGGTCTACTCAAAGACTGCGGTTTCCTTCCAATTCGTGGTCCTGCTGACACTGGGATGGTAGAAAAGCTACTGCTTGTCAATGAGTAGCACATTACTCTTCATCCAGTGAACTCACTGACTACTCTCTCTTGCTTGATGCTCTTGGGAGAAGCATTAAGTGACTCTAATTATAGTAGCAGGAGGTGATAACCTCCTTCTTGTTATGTTTGATTTCACAGAGCTCTGGACCATGCTGCAGTTTAGTGCCACGCAATGACCAGAGGTGCTCTGAAAGTCTGGCAAGAAGTAGCTGGTTGTTGTGGGGTTGTCTTTCCTGAGTACTGCTCAGCCTTGAAAGAATTCCTGCATTCAGAGTTAGACCTTACGAGATGACAAGCTGCAGGGGAAGCTCATTAATAAACTTGAGATGAAGAGTGCGTGCAAGGTTTCTGGAAGCCCTCCCTCTGTGCAGTTGTCCTCCTAGCTAACATTTGGAACAAACACACCATGGAGGTGTCATCAGTAATGGCCACCCATCCCACTTGTCTCCCCTGAAAGTCCAGAAAGATGAATAATCGCAACAGGAGTCAGCTCAAATTGGTGCCCAGATGTTCTGGGTGCAAATGGCAGATGCAGCTGTTGAAATGCAGGGAAGCCTGCAGGGGGCAAGCCAGAAATTAGGATAGCTGATGATGAGACAATCATCTGCCATTTATGTCTAAGTTTTGCTATCTAATAGGGGAATGCAGAGGAGTGTGGTTTATCTTAAATGTCTCTTCATGAACACAGTGATTGAAATGCTTACACTGGAAGTGAGATTTTGGTAAAATGCTTTTCTTTTCCAGAGAGAATTTCAACCCTACTCTAAATGAAGTGCTTTAGGAGTTATGTGCTTATGGGGCTTAGAAATCAGTGGAAGAGTCTTTCTATGCCATTCTCTGTTGCCAGGACTGCTTCTATATTTTATATTTAAATAATTATCAGAGTACAATTCCATTACTTTATCTCACGTCAGGTTCTCACTCCAGCCTATATAATCCAGACAAAACACGACGTGAGAGGTTTTTAAAATAAGCTAGAAATGTTCATGTACACTATCCATCTAGACATTAATGTTATTCATATTCCTATTGTATTGGTGGTTCTGACACATATGAGTGTTTCTCACAGCTGTGCTGCTCCATTTCATTTTGTCTGAGAAATAATGAAGGTAAGCACGAGAGTGATGCTGTCCTTAGTGGGCAGATTTGGAACCCTTGGGACTGATGAGTTGTCCTTGGGGCTAGAGTGAGCAGGTTTGATTGCTGGCAGGCGTAGGGCCTCCCAGCCTGGGCAGTGCTTCCAGGATTTATCTCTAAAAGCTGCATGAGCTCCGTTAGGAGAAGCACTGAGTTTTGAGGGACCTTGCAGATGAGTACGAAAGGATTTTGATCTTTTATGTGCCTAGGTTAGCAGATGGCAGATGTAAAGCAGTACACATTAATGTAGAATAAATAATGCATCTTAGAGAAAAGAATAAGAGGAAACATCTGCTGAAATGAAACAGGGTGTATCATATTGACCAAGAGAAGAAGAGCAAGTTACCATGGAGAAATTCTCAAAATTGGCAATACAAAGAGCAAAAAATGCTGCTACTGCAAAATTTTTTAATTTTTTTTTTTTTTTTTGTTAGAACACAATGTGTTTTTTTGGGAGTGTGTGATTGCTGTGCAGGAATATATATTTTTTTATTGGTTAAAAGAACTTCTCCCCACTTGAACACTGAGTTGTAGGGCACTTAGAGGCATACCATGTCCCATCACCCACCAAGGGTGCATTTTTCTGAGAAATGTGCCGGTAATTCAACAGAGAGTGAAGCAGTGCTTCCCATCTGCATTAATATACCAAAAGTGGGATGGTGCAGAGTCTTGAGAAGTACAAAGCTTCATTTTTAGGGGCAGGATCTAGTTGCTTGTTCTGTTGAATTCTTGTGGCTGAACCCAGAAATGAGCCACTTTGTGGCAATGCTGCCTCAAAGTAACCGGTGTGGGGTTTACTGCAAGCAAAACTGTTTGAGCTTTTGGTTTGGTGAAAATTACTTTCTAGGTTACTTTTTTGGGAAAAAATCTTCTGGTTCATTCCAGCATTGTTGTTGTGTATGTGTTAGTGAGAAAAATTATTTCTTGGTGTTTCCATTTATAGAATGTGAAATAAGGTGGCATTGATATTGTTGACAGGTTCAATCTCTGTCTCCTTCCTAGCACTGAATTTATATATCAGTGCTGTAACTGACCCTATGTAAGATAGGTAAAAATGAATCAATTCCCATCTTGAAAATCCTATGAAGTAATAGTAGAAATACTGGTAAAACCTTTTTCATTTTTGAGTTTTAATTTGTCTTGGCTTTGTTTTATGAATGTTAAATCAAAGAACTTTTATATAATGTTAGTCAGCATTAAGCTTGCACATTAGCCAGGAGAAGATCCATATAAAATCACAAATGTTACACAACTGTATATTGCTACAAATTTTAGTGGTCATGTAATATTTAAAGAATGTTTTTCTGTTTTCTTTCTATTTTAATATTTGTCAGAAAAACACAGTCAATACTTTTATCCCTTGCATCCAGATACTGTGCTTACTTATATTTTCAGAATAAATGATCCTGTAGTCAGTGAGACTGTGATATACTCAGTGTGTATGTTTTAAAAACAGACTGACAGGGATTCTGAGATCCCTATCTCGGTTTTCCCATAACCAAAAAGAAAATAAATTAATAATGTGACCTTTACATAAGAATACCACTAATTATTGCATTTCAAGCACGTGGATGCTGATGGACAAATACCAGAGGATGGAAGGGAGATTTCCTGAACTATTAGGTACAATGTGTTGCAGTGCAAGAGAGCAGCAACCCTGTGGAAGGGTCTGCACAGATTTGACTTTGTGATACGTTGCCTTGATGACAGGATCAAGTACCTACAAAACTGAGTGGTGTTAAGATGACCTCGGTAAGTCAAATGAAAATGTGAAGTAGTCTGGAGAACTAAAGGTGCCAAATTCTTCTTAAGACAGAGCTGCTGTCAGCAGCAGCCTTTAAAAGTGCTTGGTTTAGTGGTTCTTTCCTGTCTGGGACTTAAAATCAGGAGTACTTCTTCAAAGAAATAAAAAATACCTCAACACCACTACCATAGGAAGAGAAATTTGTATCTCTCTAGTTTGTTCCCCTGGGACAGGACAATGAGCATACATAGTTGTCCTGTGTTCTGTGTTGTTCTCTTCTTATCCCTTTTTACCTGTGTTTTTTTCCTACTATCATGTTTGTTTCTGCCTGGGTCACTTTTGCTGAGACAGAAGGTGGATGTTGCAATACCCATCTCTCTTCTTTATTGAAAGCTTAATGTGAATTAATTTCTTCATTTGATCTCCTAATGAAAGAAGTAACTCTAGCTGCAAAGCTATTCACTCTTCTCTTGGTAATTTTATGGGCCAGTTGACTTGCAATTCTTATGTCTAATTCAACACATTCAAAAATCAGAACATCATACAAAAAAAGGAAAAAAGGAATATGATTTGGAAAATAAAAAAGAATCAAACCAAATTAAAATTACTGGAAATCTTGCTGAATTGGCATGTCATGTCTGCTTGTCTGTAAAGTTTCCACTTAAATAAAGACCAGCAAGCAGGGAAACAAATGTCTGGGATGTCATTCATAATAAACACAGATAAACATTTGACTTAACATTCAAGGAAAGCAGGCACTTTGTGATGTTGGGACAAGAAAAAATGGCTAGAACTGGAGAAACATAATGATTCGACAAAGCCAAACTACATGGATAGGAATATTGAGAGTTAAAAATAGTAAGCTTCTGTGTATTATGAATATTATCATGATTAATAAATATTTTGACAGAAATACTAGAAGGCAGTAAAGATTCTGCTGAGAATTATGAAGTTTTCCTTGGAGAACAGGATTTGAAACTCTGCAATATCTTAAAAGGGGTCACTACAGACCCAAAAAATTATTTTCTGCCAAATGTTATTCTATTTTGAACTGTTAATATTTGTGAATTATTGGCAGCTGTGATCTAACAATTATGCCATCTTTCCTTATTTACATTTCCTGTCTGACGTAAAATCTCAGCAGTTATTGTATATCATTTGGCCTTCTTCAGTGCTTTATATTTTTCCATATTTATCCAAGTCAATGAGAAAAATATTTAAATTGGCATTACAGAATATTCCTGTAAAACAAAAATATTTGCTAATTGAATGTAGAGAGGAGTGACCAAGACAAGACAGTTGTGTTAAAATGTCCCTCCTAATGCGGAAAACATGCATATTACATTTTTTAAACATTATTTTACTTGGGCAATTCTGTTTGAGTTGTGGCTGTAAATAAGTTAATCGAAGACTGAGCTGCCTTTGACAAGATCTGCGTGTGTATGTGTACAAAGTGTATTTTATAAAAGTATGTCTGCATGGCAGAGAACGAGATAAATAGCACAAGGGCTGTGTATGTGTGTTTCATATGGTTTTGGCAACTTAAGTTGCAAGGTTTAGGCCACTGGTCTCATTTTCCACACTCCAGATCTCAGAAAGGCTTCAAAGAGCTGCTAGTTATAAAACAAGCCAAACCTCTGCTTGCTTTGATAGGTATTTGAGAAATGTCTACACACTCCTTTTCCACTGGTGAAACCCTGCAAGTCCAAGTGCTTGAGCTGACAGAGCAGCTTGGCAGCAGACCCAGGAATGGGGTTTGGGGCTGCCCCAGCCTCTGGTGCCTGTGGCTGGGCTACCACGCTGGGCATGGGCTGCCAGCACAGCCCTCCACGGGCATCAGGTGCCCTGCAGCCAGGATTATTTGTTCTGGCAGCAGCTGTTTGCTCCCCGTTACTGTCTTTTTTCCAGGGATTCTCCCTTGCCCCATCACCTGTAGTAAATTCAAAAATTTCATTTATGCAGTGGGAGGGAGGCCATTGTGCTGTCTCTGTAACTGAAAAAAACCCACGTTGAATTAAATAAATCATGTCAAAGTATTTCCATATAGACATTTTTATCATCTTTGTTTAGAGGCTCTCAACCATTTGTTAAAATGTAGATAGTCTAATTGAATCTGCATAAGGAACTGGAGAGTTTCTATCAAAACACATGCCTCAGCCATAAGGTACCTACCTTATTTTATTGATACTTTGCTTAATTCTACTCAGTTAATGTTTGTTTTCAGTTAGAAAAGCTAAATATTCAGCTATGGGTGAAAAAGAGGTAGGGTTTTTTATTCTCCTAGAGCTTTCATTTCCATGATGAACTTAAACAACCTTACATTGGTGGGTTTTATTGCATACTGTGAAGCTCTGTGTCTCAAAAGATCAGGTTGTTATTACACAAATTTTTACTGGTTTTGCTCCCAGGAATTTCAAAACAGGAGAAAATTGGAGGAATATTAGGTAGAGAACCAGGAAGAATATTTTTTAGTGGCTGAAAAACATTACACATAAGTGATTTTATTATTTTTATGTGCAACACAACATCTTGCCTTTTCAACCATTGAAAGACATATTAAATGAAAACTCAGTAAATGTGTGCAAGAAAAAATTGCAGTTATAGGGTACCCATAACAATCACATATTTAAAAAGGAGGTGTTTTAATGGATCAGGCTTTGGGCAGGGGCTAAGGATCTGCTTTCATACGGCTACTGACCTCTTGTGAATCTTGACAGTTCCATTCTCCTGTTCCTTTTCCCATAATTTACAGTCAAATACAAAGGATAACATCTCTGGGACAAATAGTCAACCTTCAGCATTCAGAGCATGTCCAATATAAAACCTACCCTAGCCTTGGCTGGAACTTCACCACCATGTGAAAACACACATCCTTACTAACCCTACAGTAGGTCCTGAAACTGGTTTCAGGTTCAAGAGAGGAAATGCCTGCGTAAAACTTGCTCTAGGAAGTCAGAGGATTGTTGTAGGAAAGCTTTAAAGCCTGCAGTGCCTGGCAGCACCATCAGTCACATGTCAAATAATTAATTAATGTTCTTCTTTATTGCATTCTGTGCCCATATATAGAAACAACCCATACTATAGCCCAGGGATTTTAATGATGTTATAATAGAAGTGTCCTTGTCTGTTTTGTCCCTTCTAGGAGCTTGCCAGGGCTGGTAGAGCCTCCTGCTGCTTCAGTACAAGGCCACAAGAGCTCTTTGGGAACTGGGGAACAGCTGGCCTGGGAATTTCCCTTCTTCCTTTCCCTACCTGTTCCCTACCTTTGTTTTCCTAGCCCTGAGCATAAACTAAACCCTACTGCCCGAGTCTGCCTTGTGCTGGAGCCTGGTGTGTGATTAACGTGGGAGCCAGCCACTGCCTGTGCAGACATGGGGTAAGTGACAGTCCCACCTTCCAGAGCTCATGATCAAAAAATATTCAATTCCTATTTAGGATATTGGTATCTTCAGTCTGGTCCCTGAAATTTCTCAGTATAAAGCAAAACTAAATGAAAGAGTATTAAAGGTTGTGTTGCTATGAAGCCAGAAGTCTGTGTGCTATTGCATATGGTGATACGTAGATAGGCATTATATAGTCATGTGGATGCAACCTATACTTCAGATTTTAATGGTGCTGCAGTAAAAGAAGTCCATCATTTAAAAGATGCTTAAGATATATTTAGAGGGGATAAATTGTGGTTTACTGTGTTGTGAGTCAAATGACAAATGGTCCTCAAATTAGCCAGGCCATGTTTGGAGTTTTTTTCTGTGTGGATAATCAAAATGTTAGATTCTCATTGCAATAACAAGCTAATACTACAGCACATTTGATCTTCTGTGTTTCCATTTTGCATTCTCTGCAGAGCAGCAGCCCATGCATCTGTAGGCACCCAGCTCAGCAGGGCCAGCTCCTGTCCCCTCCTGCTTAAGCCACAGAGGTGAATCCCTGGTAGTGGTATCTTCCTGTTAAAACACATAGTAGGGAATTTTGTCCTTTCAAATCCACTGTTTTGCTATAATTTACTCAGAAAGATGGCAGGAGTGTTTACTTTCTTGTTAGAGCTGTAGTAATTTTCATTGACTCCAAGATATTATTGGATTGTTTTGAAAGACCAGATGTTTACTCTGATAACTGCTTCTTTCACTGTATTAGTTTTGGAGATGTTTGAAAGTGTCTTCGTTTCTGGCTGCAGAAATGGTGGATCATGGTTATTTCCCTGTGTTACCTATTTAATTTCAGAATCCCCAGTGGGTTCTGTCCTGCAGGATGTCAGGGTATTTATTCCTTCAGTTGCCCTCTAAAATTCCTCTTTGACATTGCTGGAAAGGCTTTGGGTTAATTTCCATCAGGATTTGAGGTAACACACATTCAGTGTTCTTTTCAGTGCTGCTGATAGAAACATTCACCTGGTAGAGGTTAGAAACTTATTTTTAGAGACACAGGCTTGACCTAAAGGCAAAATATAGAAATCAGTGGAGCTCAAAATTGACTTTGCTGCTTTTGTGAGTTGTCTGCATGTGCCACAATCCCTGTGTTACACTGGCCTGCAGCGGGCCAGAGCGTCAGGTCTGACTGGTGGGCTCATCCCTGGTGGGGACAGGGCGGTGTCACCGGGGAGCAGCGCACAGGGACAGCGTGAGAGGCAAATCTGCTCAGGAGCACGGAGCCCACACCTTCACTCTGTGAGTTGGCTTCTTGCCTATCTGATAACTTAAGCCAGGATGGGCTGATCTTTGGAGGCATGTGGACTGCCTTCAGATTTTGGGGGTGCCCAGTTTGCCTGCTGGCGCCTCCCCAGCACCCGCAGCTGCCCCCTTTTGCTTATGTTCCCAGGGAGAGGTGGTGGGACAGACTGACGTGAGCCCTGGGCTGCCCGATGCTGATGTAAGCTCGTAGCAGCACAGCACTCTCTGGCCTCAAGGTGATTACTTTTCTGGCAGAAAGAGGATATTTAAGATTAATTCAGAACTCAAATGATTATTAGAGGTGTTGCAGTGAGATAGTGTTTGTGGGGAAAACTGGTACTTTTCAAAGTTATCACAGCACTAAATGGAAGAGGAATCGCTGGCTTTATTGAGCAGCTCCTAGACTTCAGGCTTTCTTTTTTTTTTTTTTNTGTTTTTTTTTTTTTTTTTTTTTTTTTTTGGGTATTTTTTTTAAGATTGGTTGTGACAATCCTAAGTAGGTCAGTGTATATTTCAAACATTTCACAAAATGCTAGAGCTCTTAAAGCCTGATTAGGAGAGGTTATTAAATGCTTGCTTTCTGTGTTTGCTCCTTTGTTCAGTGCATCAGGTTTTAGTTCATGTTCTTTGTATCTTAATAGTGCTTTGTTGTTTGTGGAACAGACTGCAAATTATTTTTGCTAATGTTTTTTGAAAAGTCTAAGTGGCTTGGAATTTTTTTACTTTGTTTTTTTTTTGATGCAATGGCTTTTATTACTTGGCAACATTATATATAGAATGAAGCTTTCTCATTTCTATTTCATAATACTTTAATACTTTTTTAAAATGTCCATTAAGTATAATGATTTTGCTTTACTTAGTCCCTATATTGGACTGCTGAGACTCATATAATCTTTTTCTTTCCCACTCATGAGTTCTGTTTTCCTTTTAGGGCATGGTTTGTCTTTAGAAGAAGGTGTTTAATGTCTGCTAGCCTTCTTTGCTCTTTTTCTCATACTGCCTTTTGGAGATGTAGAACTAGGGAGACCTATCAAACTGCTTTTGTGTTTGGGGGTTGGTTTTATTTTTTTTCTCTTGCTGTGCTTTTAATCATGCCTTTCTTATATGATATCTTCATGAAGTGGCCTGCCACAAGCACATATTTTAGTATTTTATCACTCGGGCTTTCTTTTAGCTAACTTCTGTGTTCTTATGTAATTCCTCTCTTTAACAAGTAAAATGGGGATGGACTCTCTGCATGGGGCCAGGCATTTTGTTCAGTATTGTGTTGAACAGCAACTACTACAGGTGGAGAGGAAGACTTGGGCTTGTCAAGGGAAGAGGGAATGCACTGTTCAAAGGGGAGGGGGATGAGAGGGAGAAACAAGTGGCTGTAGAAAATACCAGGTTCAGGTTACTTTGAAAAATACAGGATAATTTAATCCTTGGGGAAAGGACAGAGAGACAGAAGAGAAACCAAAGGGGATGAGAAGAAAAGAAGTTGTTAAAGACACTGTATCCATGACAAAGTGGATGGACACTATATGGGAGCAATAGGAATAATATTCAGCCGTCCCTATTAATACCAAGCTCTCATAAGACTTTGATGCAAAGAGTAGGGCTCCCCCATAGTGGTAGTCCCTAATCTAAGCTTTAGATAACATGTCTGCAGACAACCTAATTTATATTTGTCATGAATGGAGGTGCAAAAACTATTTAGTTGTAGAACCCTTAGTAAAGAGTTACTTACATTTGAATTTGCATCCCTGAGTGAAATGCTGTTGGTCTGACTCTAGAGCTGAAGGAACTCAGAGTCCTCTGGTGGTCTGAAAGCCTGTATAAGAAAAAAAATATGAGTAACATTTATACTTTCATAATATTTATACAGCTGTAAGAGTTTTACTTTACTTAAAAATTTCAGCAACTGCATGTTATCCAGAAATATTTCCATCAGCCTTTTGAACAACGAACTTAAGATCATGTGAATCTTAGCCCAAAGCCCATGCACATAACACATGTTGTATTGTGAGCTGATAGATCTGAACACCCGTTCCTTATTATTACCTTTATTTTTTCTTTCTGAAGAATATTTTCTTTGCTGCCTTAAGACTGATATGATAAGCAGATCAATTGCATCAATCTGTATTCCTGAAAGATAGGACAGACATATATTGTAGCTGCAGATGTTATGAAAGTTTGACAAAAAATGTCTCATAACTTCTGCAGTGTTCAAGGTCATAGAAAAAAAAATTCTCACATACGGCAGGAACTTGGTTTTAACCTGTGAGTCATAAAATAGAAGCTGTAAAACAAGTCTGTGAAATATAGTAGAAGAATATTAGTTGTTTTCAACTGACAATTCATTTTGTAGGTACTGAAGTAGACACAACTCTGTATCACCAGTCATTCCTTCAGAGAGAGAAAGTGTATGGTCAGCATAGACTAATGTCTTTTTATGTGGAAAGGTTTTTATTCCATTAGTAGAGTAGCTTGTTGAAATAATAAAATATGTACTCTTCACCTCTTATTTTCATTTCCTGATGTATGATAGCTTGAACTGCTGTTGAGGAAAATTTGCAGCAAATGTTCTTCCTTGTTCTCATTTGATATAGTTCACACTCCATTAACATCCTGATAGAGAGAAGGACGTTACTGCCTAACTTTTTATTTTCTTGTACCTCTGAGATGACTTTGGGATACCATACTGCAACTGCAGAACATCACACAGATTTTAGATCATGTCAGTGCAGTGGGATGAATTCTGCAGTTAGACTCAAAATAAATTTAATAATCATAATTTGAATTGTTTTGTTTAATTTTTTCATTAAACTACAGGTGAATCTATCCTATTGTGCACACATCTACTGAAGCACTCAGACTGTGAATGCCACTCTTGTTCTGGCAAATTCTTTGGTTAAGCATATCTACAGCCCCTTGTTTAAAGGAAGTTATTTCACATTGGAAAAAAAATCACTTGTTCATGACATTGAAATAGAAGCTGGTTTTTGTAAAACAGAATTTACTTTTTCTATTTCAGGTTGATTAATGCAGTTAAATACTATTTATTTTTCAGATGAAGCGTTCTTTTCCATGTGTCTGTAGTCATTTCTTCATCACAGATTATAAAAAAGTGGTGCTTGTATTTGAAAAATTGTCTCTTACACAGGTAGGACAAAACTAGACTCTATAAGTCATCTGATGGAGGGGAGATGCTGAATACAAGATCAGTTTGAATAGAAACAATTGTTAAAGAGGTAAAGATCTAAAGACAGATACCAAAGGACCTGTCTGGGTGGAAAAGATAAGGTGGCATAGATCACCTTAATGAGTGTTTCAGCTGAAATTCAGAATTAAAGTGCCTAAAATTGGCACCAAGAAATGCTGAATGCTTTTCATTCTTTTTAACTGAAATGAAAATAGAACTTCTTTTGTCGTCTGACAGGGTTGCGTTTATCAATCTGAATACATGGCCTGTCAGAAACAATAAGTATTTGCAGATTCCTTTGAGGTCACTGGGAGTTGAGGGATAAGCAACCTTTTAAATCTACCCTGAGTGTCTGTGACAGAGTGCATGAGCCTTGGGGCAGGTGGCACAAGGAAAGGGTTAATTAAACAAACCTCTACGGAGGGGCCGGCAGCTTATTCTTATCTGAGGTCTGCAGGGGTATTGGGTTGGATCTGTGAGTGTCTGTGACTCTCTCCAGTCTCTGTCAAGTGAAACAGAGGAAAGGGATTAAAATGAGGCTAGAAGATGCCTGGCTATTAACGGGAAGACTGAGATCAAGCAAACTCAGGCACAGCGGTGCCCTCGTTTGGAAGATCTTATTTAACTTAGTCTTTCAATTGGCATCACTCCGTTACAATAAGAAGGGGCTTGGTATCTGCAGAAAGGTGTTCCACAGCTTCACACTGGCCATCAGACTATACTTTATTGCTTTGATTCCTTTGTGATTTGTGTACTCTTAAGACCAGCTGCATGTGCTCAGAGGAGACTCGAACTGATGCTGTTCTAACCTACTACCCTTGTCCTGTTTTTAAACTGACTTTGTCACAGAGGCTGCAGACCAGAACCAAATTTTCTCCTTATCACCAGTTTTATTCCAAAGCAACATGTAAAAAGTGTTTTTTTATCTGTAAAACAAACCACAGAATAAGGCAAACCCCTTGGTGATGTACCTGTGCTATTACAATGTTTGAGTGTGGGTAATGTAAGCAGGTTTTGCCCCACGGTGTGACTTCTGCAATACCTCAGCAATAAACAGTATTGGTAAGAATTGCTGGCTTCCAATAAGATTAAGAGAGGGGAAAATAAGGAGGCTGTAAGTTATATTTTGACTTTGTTAATAAATGTCTTAATTTCAATTTTTCTTAAAACAATCCTTCCTAGGATTTGTATTTTGGATTCCTAATGTCATTTTACAACAAGCAACTCTTAATTAGATTTCTGAGTCCTTAAAACCAGATACCAGTCTTTTTGGTAGACACAACATGAGGTATTTTTTGCCTGTGATTTAAGCTGGATTTGAAGTTGATATATTTAAAGACTGACCTGAGCCATCCCTAGTGGGAATAAATCAGAAGGTTCTGATATGGGCTCTGTGTCAGATGGTGCTCAAGATCTCCTAATTGTGTAAATCAGAAGCCTTAGAAGTCTCATGCCAGCAGCCATGTGAAGAATTGCTGAGACTGTCTCAGCACCTCATGGGGCACTGTAGCTGTCGACTAACTGTTTTCTTGGCACCTTTCTAAATCTGCCCATCATGAAGTACTGTGTAGGGAGGAGAATTCCTGCATCTGTCTTCTTGATTGTTTTTTGGTTCCTCTTTGGTTAGTTCAGAAAACCAAGATTTTGCAAACTTACTCTGTCTTGACTTGTGTCCGTTTTTCATCCTAATTTCTTAGAAAACAGCCAAACGTACTGCAGAAGTATGGCAGCCCCTCACTCAAGTGATAGGAAGGCAAAGATTTGTCACTGCACACAGCATGTCCCAGGCTGTGTGCCATGAACTCAGGGAAACCACTCACAACATACTCTGTAAGTCCCTTGAAAGGCTGTGGAGATTGGGAAAAAAGCCTTTATTTGACTTCAGGGTTGTGACTGAGCTGTTAGATGAGAATTTGGTTTCATCTTGGACTACAGGTAAGCTGCAATTTTTGTTAATATACAGACATTGTGTGAAACTTCTGAAGAAGATAATGGGTCATCCAGACACCTTTAACTGATGTAGGGCTTCTTCGTCATTATCTTAGATTTCTGTGCACTTCACAGGATTTCATAAGAAATAGCAGGTGATGTCCTGATTTTTTAAAATAAACTGTGTGAAAGATCAGGAGGTGTGGCAGACCACCAATTTGAGCTGATTGCATCAAGTAAAACCTCAGTACTTGTTATGGCAAATTCCATTCAATATATACAACACTACACTTGCTTTTTGTATGTCTGGAAATTTTACTTTTTCATATGTACCCATGAGGGAAAATAAGTTATTTGTGCTCTTTGACAGCCTCCTGTAGTTTTAACACTTGCAGCTAACTTACAGTTCATGTTTTCTTCATGATTTGAAATGTTTCATATTACTTCTGCTTCCTTGCTCTCCTTTTTGTTTTGTTTGTCTGCTGTAGGAAAAGTTCTTCCAGTTTTATCTGGTGTGATCTTTTAGGAAGCTTCAGTCTCTTAGTAAACAAAAAGCACTGAATTCTATTTGGATGAAAATTCTTTTTACTCTAATTTTTGTATAATGCATTCATTGCATTTTGACTCCTGGAATTTCTGAAATATGACAAATATGATACTGTCCACAACAGTCCTTGACAGGTATCAAGCAAGCAGTCTCAAAGTGAACAGAACTCAAAACTCTAAGTTTTGAGTCCCTGCTAATGAAATAATCCTGGGGAGGCATTCATCTCCATGAGAGCCTTTACTTCTTGTATCTTTCAGAACACCTCAAAAAGTATGCTGTTCTTACTGTACCAGTTCAAGTGACTTTCACTTGCTTGCAAATCCCTGCCTGGAAGTTGACAAGCCCTTACTTGCTTCTGTCTGACCGTGTGTTTTCAGGAGTGACACTGTGTTGTGACTCACCCATTCTGCACCAGACCCCCACGTGAGCAGTGTCGTCAGTTTTCATCAGAGCACTGGAATCAAAGTAGCCAAAGTTTGGCTCAAACCGAACATTACCTGTTTCCCCAACTTTCCCATACAGTATTTATTGTGCAAAAGGGTTTAAATGGCCATCTATGTAAGATGTTGCTGAGCAGCCACGTGGATTATGTCAAGCCACTAGGAAAATGACAATTTTTCATAAGATTAATAATGCTGAAAAAGGAAGCGCAGGCTTTGTGATTGAAGACAGCTGTTTAGTGGGGGAGCATAATCCTGGGGACAGCTCGTAGGGGCTGAGCCTTGCTCTGGTTTTTCAGCATGGCCTCTATGCCAGTGGAACAGTGGCTGTGTTCTTGCCAAGCCATGGTGCTAAGCTTGCAGAGTGTTTCTATTATCAATATTATCCTAATGACCTGGTGAAAAGGAGAGGGTGCACGTGATTATCCCACAGGCACATGGGTTTTGTGCAGCATTCTGCATGTAGTGCCACAAACCATATCCAAATTGTTTCACTGTATTTTTGTGCAAATATGCATGTTTCATAAGAATAAATGAGTGACAGTGTTCATAATAATATTTTTCTCTTACATTTTTAATCTCTTACGTATAGTCTTGCATGATTTTCAATTTACTGCAGATTTACCAGTCTGGAGGAAAACTGGTGTCTTTGTAGAATAGAGTGGACTATTTTCAGTTTGGAGGGACCCACAACGATCATCCAGTTTCAGGTGCCTGACCAATTCAGGGCTCACCAAAAGTTAAAACATTGTCCAAATGCCTCCTAAACACTGTCAGACTTGGGCCATCTAATCTTTTGTGGCTTTCTTTGAAGGTCAGGTGTGAGGTCTGGGTCTGACTTGGAGGAAGGAGAAAAGTAGATCTTGCTTTTAAGCAGTCAGCAGCTACCCTGTGAAGTATGGGTAATGTAAAACTTGACACTTACAAAGGCAACAACATACTTACGTATTGATTTGTTGTTGAAATGTTGCCCTCTGAGTGAGAGGAGGACAATGCTCCTCCTTCCTGCCCTAACCAACCTTGGATCTTGCATGCAGTTTTTAAGTCACATCAGGTTGTTGCAGCTGATTCCAAGGTAGGAAATTTGACAATGTATGTTATGCTTGCAGTTTAATTTGAGAAATAAGTAAATAATTTGCATTTGTTCTTGATTAGTTTCCCTTTTTTTCATTTGTTTGTTTTTTGTCTAACTTTAAAGTTTTAAATTTCTAACTTTATGACATGGTAATCATATTCACCACATTTTCACTAATGTCAGATATATACCTATATATATATATGTATGCTTTGAAACCTTCTACTACATAGTTCAACAGGACATTTGTAAAACTTGCACAGTCTAACCACTGAACATACAAGGGTTCAAAGCACTTGTGCTTCTATGCTCCTGGCAAAATAAGAAAAGCTCTTGAATAAATTCTATAGAGAACTACTGTTTTAAGAAAGATTCTCTTGTGGTTCTATGAAAAAAAATATTCCACATAGTACAGAAGCTGTAGCTAAGTTAATATGTTAGAGTTCCATTTTACATTTTCAAAAATCTACTCATTTTATGAGTTCTGGGTAACAGCTATTTCCTTCTCAATAACAATTTTTGTCTCACATTCAAAAACAAGTGCCTAAAAAAAGAAAGTTGGAAGACTTTGGAACAAAGTTCAAATCACATCCTCAGCTTAAAAACCAGCCCCATCCACTGAAAAGCTAAAGCCACAAACACACAAAACTGTTTGTCACCTGGTATCTAAACCCAGGATAAGCTGTGTAGTAGGAGACTAATAGTAAAGTTCTCATTTAAAAATCTTTTTGAAATTACCCTAATATGCAATGGAAAATATGATCTTAGAAAAAATAGAAATACGGTCATGTAAAATTAGTTTAAGTACAGTTTTATATGTAGTTTATAGGATATTGAAGTTCTTTTTTTAAACTGTGATTCACTTGATTTGACTATGCATAAGACTCTCATCTATTACCATTTTATCAGTTTCTGCACCAAAGAAGGAAAGCAGCAATCTCAAATAAATGTACCTAAAATGGACACCAAATAGTTTGTTCTCTTAATGAGAGGATTTATGCTTTTTCCTTAGTGCATAAAATTCGCTTCCTCTTTGTCTGTTCACATGTTTAAATTTACAGTCTAGCCTTGAAATAGCTCTGAAAACACTGTAAAGAGCTTTTTCTGGACAGTGCTCTGTTGCTCATCCTCTCTCTACATCTCTCCTATAGCTTTCATGCTGATTATTGTACTATCTCCTTTAAATGCTTATTTCTTGGGTCACCTTTAGTTGAAATGAAGAAAACCATAATCATAACTGAGTCAAATGTCGAAATGAAAAAGTGGTTTGTCTGTATGCAGGGACAGCAGTGTCCTAGATCCCATGGACAGGGACACGGCCAAGAGGTTGAGAGGAGGAATCAGTGGCCCCTGCTTAGCCCCCATAAACCTCACGTAGACATGCCCAGCTCGGAGCGCTCCAGCGCAGGCCCGCCCCACAGGCCAGAGGGCCCCGAGGAGCAGCGGCCCTGCCGGGAGAGCTGCAGGAGGGGCTGCTCACATGGCTCAGAGGCACCTTGGGGCACCCTGCAGCCCCTCAGGTCACAGCGGCCGCGGCCTGTATGTGGGGAGAGACCAGAGACAACAGACGGAAAGTGGAATGGGGGAGATTCAGAGGGGATATCAGGAAAAGCTTTTCCACCCGAGGAGGGTGAAGCAGCGGCACACTGGGAGGTCGTGCAGGCTTCATCCGTGGAGGCTTTCAAGGCCTGAGCAGCATGGTCTGACCTTGCATCTGCCCGTGTTAGCAGGAGGTTTTCCTAGGGGAAGGGCTTCCCACAGCTTCCATCTTGGTGCTCTGCTCTTCGGTGGGGATTCAAGTTAATTTCTTCTCCTCTGTGCCTTTAGCATCCCAGTTTCTTGCAAGGTCTCCTGCTACCCTGATCCCAAAGCCTTTTGCAGCTGTGATGGTGAGAGGCAGGCTGCACTTCTGCAGGGCAGGCATTCCTGAATAATCTCCACGTATCTTTCACAATTCACTGTTCCTTTCTTTAAGAGTCCAAGTCCAGGTTATGTGTTATCTTAAAAGTTGCTTCAAAGCTTTGAAGTGTATATAGAGTGAACTTAAATGCAGAGACATGGGATATTTTCTTATCTTTTCTTCATGTGTTGCTGACATAACTGGCTAAAAACAAGTAACTTCCACAAAACAAAGAACATCTCTGGCATCTAACATGGTTCTGCCAACACTGGTACCATCAAAGATTTCTATTGCTTTTTACTGAGCTTGAAGTTAATGAAAATTTAATGAGTTGTAATTAAGGACTGAAGGAATTGAAGATGCTTTATCAAAGTTTCCAATTTTTGCTTGGTGAATAACAGTCATTGACAAATGCAAACATAATGATTTATCCTTTATCCTAATTGCTATTCTGTAAATGGAATGGGCATTTCTGCCGCAAATTAATAAAAGATTATTTTTGAGGGTTTAATTAACTGTTCTTTAAATTCTTCATTCATCTAAAATTAACCTTCTGTGACAATTATGCACCTTTATAAAAATTCCTTCTATCTCACATAATCTATAGAGGTACACACTGACTTGGCAACCTACTATTAGCTTGCAAAAGGGAAGATTTATAGCTGGAAAATGCTGTCTGCACCTGTTGTTTTTGCTGAACAAATCACCCTGAAGTACACCATCACTCCAGCCTGCCACTACATCATTTGTATTGCTAGGAAAGTGTTTTTTTCCACATCAGTATATATTATTCAGAAATTAGTAAAACCACATAGTTACCCAAAGTCTAACTGGTATGTTTATGATTTTACTAGAGTCTTATGAATCATTGGTAAAATAACACACTTTGATTAATTAATAATATTAGCTATAAAGAAAAGTGTCTTAAATAAGGTCTCAGGGTGTGGTGGTTTTAACCTCTCACAGAGTAAATCTGAGATTTGTGCTTTGCAGATTGCATGTCTCCATTAGCACCCTATTGAAATTTGTCTTGTTCTTCATAGTAACCAAAATAAAAAGATTAGCCAATTATAAAGTTTCTGGAAATAATGGATGGTAATCACAGCTGTGGTCAAAGAGACTCCAGGGGATCACATTTGTGTGTCACCTGAGCATAGATTTAAGTGAATTTTGTGCTGACTTCCTCTGGCCCCGAGGCTTGTTCATGACTGCTCTCCAGAGTGAAAGGAGGGATGAAGGGGTCCCTTCCCTAATGCTCTGTCAAGCATTTGGAAAGGGGAGTCAAAGCTGCTCCACAAAGAAAATCCTCAGGGCAGCTCCTTGGAATCATGAGAGCAGGTAGATGGACATATCTCTTGCGTTCCACAGCCCATTTCTGTAACAATTTATCATCATATATTCTCACCTACTTAAAAATATGCCTAATGTGGTACAGCTGTGATAACGGGCAGACTTTCCCCCATTTTTTATTCTAACCTCTTTTGTCTTCTCTGACCCAAATTGCCTCTTTGTCTCCACCAGGTTCCCTCACCATCACATGTCCAGTGCACCTCGTGGGTGATACTAGGCTGCAAACTGCAAGGCTTCCTTTTTTGACAGGCTTTGTAGTATATTTAGGACAGTGAAACTTGATGCCCTATTGAATAAATGAAGACAACCACCAAAGAAGCAACTCTAATTGCAAAGTCTAGTGGCTGAGCTAGAGGTGGAACCAAGGCTGATGTAGACTATAACAGCTGCAGTAAAATAAGTCACTGTTCACAAAAGAATTATAGGATTAAATCCTGAATCTGGACCAGACTCTTGTTATATGGTTAGGTTCCACCAAATTAAAATTACCTGCGCAATTACCTTTGCGTGTAGAACACTAAATAGGTGGCTTTAATAACTAGAATGAAATTGTTGTTATTAAGGGATATGTGACTGTGATCTTATTAGCTGCAAAATAGACTGAAAGAGAGGTAGTCACTGCTGGTGGAAGAAGATGGCTAATTTGTTTGTGCTGTAGAAAACTGTGGAGAGCTTGGAAGGAAAAGTTTAGGCTGAAAATGTCCAAAAACATGGTTAATCAAAGAAATATTCTTCCTTTTTTTTTTCTGTTTTCATGTAATAGTGCTCTTCAGAAGTATTAAGGTGTGTGTCATACTTGGCAGGTGATTGGTAATGGGATTATTTTATTCAGTGGAAGACATCACTTTATGTGAAATATACATTAAGGTCTCATTTTTAGACCTGAAAAGTGTTACTTGCTTAAAGCTACCTTTATGGTCACTGCCTCCATTTTTCACCATGTTTTACAGCTGTTAGCATTGCAGAGTTGTTATATTTAAAGGAGAAGGCAGTAGTTTTCCTTAGGTTTATACATTATCTGGGAGTTATTTGAATTCCCAATTGCAAAACTTAATTTTGACATGAGAGTAAATAATTTACAAACTTGTCTTTAAAGTCCAGCAAAGATTTAAAATATCCATTTAATTCTAATGTTAAATATGGAAGTTGCTCTCATCCTATTTTTCCCCTTCAAGGAGTCTTTATTGAGGTAAGAAACCTGATTTTTTGATCCAAGTTATTCCAGTCTTTCCCCCTACAGACCTTTTCATTGAAAGGCGTTTTAAGGACCATTAAAATGAGGGACATCATGAAGGCTTGCTCTCAGAATTTGTAACATTAATTTTTTATAGCTTCTGAATTATTCTGTTTATTTTATGGTTCATATAATAACATGGTAGATGTGGTGGTTGCATTTCAGTGGAAGGAATTCAGGTCAGACTTACTGAAATCTCCCTAATAGCAGACTGGTGCACATTCAGAGAATTGGAGGCTTCAGCAGAGGGGAATTACTGTTCTTCTTCTCCTTCTTTTCACCTATTTTATTTCTGTCTCACTTTGCATTTGTTTTTAAGTGCATGCCAGTCTGTTCTTTATGTGGCAATCCTTATAACATCAGTGTTATTTTAACGCTTTGGGATCAAACAGGAACATATAGAAGTCAAAGTTTTACTTTATTTGATTAATGCATTAGTACAAATGAAACAACTTTGAACTAAGACTCTATGTTTTTTACATCTTTTAGTCATTACAGCAAACCAGTCTAGCATCAAGAACAGTCAGATCAGAGAACACTTCTTGGTAGAACATAGTAAATAATGTGGTCCTTGGGAAAGAGAATATACATTCAAAACATCATTTTACCAGTTTCCTTCATGGTTCTAGGCAGAACTGCTGCTCATGCAGTCTCCTCTTTATTTTAACTTGTGCTAACCTACTTTAAAATGGCCATTGACCTTTTTTTAAAGAAGATTTTACATTTATATATTGTACTTGACGTGGTCATCAGTTTAGTTTTCCATTCAGAAAATAGGTCTTAATAACGTACTTCATAGGCCCTTATATTTATTGATTGGGTTATTAGTTCCTTTCAAGATTTTTCTTGGTTGGAAAGGCTAATATTTCAGATTTCTTTTCTTCATTGCCACGTGCAATTGTCTACTGTTTGATCACTGTGTTAGATTTTCTCTTTGTGCTCCTGACGAACAATGTCTAATGACGGGGGTTGGAGGATCTGTAAGGGTAACCTGGACAGCACCCCAAATATCTGCCAGAAATAAAAGAAACAACAGTTGCTGCATTCCTAAAGCATGCTATGTGCTGCAATCTCCTCACTCTTAAGTGCTAGTAATTGCAACCACTTGTTGTCATTTATGTAAATAAGGTAATAAATCATCAAATATGCAAAGCAGGACGTCAAGTCATCTGCATAAAATCTCCAGATTTCAGAACATTTAGTCTCTACAAGTATGTGCAGATAGTAACGAAGAAATGTCTTTCCAGATGGCTCGAGCAGGTGAGGATGCGATGGCTGTGCTTTTCAGAGGAGTAGTGGTAAACCTGGACTACCTGAACCATTATCTATAGCTATAGAAACACAATAAATGGAGTTGCAGATTTTTTATTGTTGTTTAACAAACATGTTCATCTCTCCAGAGCTGCTCAGACAGCAAGGGATCAAGCAGCTGACTGTTTATAGACAGATTACTCAAACCCATGCAGTCAGCATTATAGGGCACTTGTTATCTCGCTGTAAGGACAGGGTAAGTGACAGAAAGGATCAAATTCAACACCAGTCACTTGAAATTTTGACACAGAAAAGAACCTTGTGCATCATATATGTTTCACTGTGTAGGTAAACTGTGCAAAAATTAAAGCTTGCTGTACTCTGATGATGCGCATTTTAAACGGGACTTAGAAGAAAAAGATTTTTTTCCTTTCCTGTGATAGCCAAAACTTCACAAAAATCACAGACAGCTGATCAGATTAGCTTCTTGAAATATTCATTTATGGATGTCTGAAAAATATTGTGTCTCACAAGTAGAAAAATACATTTTGTATTCTGCTGTTCACTAAATCATCACTCCCAGGGCTACTCCTGAGAAAAGAGCACTGGACTGGTGGAACATTCTCTGTGCATGTCTGCAGTTTAGATGGTGCTAATTATTTTGCTTTTAAAAAAAGCCCTCAAATAAATGTTATTGTAATACCTGACTATAAAGAGTTCTATATCTGCTTACTTGCCTTCTGCTTTCCATAGAACTGCAGAGATTTTTCCAGATCCAAGGTCTGTGGTGGAAAAGGACTGTGGGAGTCCAGCCAAGAGTGCCAGAGATACGGGTGCCCTACAGAGATATTCCTTCTCAACACTGTCTTCAGAGAACGGCCATTGTCTTCCCATGGTTCTCTCTTCTTTGTAGTTTGTTCCTCCTTACAAGAGCAACCACCACAGCACCCATACCCAGGTACTATAGATGGAGCATTGCTGGATGAGAAATAGTTAAAATACTTCATGTGGGATATGAGTGAACTGCCCTCATGCCTGAAGTTTGTCCTCCTTGCATTCATTTTGTGATTACTTTTCTTACCTATTTCCCCCCATGTGGATGATGCAGAACTTCGTGATGAAAGTGGAGCACTGAAACAATGAAAAGGACTTATCTGTGCCTTGACCATATGCACAGCATTCTGTCAGCCAAGGACTGTGTTTGTGTCTCCTGGCATATCCAATCTGCTCTTGCTTCCTACCTATTTCCTCTTCTCTTCATTCCAAGGTTTTGTTCAAACCATCATAAGGGGTTGATTTTCTGTAAGGCATATTTTATCTTTTGTAAAGCCTTAAGATCTCTGTGTTGTATTTTTGATGTGTTAGAGCTCTTCTAAAGGTTATTCTTTTATTAAGAGGTGGTCATTTGAAAATGAGGATTCAAAAACCTAGAGAAGGCTGCAGTTATGCTAAAACAAATTAGCACCTAACATTTGAAAGTAACATTTTCTTCAGAGTAAAATGTCAGTGTAGTGTTACAAATTGTTTCTCTCCCTCCCCTCTTTATAGTGGCAATAAAGACTCAGCCAGTCATAGTTTCACTTAATTTCAGAAGAGACTTTTAAAGTTGGACACATTTCTATTTTATCAAAAAACTGCTAATGCTATAAATTTGGCAAAAGATAAGTTTGTGCACATTTTAAAATGCTTTAAGAATCTCATGTGGAATAATTGCAGATGTGGAAAGCAGTATTCACATGTTACTTAACAACAAAGGAATAATAGTGATGATCTGCCGTGATTTATAGCTAATGTGTATTCCTTTAAGAACATATAGAGCCTAAGTTCTTATTTGATTTGATTAAAAGATCAGAACAAGCTAAAAAGGTTTGAACCAAGATTGTATAGATTTTAGCACTTTTAGTTATTACGGCCAAGTAGTATAGGACCAAGAACAGCCAAATCACAGAACACTTTGCTAGAGTTTAGCAAGAATTTAAATATGACATAAATATTTGAATTTTGTATTCTTTCGTGAGTGACTGATATATAGAAAAAGGTAACATTCTGCAAAAAAAAAAAGTATTTGTTATGAGTTGCATGGGCAGTTCTTCACAGTTGATTGTTCCATCTGGAACCACTAATTAGTTAATCACTAATTAGTGATTAACTCATCTCATCAGGATGAAGTACCCAGGCCTGCCATCAGAGTTGGCATTGATTGGAAATCTTAGCAACAGTCTTGGCAAACATTTCAAACATGAAAGGCTGTGTTTTCACACACTTGCCCCGTTGCTTTGTTCTCCCCATGGTGCACCCTGTGGTACTTGCAGTTACCTGTGTCTGGGTGTGCTTGGGCTCCTGTAACCCTTCAGATGGGGAAGGGAACCACGTGCAGTTGTCAAAAGGCATCCTGAGCACAGCACCAGGTGAGGGACAGTAGTGGTGTACCTACGCTGGTTTAGAAAAACCGTAACCTCGAAATAGTTCGATCTTTACAAACACTTCAACAGTAAGCCTGGTTTGGCTGTGTACTCAGGCAAACCAGGACTTTGAAGGTCTTGGAACCAAAGCAAAATATAAGATGCAGAAGTGATAAAATAATAAAGAAAATTAACTTTGCCCTTATTGATGGTATTTCTGGGTTTGTGGCAGAATAAGGTATTTAGATTCTACAGTGTACATACTTTTATCTTTAAGAAAGTTTTTGCTATGGTTTGGTATGGTTTCTAAATTTTGAATAAAAGGAAATATAGTAGACCTGAAGGGTTTTTTCTGAGTTAGTTTTTTTTTTCAAGACTTGGAGATGAGATTAAATTTTTATGGCTGAGTAGTAAATCTCTGGAACAGAATTTCCTGATATAAATGACAACTCTTGCTTTAATTATAGAATCTTCTAGGCAGCTATTATATTAGAGCAGGACCCTTAACAGACTCTTTTTTAAGACCATATTCAAGAGTAACAGGACTTGCTATAATTACAGCTTGCTTTCTG
Source organism: Promerops cafer (assembly GCA_013398275.1). Taxonomy (NCBI): domain Eukaryota; kingdom Metazoa; phylum Chordata; class Aves; order Passeriformes; family Nectariniidae; genus Promerops; species Promerops cafer. The sequence goes on from VZSE01006608.1 coordinate 1,502,262, forward strand.
TTGGAGGGGTTCACTTGTCTTTGAATGAATGACTAGGTTCCTTTTGCATGGCTTTTTCCTAGCAAGAATGTCTTCAGATCTGTCTGAAATGTTTTAAGATGGGTCTCAATATATTGAATGTGAAGCATCTTCTGTATTATGCAACTATTTCAGAAGTAATATATGGGAAAATAAAGCACTGGTACATAGTTCTAAGAGTGCTTTAACATCTGCAAAATTAACTTGTCACTAATTTTGCATGCTTCAGTTACTAGAAAATGTAGCTCTCTGAAGCACCAAGCTTTTTTTTTAATATTATTACATTACATACCTATCTGTGACTTGCATCTGAAATTGTTTTCATCACTGATCTTGTTCTTTTGGTGCCTATATATTTATTTCTCATTTCATGCTGAAAATGTTATGCCATCTGGTTACTTGCGTGATTTTGTAAAGAGAAGACTTCATTAATTTGCAGTTTTAACTTCTGCACCTGCAACTTCCATTTACTGGTGTAGCAGTTGTTGCCTGTCAATAGTTTAGAAAGAGTCTGCTGAGGCTGAAATATTTCTGTATACATGTCTTTCTGTCTTTAGATACTTGCAGGCCAAAATCTGGGGGAGGATTTGGTAGGCTGAGAAAACATCACATCCTGAACTGTGCAGCATCAACTCCCAATTTTTCCCGGTTCACATGCAAGGAATCCTCTCCTCTCCCCAGCTCTTTATGTGCAAATGTAAACTAGAATTACATGGTTGCCCAAAAAAGGAAATTTCAAGCTTTGCAAATGCTTTGTTTGGATTAATAACATCTATAGTCACGTTTCTTTTATCCCAGAGGGCACAAACATTTCTAAAGTTAATAGCGGTATCATAACCTATCTAATATGCTATGGTAAAAATTCCTTCTGTTAGCTAACTCTTAACAAATTCTTGTTGTCATATTTCAGCAGTAATTTATTTTCTAGGTAGGAATGAGGAGAGTTTAGTTTTGAAACTAAAAGGACAATGTTTTAAACAGTGTATGGTTTTCTAAAAATATTACTTGTTTACTTATATGTGATTATTCAAAAGCAAATACTGCACTTTGGTCCCTTAACATTAATTTCTGCTGTGTGAGGCTGTGACAGAGTTTATTCATTGACCCAAAGCCCTAGAAAACTTCCTACAGCACTTTATGAAAACCTGACAAACTGAACTGCTTTTTGCTTAATGGTAAGTTACATCAATATGATGTCTTTAGCTAGCTGAAGCTGTCTATCTGAAATCTAAGGGAAAAGGGCCTGGGTTTGTTTTGAACTTTTTGTTTGGGGTTTTTTTGTTTGTTTGGTTTTGGTTTTGTGGGTTTGTTTTGGGTTTTTTTAGTTCAAAAGAGTAGCTTGGGGTTTCAAAAAGCCTGAGAGCTGATGAAAGACTTGCTCCCTGGGGAACTTCAATAAGAACCCGTGGTGAAGAAGGAGGGATTGGCAGGAAGGGACCTGCCCCACAGTCGGGAGGAGCCCAGGCCTCCAGGGCAGCTGGGCTGGGGAGACAGCATCTGTGCAGGTGGGTGATGGGGAGCTGGCAGCAGCCCTGGGCTGCACTCTCATGCTATTCCAGCCCCGAGTGCACTGATTTACTGTGTCTACATCTGGCCTGAAGCACAGTCAGTGAAGCAACCTCAGTTTATGTTCTGGAATGGTTTATTTTTCAGGGTTTTGGGGGACTTGGGGGTGGAGTTTTTTTGGTGTTTTGGTTTTTTGGGGGATTTTTTTTTTAAGGGTTTGATGCTCATAGCTGGAATCACCAGCTTCACATCTCAGAGCCTTTAAAACAAACAAACAAAGAGGAAATTTTCTGGGGAACACCGTGCCATAGACTGCAGGAAAGCTAAAAGGGATGAATGACCAGAAAGGAAGCAAATCCTCCCAAAAATTACAGTCAAGCATGGGATAGTTTAATTGCTGGGACTTTGGAGAAAAGTTGTACATCTGCTGTTGGACAGATTAAAAGATACTTAAGCTTCCGGATTATAAATAGCCTCTGAATAAGTGTGATAATACAGAATGACAAAACTCTGGGGAATGGGAAGGCACTTCTGGAGATTGCCTAGTTCAACTCCCAGGTCAGGCAGACTCTGCTACAGCGGGCAGGTCAGGGCTGTGCCTGGTTGAGTGTTGCTTATCTGCAAAGATGGAGACTTGATGCCCTCCCTGTTCAACTTGTGCCAGTGTCTGACCACCTTCACTCTATAAAAAACTTTAAATTCTTTTCCCCCCCTGTGTTTCAGCTTGCGCTCATTGTCTCTTGTCCTGCTGCTGGGCACCACTGGGAACAGCCCAGCTCCGTCCCCTTTTATCCCCACATCAGATGTTCATGCACATGGATAAGATGCCTCCTCCAGGCTGAGCAGGCACAGCTCTCTCAGCCTCTCCTTAACATGACACAGTGCCATCAGACACTGAGATATGACTGAAAATGGTCATCTTTGACTGGAGTGTTCCAGGAATTTCCCGTGCTTGAGGAACATGTTTTACTCACCCCATTTCTGCAGGGCTGTGTCTCTTCTGTGAGAAAAAGAACTTCTTTCTTGTCAAAACCAGGATGTTGCTGCTCTCTTTCAGTGCAAAAGTGTCACCTTAGCATCCAAATGGACAACTTAGGGCCTTTCCCATCAAAAGTTGATGGATGGAGCTCCCTTTCCTCATCTTTTTTTTGCTACGTCTCTAGAGAGAGCCTTAGGAAAATCTTAAATTCACTATGTCCTTGCTTTGCTTAGAAATTATTTTAAGTTACAGGTAACATGACCATCTAGTTAGATTCTCCTTCACAAATGAGGCCATTCTTTCCACAAGCAACCTGTGATAAGGATGCTTAGTTTGGGTGAATGTGTAATGTTCAATCTCAGTTGGATTTTGCTTTAGCAGTAGTGACTCAAAAACTGAAATACTATTTTTGTTGTCACTCAAGACTGGATTTTATTTCATAATTGTTCTGTGTTATGCAGAATTAAAATATATCTTTGTAGGGTCAGAGGCATTATTGTCATGGCTTAAAAATGCTTCTTAAGCCTACAGCATTTGTGTCTGCTTTATGAGAAATCAATGGAGGATATTAAAAGTTACAATTGGTCAAACACTCCAAGATCTTGAGAGGGAATGACAGTACTTCTTAGGCTCAGTACAACTGAGCTGTCACATGCATACTGGGTTTCACATTTTCTCTTCCTTCTTCACTCATTCTTTACTGCAGTTACATGATTAACTCTCCATTCATCATCCTATTTCACCCCTGTTTCTGTTCTTCATTGTCTTCTGCATGGCCTGCTGTGCCTGAGCACTGCTAATGAGCCCAGTTAATCTCATGCCTCTCAGGTCCTTCCTTGTGAGCAGAAATCTTCCCACTCAGAGTTCTTTCTGTGTTTAAAATATAATATGCAGAATACTATCATGGCAAGGCTTGCTGTATTGCACTTAATCTGGCCCATTCTTGATGGGGCAACAAAGCAATAGACATCATGCTTTATAGAGAAGGCATAAACAATTACCTATTTAATGTAGGACTCTTGGAAAAAAATATGGAAATAACTTGCAAAAATATTTTACTGCATTGCACAATTGCCATCTCAGAAAGTGAGGAATGGCTGTAATAATTTAGTCACGTGTTGTTTACTTTTTGCTTATTAAGCATTTCTCCTAAATATCTATTAGTACTTTAGCTTATGTAATATTGATTTGCTTATGTTTGTTCTAGTTTTGAAATAAAATGGACCCTCATATTCTATTAGAGATGCAGCATACTGGTTGCCTGGGATATTAAGAAATACATTTTCAAATTCAGCATGAAGATTTTACTGTAACTGTAGCTGTGATGTTTTCTTTTGTTTGCACTGTGGTGTTTTTCTTTAGAAGTTGTTTCCAAAATTAAGGTGAATGGAATTACCTTTTCATGCGACCTTTGTCTTGGCAGCATTCACAACCACAGAGCTGGCAGAGAAAGTTAGGCAGGATTTGCCTGGGCATTTTCAAAGAAGAGCACCCAGGAACTGAGATTTGAAATAATGTAGCCTGAGGTCAGGTATTTTTTCTTTAGAGTCAGTGAAGAACATGATTATTTGTAATGTGCAAGAAGCCAGGGGTTTTCTAGATATATATGTACCATTGAAATAGGAAATTATAATGGGCAGTATTCTGTGCAGTGTTGCTTCCTAAACAACGCCACTTAATAATAAGGGATTTGGCCCATTTTTCAAAGAGAGATGATATTTGCTGTCAATCCTTCCTTTCTTTTGGTGAGTTAGATAATATGGTGCTAGAAGAATATGCATCATTTAATCCAGTTTGCACTTGCACCATGCTTAACTCAAAGACAAACGTGTTCTTGACATCAGGCATTTACCATATAGCGCTGAAGCAGTGTGGTTTTGGCGCACTGCGAGGAAATCTGCTGAAACAAGAAAGTGTTTGTTTGAGAGAGAGGGTTGGGAGAGGAGCGCGGGAGGGTCCCACACGCAGAGGTAACCCCGCGCCTGGGTGGTTTTTCACGTAGTACCTGCGTAGGTGGAGCATTCCCCTCATGCCAGGGTGCTCGTCAGTGCGCACCGGGAGCTCGAGACAGTCCCTGGAAGAGCTTCTGCTCCCCACGGCGTGGCTGGGACGCAGCACCGGGACAGAGTCATCTGTTTTACCCCAGCACACATTTGCATTCCACAGGTCTGGGAAACTGCGTGACCACCCAACGCTTGGTGTTTAAAACTGATCAGGCTGGCAGCACAGCACTTCACATCCAGCTGCGCTGCACTCACAAACTCCCCAGCCTCTGTGCTGGAAAGTGAGCTGCGAAGGATTTTTTTAGAAATTGCTTTTGGAGCAGGTACATTCCTGCGCAGGCAGGATGTCCAAACCCTCTCGCTTGGCTCGACCTGTGTCAGCTAATACAGGTCCTAAATCGCCTTTGTCTAGGAAAGAAGATTTTAACAGCCGATCACGAAAAATTAGGCTAGGTGAAAAGATTTTGAGAGCTGGCAGCGAAGGAAACCTGGTTAAACAGCATCAGCAAGAGCAGGTGGAAATCACAGAAAGGCTTGTGCCACGGAGGGCTCCTTTCCTGAAAGGTAACTGGTTATTTCATGCTGCAAAAGAAATAATCAAATGCATTTGCAATCATTGTGTTTTTAATAAACTCCAAGCATCAATTATTGTATAATAGGGGGTATATGTGTATATGTGTGTGTGTTTATTGTTTCTAAACGACAGATTCTTGTACATAAAGCATTTGTTTTGAAAATAAAAGGGCTCAAAACATTTTTGTTGTTCAATTTTGGCTGGGTACTGTATACAAGCTAAAAATGTTGAGCTGTCAAAATGGTAAATCACAATCTTTTACAGTCTAAATGTGCTACTGTATTGTGAAGCTTTATTTGAAATAATGGTTTGAAATTATTAGCAAGTGTGAGAAAGATTAAATAGAGAAAAATAAAGAGAAAATAGACATCAGTGCAGGCACAGAATCTTTTCAACCCTGCAAGTAAAACTCTTCTTTGTGGGTCCTAACAAGGCAGCTGCAATGATTTCTTGTATAAAAACTAAACAGATCAAGTGTATTTGGAAAGGCTTATATGCTTTCAGAATGCAAACAAATGTGGAGGATAAGATTACGATCTACTTTCACTGATCTGTTGAGCAATGGGCAGCAGGAGCACTGCCTCTTTTTAACTTAGTTTTTGTGACAGTACTCCTTAGAACTGCATTTAAAAGTAGCCATTTAATCTCTGTGCTGTAAAATGAGAGTAAGTTGCCATTCTATCAGGAAATAAAAGTAGTAGTATTCTAACTGTACTCTTCATAGAGTTTATATTTAAATATGAACAAGAGGTAGAATCTCTTCAGTATGGAATACAAATTACTGTCCCTCCATCCTAAATCCATAGGAAAAAGAAGTGTAGATTATAGACCTTTGTAACTTGAAACTGTGGTTTCATTTCACACACATGGCATCCAAGGTCACAGTTTTTATTCCCACCTGAATGAGGTTTAGAAGTATTTCTTTTTCCTGCAGTATGACTTTTATTATTTCACAAAGAAGGGAAAAGTGATGACACCTAGTCTTACCCAGGGAGATGGATGATCTGTTTGTTTCTACAAAGAAAACTGAGTTTGAAGCACTTTATTAATGGCAGAAGAGAGCAAATAGAAAAGCCGGAGGTGGGAGGGCTCAAATTCCTTGTCTCACTCACAGAACCTCTTGCTTATTTAGCTATGTAATGTGGAAACTCATTTTTGATCTTGAGATGTATCTCAAGAAAGTAAAACCTTTATTCCAAAAAAACCCAGATGTACAATTCTTTATGCCTTGATAACCAATATGTATTGATTTTTTAGTAAATTATGTTTCCCAGTCAACTTTTTAAAATTTGAAAACTTTCATGGAAAATCCTGTAACCATATGTTTTTCACCAAGCTAAAGTTTTTTAAACAGCAGTTTATTTCCTTTGTGTTCTCTCATTTATTTGGTGCATTGAGGGGAGGAAATCATGCGGGCTTTACAGAACAGAAAGTGTGTCCTTTTAAGGGATGTGATTTTTATGGCACTCTCCGTTCCTTTATCACTTTACTCACTTTATCAAAATGTTGTTGGGCTATGTAATGCTTTACAGCTTCAAGCAAGGGTTGCACTCACTGCTCAGGGTTTTAGGTGAAATTTCTATGAAGGGAAATCTAGTGTATATCAGTAGTGCTGCAACATGGCATGTGCTTTTAGTATTTATGGCTTACACTTACTGTCTTCTTGAGCATGAATTAAACCCTATTAAATACTGGCTTTCTGCATTGGGATGGTTGTTTTAGTTTAGGCAAAATGTTACTGTGAGTTGTTTTTGTAAGAAATGTTGAAGAACAAATATTGATACTTCTGAAGGGGGCATACTATAAGGGTGAGGGAAATGCAGAGTGTGGGTTTTTTCCTCTGGAAATGGGACTGGCTGGATGACTCCCAGTAAAGTCCAAGCACTGGTCAAAGTGATTTGAAAGACGTTTTGTGAGAAGAGGGTACAGACCTGGGAGGTAGAGGGACAGCAGATATGGCAGAAGCCAAAAGAAACATAGAGGCCACAAAGCAGGGCCCTGGGGCAAGGCTGAGTAATACAAGAGAGCATGAGCAGCAGCCAAGGGTGTTTATGTGATCTTGAAGTGGCAAAGAGGAAAAGTGGAAGAGGTGGCAAAGGGCAGGTGTAAGCTGAAGGAGATGGCTGAAGTAGGAAGCATAGTGAGGGGAGGCAGAAAGCTCCTGTGGGAAGCAGACTGGGGCTTGGAGGAGAAAAAATGGTGAAGGAGGAATGGCTTTTAGGTGTGTCAAAGGGGCTGGAATGGAGAAGTGGGAGCAGGAGACTCTGTTAGGTGGGAATTGGGGTCCTAAACAACCTGACATGGAAGAGGAGTTAGACCAAATTTCATTCTTTGTTGTGTAATCTCAGTAAAACCCCATGGTTGTGTTGTGTGCTATGCCTTAAAACCTTGGTCTGTGCGCAGGAGATCAAAGTGGGTTGTCTGGATTAGTTTCTACTGTTAAACTTTACATGGGCAACATGATGCTATTTCTGGTTTCTTTGAAAGTTTTAAATTAATACCAAAGAGATAACATGCGTGAGTGATGCTAACAGACAGAAATCCAGCAAAGCTCAGTGCAGAATGGATAGGAAATACCAAATTGTGGCTATAATTTTAACGGGACTGTAAAGCATGATGACTCATTTTAATTACATTATATGTTAGGGGGTTTTCTACAGAATTCTTTCCCTGTGTTGTGCAAGATGAGTTGTACTTAACTGAGAAGCTGGGGTCCTATTAGAAGGGGGGCAGCTTGAGGAAGAGACAGAAGTAGTCCTTGTAGGTAAAGCCATTAAAGGTCAGAGTGGATCTCTCTGCCTCTGCCACTGAGGTATGTGTGGCAGAGACAGACATACTGCTTTGACTTCCACAAGAGAATGCTGGCTGTATGGATTTGCTTTTTGATTTAGTTGCTGGTTGTGCAAATCTGAGACCATGGGTTCTGATTTGCAGAGCTGAAACCACATAACAGTAACTGAAGTCAGTGTCAGCTGCAATTTTATTGCATGAAGTACCATCTAATGCAAAGGACTCACGAAGGTCATCTTGTACTTGCCTGTTACTCTTCATCTGAATTTAATGGACAACTTAGACCATAATTTCTCTGGATGCCAGGTTCATCTTGCTAAAAGAGAAAGGAAGGAGTAGGATAAAATTCTTGTTTTATAATCAGGAATACTTAGACCCAGGCTACAAAATTTGTTGCTTGGTCTTCAGACCAAGACCTGACAAGTGTGCAGTACATGAACCCCAAGTCCACATCCAGAATAGCTAAGATCAGTAATTTGCTTCCATGCATATGAAATTAGTCCTGTTAATTTTGTGAGGAGAACGAGGAGTTGGCTATATGAAGGATGGGATGGGGTTGTGGGTAAGGAAAGTCTGTAATGCAATGCACGTGCACATGGAGTGGGAAACGGTTGCAGAGACAGTCTGAGTTTCGGCATTTCCCACCTGGTGAGGGACTTGCTTTCTTTGCAAACTGAACATCATTTAAGGATTTGCTGGTTTAAATAAAAATGGAGATAGGTAAACCTTTCTATTTTAATTTTCACTTTCATGATTGAATCAATTAAAATAGGATTTTTTCACCTTTGGGATGTGTTACCTATTGGAGAACTTTATGAATTTCTGTTACCCATACTTTCCTTCAAGAAAAGCAGAGACTATACTAATGTTTGTCTTTTCAATTTCCTTTCTCTGTGCCCTTTTATTGAGTTTTGATATTTGCCTTATTATTTGGCTTCACATTGCTTCACTTTGCTTTATTTTTCACTCTGTTTTTCTCCATTAGAGTTTTCTCCCTGGTTTCTCCTCTGCCCTTTACTTTGCAGTTCGTGATGATTGGAATGCAAGACCAATACTTTTAGACTAAGCCTTTTGGTATCTCATATTCAGTTGGATCCAACACTAGACAAAACCTGTTTGTTCCATGCCTAGTTATTAGAAGGGGGCCAAAGGACTTTGGGGATATAGTGGGATTCATAACTATGGTCTCTTCATGCGAAGCAAGCAATAATAGCACCATAGAAAGTAGAATTAATTACATTTTCCCTATTTTGTTTTTATGACAAACTTCAATGACCATATAACCCATATGTGTATTACTAATTATCTCCAAGAACATTATGGTTTTTAAATAGATATAGAATAATGGCCAAAATTTGGAAATTATTCTCTCTGACATTTGAGTAATATCTGTGGAATGTTTAAGGCCAAGAACTTTATTTGGAAGTCAGGAACTTCCATTTCACAGCATTTCCTGACAGGGATGTACCTACAAATACAGAACACATGTAAGACTAGGGGTTTGCCATCCAAGGAAGTTCATTATTAAAAGAATAGCAAAGCAAAGAATGCTAGTATTTAGCCTACAGTATTTTTGTTTCCTCTGCAACTGTTTTAGATTCATGAGGGCAGAGAATGCAGATCTTGTATATACAGTACTTGTATATACAAATGTTAATTATCTCACAAATTTAATGCTAGCTTTCTTCGTTACTACTAGTACTTTTTTTTTCAATTTGAAATGCATCTTTTTTTACTATGATCTCAAAAAAAAAGGAAAAATCAGAAATTTTACTGTCTTTTAGAGTAGGCTGAAAAACTATAGTAAAACTAGGGTTGATATCAGATCTGCAACATAATACAGTTAATGGTTCAAAATTTTGAGCTTGAGACATAGCTTTGGTGACATATAGGGACTATATTATTTCATTTTAGTATATTAGTATTAGAAACAGAGAAATAACATGGGCCTTTAGATTACAAAATAAATCTAGATGAAAAATTCAAGCTGGAAAAGAGCATTATTAAGATAACTCATGGAATTTATAGTTCCAGTGTAGTAACAGAGACCAGGTATGAAACAGTAGACATTCTTGCAATTGCGTACATGAACATTTATTTCTATAGCTGCTGAAGGATGACTTCACCTGGAGGATGAATAGGGCAGCTGAACAGGCCTCCTTCCATTTAAGATTATGCAGTATATAAATTGGAGTTATGGTTATTAAAAACTGAATGTCTGGACATTTGTTTATGTAATGAATAACTGGCCTACCTCTGTTCTTATTTGCTGTGAGATCATGACTCAGACCCAAGCATAAAGTATACTTTAGCTATTTTTTTTAAGCATAATTTCCTTCAAAAATTGGTCATGTCAAAAATACCTGGCAGGCTTTCTTTCACTGGTAACCTTTTTACCCACTATCTGAATTTGTGCAATTATGATGGAGAGGTAAGGGTCTCAAAAATACTGCATTTCTATGATATACTGTATACACTGAGCTGTGTGGGATACTCTGTTCTGGAGCTGTCAAATAGGACATGTCTATTTTTCTATAATACTGTGGAAAATTGCTGTCTGGGTGGAGAAGGAAGACCTGATTGATATTGTGTTCAGAGAAGAGCTGCAGTGTGTGCTCAACTTTTCTTGCATATCAGAGAGTTCACATGTGGGTGACACCTCATAAAAGCCATACCCAAGGGACAAGCTTGGGTTGGAGCTCACAGCTCCCATAATTCACTAGAAGAGAAAATTCAGACTGTGGATGAGATTGCATGAATTCTGATGGAAATGTTTTGAAATTGAGTGTATCTTCAGTCTAATTCCATTTACCAAGTCAGTAGTCAATCCCAAATAAAAAATAATAAAAGAAAAAGCTGCTTTGGAAACCAAGTTACAGTAGTTGCCTTGCTTATAGAACTATTTTTCAATTGCAGAAAGTATATCCACTTTAAAAGTTCTTCCTCTGGGACCTGGCAGGAAAAGGAGGAGAGCTCTATACATCCCCTTGGGAAGCTCAGGATCTTCTGTTTGTTTTACTATAAGGGCATGAGGAGTGAGCAAAAACTTCACCAATTCTCTCCACAGTTCTAAAAAAGCTTAAATCATCTAGATGAGGGAATTTTTGAGAGGTTACACTTTTAGGGGAAATTAAGTATAATTTTAAATGTTCATTTTTCCTTAAATTATGTCTTTCTGAAATCTGTCAGAGGTTTTGAAGTTTAGATTAAATTAAGGGAATTAATAGATGGCACAGATTGTAGGTATTTAAATGTTCCTCGTTGGATTTCTTGCTCTGTAAAGCAACAAATCAATATAATTTTCACATCTTTAGGATGTAGGTATATATTTTATACAGGGTATATAACTTTTCATGTATATACAAAATTTGTAACAGTGTAAGAATGTCACCTAAGTGACATGACTTAATTGGAACCATAGTATTTCAGTGTTAGAGATTTCAGTAGGTGTCAGTCAAACAGTGCCATGCAAATCGGGACTAATTTAGCAAAATTTGAATGAGAAGGCTCAGAAATATTAGTCCTGCTGTCAAAATCCCCTCAAGCCTGACTGTTTCTGTGAAACAGTTTTTTTTCTATCCAGAATTGACCCTATTAAAATAGGATGTATAATTTTTGAGTGTACCCTTTTATCAAAACAAGAGCATTTTGAATTGAAAGCATAACTTTCAGATTTATCCATTTATTTAAGGTTGTGGATATTCTAGTAGGCTAAAAAGTTACTTGTGAGTTCTGTGTTAGTTTATTTCTATGATACCAAGACAGGAGTTTTTCTACAGTTGAAAGGTTTTTGACTGAAAGGGGAAAGAACATCACTGAAATATGGTGAAAAGAAATAGCAATGCTCATGTATTTAACATGTACCTGATAAACTTGTGTGTCTATTCTTTTTCGTGGATGGGCTGTAGTGTCCTTCTAGGCTGAAATTCAACTCCTACCTCTATCTGTTGTTATTCTTGTCTGCTAATTAAGTGATGGATCGAACTTCCTTTAATTTTCAGGTTAGCTCACATCATCCCCTGAAATGGGATTTTCAAAGCTGGACACGGTGCTCCATCACTGAATGCAGTGGAAGGATTATGTTACAATTATTGTAGATAAATGTTTATAAATCCTAGAGCAAGTACAGTTTTTCTTGCACAATTGCATGGTAACGTTTTAAGCTTCTGATTAAGATTCTGATTCTGGTCTAGAGCCATTTTTGCTGTTAATCATCTTTTAACTTCAGGCATTGAGGATTTCCCCCTGACCCAAAAAGACAATCATTCTAGCTGATCTTAACTCCTGAATCCTTTCTAGTATTGTAAGTGTAGACACAACATTAGCTCTTTCCAAATCTTCTGGTATTTCATCCACCGAGTGAATTCAGGTAAATATTAAAACCACAGAAATTTTCATCTGTTAGTTCTTGTAGTGCCCTAAGACAAGATTCGTAAGATCCCAGCACACTGTCTGGTTTCATTCCTTTCCTTTTGAGATTTTCTTGCTGGTATTAATTATGGAAGACACATGGTCACAGCTGACCCTCTTCTTGAAGTCTGATACGACAAAGGCATTCAAAATCCTGCTTTCCCCACACCATTTGTTAAAAACTGTCTTTTCCCATTGAGTAATAGATCCATCTTTTCTTTGCCCTTCCTCTGACTACTAAGGCATTTATGCAATAAGTAGTCACCCAGGCCTGCTGTTCATTTTTAAGGAAAGGGAAAATATTCAGGGCCCAGTCATGAACCAGTTATTCTGCTTTAAAAAGAAAAGGCAACACTGCAAATACATGAAAAATCAAAACATCTGGAATGAACAGCTAGCTGGCTGAACATATCCAGGGTATTTGTATCCAGACATTTAAGAACAGGCAAAGTTGTACTGTTACTGGGAAATAAGTTTTATGATGGCCATCTCCTGCTGACATAGGTTGAGGTTGTGTCCTGCCCTAGATAAAATTTATCTTGAGCCTCATACTTTGAATTTGTGAACATGCTAAGGCCCTTGCTGCAGCTTCAGCATCAGAGTAACTTCCTGAGCAGTGAAAACTTTGGAGACCTTTTCTCAGCCTTCTGTCTTCCAATACGCAGATTCATCTGCAGCATCTAGATGTGGTATAGACTTCATTAATTGTTTGAAATTAAACTTTCTAAGCACCTCTTGTTAGAAGACATGGGAAAAGAGGTTTAGGCAGAGAAGGTGTAAGTGCAGCCCTGCTGCATGAGGTGCAGGCACTGCCTGGCTAGCATGCAAGCTTCACAGACAGCTGTGCTGCCTGGCTGCATCTTGGCTGTCGCATGGAAGGTGCATCACCTCCTTTTGAGGCTGCAGGTTTATCTTCTTCCAATGATGTTCTGCCTGTCTGAAGATGGTCCCTCTCTCCCCATACCTGTATGGTTGCCAGAGCCAGGAGATTATGACCTCTTTCTCTCTCAAATATCAATTTCATTAGGGCAGAGGATAAATACTAAGTGTATCACTAATGAGGGTGATCAAATAGCACCTGGAGGGGTTAAAATTAATCCAGCAGTTTGAGACCAACGCCTAGCTTCCCTTAAATACGTTTTATGCTGACCTGTAAGTTATTATTTTGTGGCACAGATTTCTCAGTAAAGCCTTGACTGCATGATAAATGACCTCATTCACATGCTGGACGTTCCAGGCAATGTCAAAATCATGCACTCAGTTCATGCACTAGCCATGCAAACTCACGTGTTACACTTGGCCATTTTCCAGCCTGCACATCTCATCTGTGCAGTTTGCTTTTCCTGCTGATCCTGTGCACACTGTTTGTCATTATCTGAGGCTCATCCCCCACCTCTCTGTGTTTCCCTTTGTTATATAGTGTATGCACTTATGGGATTCAGTTTGTCTTTGTGCTGAATTACCTTTAAGGTTACCATGAGTGAAGTATCACTTTGAACACCTTCTTGACCTCTTGGAAGTAACTGACCTCTTCCTTTGCAGGGCTCTGTAGCTCACAGGCCTGTGTTCTGCAGTGGTTTGCATGCTGCCTGGCTGGGCAAGAGCCTTGGTGTGGGGCAAAGCTGCAGCTTTTGGGCAAATCAGACTACCAACATGGAGAGCTATCTCCACACAACCTCAGAAGTCCTTCCAGATCCAGCAAACAGTTTAAATTGTACTGCTTTAATGATGTTTAAACAGGTTCTGGCACCAGAGCATCCTTTGTAATGCTTGTGCAAGTGTACGTGTGTACCTCTACACGAGTCCTCCGCCTGCAGCTCCAGGGGAGTTTCTGGGAAACACAGTGGTGGTATGAGTAGATATCAGACTGGAATTAGCTGCTCAGGAGATAGTTTTATGTGGGAAAAAAGTGTAACTAGAACTTGCTAATGACAAAGCCTTGGTTTATAGTACGTTGTTTGGTTGGTGTTTTTTTTAATATCATCAAACTGATGTGTATCACAGCATGTAAAGTAAATAGAGGTGCAAACAATACTTGTGCCCAGTAATCTAATTCTGTATTTTTAAAGGAGTTAAGAGGCTGATCAACCATACAGTATTTCTCCATGAAAGATACTTTTGTTCCGATGCCTCTATGTCCTAATAGAAAAAAAAAAAGCATAGCAAAGAGAAGCTTAACTTATGTAATATTGTGTTGTTTGTTTTCCACATTCTTACAAACTAGTCTTTGCTAGAAAATGATGATGGAGTTCTAGAGACTCATTGTAATTAACCCACTGCAATGCTTGTCTTCACAACCAGTGATATTAGGGAATAGTGATACACAGCATGAGGGCAGCTGCTGCTTGTTAGCTGGGTGGTTTGTAGCAGACAAAACAACTCCTTCCTACTTGACTGGCAACATATTTTAATGGAGTGTAAATTAAAGATTTCAGTGGTGTTCCTAGTTGCATGAAATCCCCTTGGGTGCCCTACTGACATGACCCCCTCTAACATTAGTGCTGATGTTGTTGCTTGTTCTGGGGGTGTTAGGAGTTGCTGTCTCTTCCTGGGTACCATGCAGCTACCCCCTGAAATCATCTAGGAGCTTCATTTAGCAATATCCTCCTGTTTCAAGGACTGAATACCAATGGCAATAGCCTTGATCTCTCCTTTTACTCATGTGCTAAATCTAAATTATGCATCCAGAGATAAAAATGGTGGCCTGTAGTCATTTTCTGTATTTAGTAATTCCTGTTCAGCCTTGAATGAAAACTGTAATTTTTCAAGTCAAAAATGGGCTGCCTTTTAATTTCTTTTTTAGTCAGCTAATCACTGAAAATTCAGAAAATCATGTTTTGTCAAAAGAAGGAAATTTCCACCAGCGCAAAGCCAAAAGCTTTAGGAGAAAAATATGTGAGGCTCCAGGCTGCTTCCCTAATGCATGGTACTGAACATTGCTCCATCACAGCTGACCCATACAGATGCACAGAGGTGAAGTACAGTACCAGTTTAATAATGATCTCTGTATTTTCCTCTCAAAAGTAACACAGGAATTAAATTTTAAATTACAAGTTACAACTAAAAGCACTGATTTTTCTTTAGTCTCTGTTCTGTCCATAAGCACAAGCCTTATTCCAGATGACATGATATTTTTCCAAGCCCTCTGTGAAAATATTGGTAGAAAATAGCAAGTGCAGCCTTAATTTTCACTCTTCATCACAACATGTTTAAGCTCACAATCCTAACACTAGCTGGTTTTTATCTTCCTCAAAAAGTTCTGTAATGCTTATCAGTACATTGACATTACTGACAGTTGGAGCTGTTCTCTGCTGCTCAATGGCATGCAACAGCTCATATCTTTATGTCCTATAGAACATATATCTATTTATTTCATATAATAATTCTGATAAAATGTCATCTCTCAAGCAGAAGTCTTGTCATGTTACATGTTTGGAAGCCAAATCCAATATTTACTGACCATTTTAAAATGATGCTGATGGGATGTGTGGCTGATGAGCCCAGGCATTCAGTAGTTTGTCAGACACTGTTCTGGAGAGATATGAGAGGAAGTTTACCCAAGTGTCCTTATCTCTCCAGGAGGCACATTGTATTCTGTAGCAGTAAGGAAATGCAGCCAGCTGATGGTACTAGATATTTCTGCATCATTAAAAAAGCTAACATATGAGATGAAAATCCTGTAGATTGTGACAGGACTATTTCCAAAGAGAGTTTCTTAACCCTCTAAAAAGATTCTAAGTAAATTTGTTTATGATTTTCATCTGTATGTTTGCTTAGAGGACATTAAGAGCAGGTATAGGTCCACTTACTTTGAATCATTTTCTATGCATATGTCTGCTGTAGCTGCCATGAAGTGGCCACTGCCTGACCTGCGGGCAGTGTCAGTATGGAATGGCATACTGCTCATTGCCAGGACTGAGGATCCCCTATCAAAAGATTTGTTTAAAAAATATGTGCTTTGGTAAGTGGAAATATAGACAAAACCTGTGTCTATGGATGGAACAGCCAGGACTCACCTCAGTCATGTCACAGGGTGCCTTTTGGGGCTTGGTGGATTAAAGGTGCTGTAAAGAAAGGGGATGAGGTGAGTGTTAGGAGCTTCTTTGGAAGCTGAATTCTGAACAAGTCAGAATGGGTGGCAAGACCTGTGTCTTCTTTTCACCGTGATGATACATGGTGAAAATACCTGAAGCCCTTGTAAAGGATTATGAATTTTTTAAATGGAAGGTGATATACATGCAGACAACATTACTGATACTTTCAATAGAAAAACTGAATAAATGTCTGATAACATTTGTGCTGAGGATGATAAAAATACTGTATAAGATATCTTTTAAATTACCACAAAATTACTTGTACAGAAATTGATAGAAATACCTTTTTAGTCTTCAGTGATTTTCAAAAGAATACATTCAGTAACTTCAAGGCAAGTTCCAAGTAATTCAGCTTTAATTTTGTGATTAGATGTTTCCAAGGATTGAAAGAAGTATGTGTGAGCTCTGAGCTTTTCTGCTTTACTTTCTTAGTTCACTGAAACAAGACTTATATAGACTTGAGGTAAAGAAAGCAAGAACCCTTACCACTTATTATGTTATGTGATCTTTGCACAGGCAAGCCTTGTAAAATCAGCAGCGTTTTTAAGACCCTTGATAGCTACACAAGATATTTATACAGTTTCTCGGAAGGGAAGTGCTGTGAAACTGTCAGAGCTCTTCTGAATTTCCAACAGAGCAAAATACCCCAAAGAACCAAAGAAAATAGTGGGCTTGGATGATGCAATCAGTATGAATTGCACCCTATATGCATTATTACTAAACATTGTCATAAATGTTTTTAATTATCACATGATTTTGCTAAACCAAAGTGACGTATAGCAGTTCTATTGAATAGTCATAGTCCATATTCATAAATATGTGTATTTCAGTTTTTTGATGTGTCTTGATATGTGAGACAACCAGCTGTAAGGAGGTGAAGAGGAGTGACTTGGATTAGTAGATTTAACAGGTCACTCATCTATTCACTCAGTATACAGGTGCTTAGGCTTTGTTTGATAGCAAACAAGATTTATGGTTTCTCCTAGCCTTAAGAAAATTCTTGCACAGTAATGCACAGGAGTAATGCAATTCCTTATTTATCTGTCTGGTTTTGCTCTCACCTTCATCTATCTGTAAGAGCTGGGGCACCCTTCATCTGTCATTAGCAGGCAGCCTGAGCAGCCTGTTGCTGTGTGTAATTAGCCCTGTTGCAGCCCTCTGGACAGGTTAGGAGCTGGAGAGCACATCTCCTCAGCCAGGTACCTTCTGATGGCTGCACACTCCTGTTTCACCAGCCAAGGGATGCACGGATGTGTCTCTGTGTCCTGTGGGCAGCAGGGAGTTCTATTTGCAGCCTGTCCAACTTGCCACAGTCTCATCTGAGGACCTGATGAACTGCAAGGCTGAGCTATGATGAGGACACTAATGCTTTATTGGATGTGGCTGCTGAGCAGGTGTCTACGTCAGGATAGTAAATAACATTGGCCAGCAACATATCAGCGGGCTCAAAGTGTCACAATAATATAACACACTCTGGCTTAGTGGGTATTTACTGTCTCCAACATCAGGTTTAAAATTTGTAGCTAGGTTAATCTAATAGTATGCTTGTATCTTATGAAAGACTTCATCTTAATACAGTAATGTAAGTATCACCTTTAAAAGGTTCTGTTATTTCTTCCACCTTCTTTCCAATACATTTGACTCCAAAGAAAGCCTTTGTAACTGTTTCTGCAGTTTATAAAGAAATGTGTCCACTTATTAAATCCAGACGTGCCATTTGTTAAAGGAATTGCATCCTGTGAGACATCCTGGAGAATGTTCCTTTCATCTTTTAAAACTGCTTCAGCTAAATAAAATGGGTATTCAGTCTCCCTGAGTTCACTTTAGTGAATGTTGTAATGCTGACTTTAAAATAAATGGATATCTGGAAGGAGCATGTTCCTTCCTCCCTGCTATGCTGAAGTTCTGGTATTTTCAGTGTGGTACAAGGTGCCTTATAAATGTTGTATCTGGACAATTGAGCATAATGCATCTAAAGACAACTCTTCTGGTTTCATGAAAGTCTTCCCATTATAAATTACTGGGGAAACAGGAGACAGGAGAAAGCTTTGGGATCATACTGCTATTTCCATCTGGTAAAGCCTAGACTGCATTGAAGAGGTAGTTTGAGATCTGGGTTACTTTATGACAGTACTGATAGATGACTGTAATTGGACTCAGAGACTAAAATGAGAGAGAAGTAAAGAGGTTAACAATTTTTGGCTGGGCTGTGAATCCGTCTGATGGTATTGTTAATGCATTAAAATAGTATGTACTGTATATTAATGGGCCATTGCTTTAAAATTATCCAGCTGTTCTCTCCTGTTGTCAGCATTTTAGGTGCATTAAATTACAAAAGGAAATTAAAAAAACCGCTGTGAGCACAAGCATCCAAGTGAGTTCCTGCATGTCAAATGCATGTCTAATAAAAATTAAAGCACGTGTTGAGTTTAGATTGTGATCATTATTGATTGCATGCAGAGACCAGATGAGAACACAAAAGGGGATCTGGAGAGTAAAATGCTTGCTGCTTGTAAGAGCATGAGATACCTGAACCTGAAAAGAAACAGGAGAGGGATGGGAAAAGTTCTTACAAGTGCTGTTTTGAGTGAAGAACAACTGTGATACTCCTGCTGGAGTGGATCAACAAGGACCATAAAAAGATGGAGAATGACACAGGTGAGAGCTGAGATGATCTCCTATAGATCTGTTCAGTAGATCATCCCTAGAGAAGATTTGAAAGCAAGTAAGTGTTAGGCAGTTCCATTATTATATGTCAGAAACGAAGTCATTGTCAGTGGGTGGACAATGCTCAGCTTCCTCATTTTGTGGGATTGATGAGAATAGTTTTAAATTGATGAAATGGGACACAGGAGAAAGTGCAAGAGAGACCCATGTGGTGCCTGTACAAGCCTTGAAGGCACAGAGAAATTAAAATTGGACAAATGAGACTACAAAACTGGATAAAGGAACAATATTATGAGGTGATAGCCAGCAAGGAAAAGCTAGTTCCATTGTTGGTAAAAAACTTGACATGAAGATTTAGTTATGGAAAGAATCCCATCTCATCTGGCTGAGAGTTGGGTGAGGTCAGTGTGACCTGTGGAATTGTTTTTGCATCAATGTAAGGAGCCAGGCAGGTGCATGGAAGCTATCTATGCTAAAGGGAAATGAGGTGTTATCCAAAAAATGGCAGTGTGTCCAGGAAGGCTTGTATTGGCAAGTAGAATCAGTTGGGTGTCTGCACACGTTGAGGACATAAAGCTTTCAGAAAGGGAAGATGGGATGAAGATAGAACCTCCATAAATAAAGGGAAAAAAATGGAAGAAGAACTAAGAGAAAAGCTTTACTGAGGTAGTGTCACAGTAATCTAAAGGTGGATGGGAATAAGGACAGGGAGAGAATAACTCAGAAGCCAGCACAGGTCTGCAAGGTTTCCAGTGGACAAGTATTTGAGAAGTTGCAGGCAGCAGTTAATTAATCTGGAATAAAAAGTGCAGGGACTACTATATAAGGCAGGCATGAATGCCATCTTTAGCCCAAGGTTCACAAAACCTGCTAGAAATAATAAAAATATATAATTGAGATACATTGTAAAAAGTTCCCCATGTTTCATTGTATAAATAATCATCCTAAAAACAGTATTAAGCTTAACAAAGAGTCTGAAAGTAATGAAAAGAAAATTGGCCTATACAGAGAACTATACCACAAAAATCTGAAAACATGAGAATGAATTGTAAATGTTTAAGAAGCTACTTAACAAAGATGTAACTATTTGTCTAAAAATAAAAATTGCAAAAAGTAAAGAAGAATGGAAATTCAGTCAGTGGAAAAAACCCAGAATTTTTACATTAGTAGTGATAGAGATGGATGGGTTTTAGATTAAATAGGTAGCACTCCTCATATTTAAATGATTCTATCAAACCTGGGACAAATGCAGGGCATCTAATAGGAATGATTATGCAGAAATGGAAATTCTTACCTCCAGGGGGAAGCAAAACTTAAATTATGTAATTGTTTCAATCAGAAGAGACCATATCACCCACATCCAAGAACTTGCATAATATTGCAATTCCAAAAGCAAGTACTTTTAATAAATATATCACATCAGTTGGTATTAACTGGGGAAATAAACAAAAAATAGTACTTAAATTGGAAAAATATTACTCCATTAAAGGGCATTACTGTAATCTCAATAGTATGTAAAATCTTCTACAAAAAAGGAGAAATATTTTAAGGAAAGAATAAGCACATGACACAAAACATGGTAAGTAAGTTAAGATACAATGTAGGATCTCCACAAGGAGGTCGTGCTTGACTAAGCTGATACCTTTAGTTGAAAAAATAGCTAAGCTAATTCTCTAAACAAAAGAAGTAATGATATATCCACATGGGCTTCAGTAAAATACTGTATTTGTCATCTGCTGTGTAGAGATTTGTTAACATAGGAGTTACGAACGAGTTGTAGTAGAGAAAAGAGAATGAAAAACTAACTAGAAGGAAAATTGGAGCTGGAGGATGGGTTGGAGGTCACCAAAGGATTTCCCAAGGACTGACTATGGAATCAGTCTTAGAAAATGTTTCCTTTACTGATTGTACCATGAAAGCAACAATACTGGAGAAAGAAGTCTTGATGACACAAGTTACCAGAAGGATTATGCTGAAGACTGCAGTTTCTTTTAGAAGAAATGGGATGAGCATACGAGTTGGAAAATAGTGCAAGGGGGATGACAGACTGCTGTCAGAAGTGAAAGGTTGTGCACTTGGGAGCTTGTATCAGGGAGAGGCTAGACAGGCATGGGAGTGCTAATCACGAGATAATTGAGGCATCAAAATGAGACTTTTGTGGAAAGTGGACAGATTTGATTCTAGCATGGATCATCTGGCAGTATAAGGAAACATGTTTCCCATGCAAGGAAGCCTTATTGCTGCTTGGTATAAGGTATGTGTAAAGTATAACAAACAAAAATCTGTGCCAGTGTGATCATATATACTTAAGAAAAGTAAATTCAAACTGTTTTAGGAGCCTAGGCAGGTTTCCAAAATGCCTTGGGAAAGGGACTATTTTATGAGGGGAGATTAAAATCCTTGATTTGTCTGACTCCGTAAAAAAGAAAATTGTGAGGAAATACAGTTGCTGTCTCACACATAGGAGGATTGTATATAAAAGTTAGTTCTAGCACAAAAAGAAATAATTACACACAGATCTTGAGAATCTGTGGGCTGAAAATTTAGGCAGCTTTCAAATATGAAGCACAGTGGGACAAGGCACCTGACTATTTTTTAGAAGAAAATGTGTTGATGCATGAAAAAAAGTATATAATGTAGTACCATGTAGTTCCTACAGGGAAGGGATTTGGTAATAAAATTGATTTCTCTTCAAAATGAAAGGAGACACTGGAAAGATGGGGAAGGAAGACTTTAAAATAATACTGGTAAAGGTAGCACTGTGCTATACTTGCAAATTACAACACTCACGTGTTTTTGATTCAGAAGGGAGGAAAGCCCCATATAGTACTGATATCTCCAAAAACGACATACCACAATAGTTTTTTAAACAGAATTTTGCTTGTCTGGGGAGACTTAGATGAATTTGGCCCCTTTTTACTGTGTGGATAGTTTCGTTAAATGAAAACCTACCTATATTTTTAAACATTTTTATTTTAAACATTTTTTTTTCTGCTTTCTTTTAGTAAAAGTGATTTTTACACTCTACATCTGAAAAAAAAAGGAAAACCATACTGCAGCTGGCATTTTGCTAAGTTTTTCACATAAAAACTTGATATATGCCAAGTGTAAGTGTATTTTGCTGTATATTTATAACAGTAATTATTTTTTATGTTACCTTTCTGCAGTAAAACACAATTTCTTGCAACTAATGGGAAGCATAAACTTTATTACTCTCATATTTAGCAAAGAGAAGAAAATCTCACAGCATATGAGTAGTTAGTGCCTTGTATTAATATTTCTATGATTAGTATGAGAAGTTGAGCTGATTATTTTTATAGCCTGATTAAAAAAGTAGAATTGTATAAATGGGCTTAGTGCAGTGCTGTGTAATGTAATCCTCCTCATGGCAGCAAAGAAGAAGGAAAGGTTTCTGCTGGAAATGGCATTTGGTGTAGCTCAGCAATGCAGTCTTTCTTACAACAGCACAGAAAGTTATTGGCAGCCTCAGGCTATGCTTCCTATAATGTCACTTTAGTTATTCCGAGTTTTTTGGGCTTCCTTTTTCAGCTTGAAGGAATTAAGTCCCATTGAGATGGAAAAGATCCATATCTGAAATAGCGTAAATTGTTTGTTGATTTTGTGAAATGTGTAAGTCATAAGGCGAGCAAAAACAAACTCACTCTCTCACTTTGATGGCATGCTGTGAACTTTCTCCCTCTGCCAAAATGTTTGTCCTTGGAGGTGATACATGGTGGAAGCTTTCTAAGGGCAAAGATAACAATACAGTGATGTGTTCCCAGAACCAGAGCATTGGGTTAAGTGTTTTGCTTGTTTGTTATTTTTTCCAATTCGTTTCAAGTAAATGGTTATCATTTACAGAGACCTGGAAAGTCTTGTGAATAAATGAATCCCAGGGAAATATTAGGCGATTGCCTGCAGTCTTGTTTAGAAGAGAGAGTGATTTCAGAGAGGCAGGAGGATTCCTACTGGAGGGTGGCATTTGTGACAGCTGCCACAGGGCAGGAGCCAGCCATGAGCTCTGCTGGGCTGCTGTTATCCTGCCATTTCCTCTGCAAATGGGTAGTCCTGCTTCACACATAGTGCCTTTTGGAATTTTGGCTCCGTCGATGCAATTGCATTGCTTCCAGCTCAGTTATGATGGTGGAGCTAAGATGGGAATCTGGTGCAGGGTCCTGGTGGGGGAGGATGTCCCCATGCCTGCCAGCTTGGCCCCGCTGCCCATGAGCACTGGCATCCCTGCTGAGCTGGGCACTGCCAGGCAGGGGAGGAGTGACCTGTGCAAGGCAAGTGCTTGAGCCCTGCAGAGATGCAGAACTGGATCTGGCAGTGTCTGGATTTGCACCGTTGTCAGTCCTTCGGCAAGGTCACCAGCGGGTGTGAGCCTGCGGAGGGGTTTCTCTGCCAGGCAGTGAGGAGTCACCAGTGGGACTCCCCGCAGGTGGGAGCCTGCCTATTTCAGGAATTACAAATGATTACAAATGGTTAAGGAATGTAGGTGGGATAGGGATGGGCCCATTATGAAGTGAGCCTAGTGGCAAGTTTGTGATTTCTCAGTGAATCTTCTCCCTCAATATTTTTGTTTTGAAGTTCAGAACAACTCTGCATTTCATAACTAAATATATTGGTAGTTTTTGTGTTATTTCCTGCTTAGACATAACTAGGGCATGTGGAGGATCTTGGAGAAGATCTAAGATAGCTATCATCTGAGATTTCTATCCTCAATTTGCAGACCGTGCTGTGTAACAAAATCTGAATATTCATTTTGAACTTTTGGGGTTTGCTTATCCAAACTATTTGAAATTCGCCAATCATTATCAAAGCTAAAATCTTCTCCTTGCTTCAGTTACTGCGAGAGATTGCAAATTCTTACTTGAGAGAGTAGTCAGTATGGGGAGATGGACCACATAGCTCCAGCTTTGAAAGTGGGACAGTCTAAGTTTAATGTTCTATTTTCTGTTTAAAAAGCCTCATAAACCAATGAAGAAGGGGTATCACATTTCCTTTTTGAAATTTATAAAGAGAGGCCATTCTCCCTTAGCAAGCTGTAATAGCCAGCTTTGCTATTTGCTTGTTTATTTGAGCAATGATGAAGTTACATAACTTTTCTTTAGGCAATAAATTCATCAACATTAGCAAAGTCAGTTCTTGTCTTTTACATCTGTTTTAGTTAGGGATATAGTTTTCCCACTTCGCCTTCTTCCTGTATATGAACGGCATAGTTTTATCCCCGAACAACTGAGCTTCGAGAGCAGAATACAGTGTCAACAGTGTCCAGCTCAACATCCCCCAGGAAAATAGGTTTTTAGAATGCAATTTGTGGTTGCACCCGTGATACAGACTGTCGAAGTTTGTCTTGTATTCAAGATCTAAAATGTTATTTCAATTCATTTTGTTTTTCTTTCCCTTAGCTTCATTTCATCTTACTCTCTTACCTTTCCTTTGCCCTCCCTCAGCTTTCTCACCTCTTATTCTCCCCATTGTAACAAGCTTTTATTTCCCTTTGTTGCCTCACTTTGTCTGGCTTTAGTTTATGCTGTTTCTCCTATTTTCTCTGCATAGTTTTCTTTCTACTGATTTTGTAAAATGGACCTCTGTCTATGTTTGGATGGAGTGAGAGTGAATAAACCTGGTCCTGAGGATTAAAATTTAGAGCTGCTTCGATGGCCAAGTCCATGGCTGTAGAAATAATGTAGTCAGGTTGAGTGCTGTGAAGGCCAGAAGACCACATCTTTCTTAAAATAAGGGGTGGGAAAGTTAGCCCATTTTTTCCCTGCCATTGCATAATATAAAGTTGGTTGCTCTTCAAAGTTATCCTAGTGCTGAATGGATTTTGTTCCTGCCCCTTGGACTGGGCAATCAAGAAACAGAGGAGCCCATGTGTGACACAGGAGGCCAATGGTAGGGAAGAGCCTTTTGACAATTTTAGAAGGGAAGGGATTTATCTGACTCCTCAAGGGGAAAATTACTGATTCTTGCACTCAAAGGATGCTTCTACGGGATAGTGTGAAACAAGCGCCTTCAGGACTCAGAGCCTCTTTGCAAGGGTTTCTATTGCACTGCACCACGAAATCAAAGGCAGGCAAGGAAAGGTTTTTCACCCTGGTTTCTTTAACTGCATTTGAAGGACAGGCCTTTGCATATAATTTCAACTCCATGCAAAATATGCTTTTAAAAATGAGTCAAAATGGGTGGTAGAAACTTCCTTCATTTTCAAATGGCCAGGCTGGTATTGCAAAAATGAGAGAATGGAAAAAAAACCTCCCATGTCACAATGCCTGCAGAAGGCTACATCAGTATGACAGACTATGTTACTTTGGTGATTAGAATTATTCCTGACTGGGCTGTGTGCAGTTTTCCTTTTGTATGGCAGAGGAATGCTCCTGCCAGAGCAGGCAGTGCCCCTTCTGTCTGCAAAGCAGAACATGCTGTCTACAGAAGCAGAAACATATTTGTGATGAGAGTGAAAAAAAGTATTAATCCTTTCAAGAATTAATTTTCCAGACTCTGCTTTTGCAAGGTGTCGAGTGTGTAAATGGAAGCTGCTTATCTTAGATAAGGATAGAGGGGAAGGACAAATGTCTGTAGACAGGAAAGAAGAGAAACAGCTGAGCACAGACTCTAGGTGCACCACAGGTAAGTTTATGTGTTTCTATAAACTGAAATGTGATTGGAAAAATTACAAATTTCTGAATGTGCAAAATCAGACAGTAGAAAACAATCCTTTGGCCTTGAGGATGAGCATTCCTTGGGACTGGGGATGGCCTGGTGGGGCAGCGAGCACATCCCTTGACTGCTGGGTGTGCATCCCGCCCCTGTGCTCTGGGTGCCTGCAAACAGACAACCTGAGCAAGCCAGTGCCTCACCCCTGGAATCTGTGCCTCAGCAGGGAGCCTGGAGCAGGAAACCCTTCAGCACACAGAGCTGCTTTCCTGTTCCTTCAGATGTCCTCATACTGCTGTGACATATGGGAGTGAAGTGGCGATAAATGTCACTGGGAGTACAAGGGACCTGTTCAAAGGCCCAAGGTGATTCTGCTGCCTTAAATTTTTATCCATTAGAAAGATATGTATTTTTAATAAAAGTTCTGGGTTTTTTTTAAAGCTAGAATGGGGTATGATGAGAAATGTAGAAGAATGGAAAAAGTACAAGAGATTTCACTAATCCCCTAAAGAAAAAATCTCACAAAATAACTCTCAAGTCCTTCAGGTATGTTTTTTAACTGGAAAATCTGGATTATTTTAACAAGAAAATTAGGAGTAAGTACTTTTTCTTTGGACTTCTGCTACTGTAAATAAAATGTTAAATACTTTCCCTGTACAGGGAAGAATTATATTACTGATCCGTAGTTTACTTTTGTTTTTATATTGAAACTCGTTTTCACCTTTCTCATGATGAAAATGGATAAATTACTTAAATCTGTTTATATACATGTATTTTGGGGGTTTTTAGTAACTTCTATGGCATGGGCTGTAAGCTGGTATCTGAACCAAAATATTTTACCCCGTAGTTCTGTTCCACTCATTCATAAGTAATTTATTTCCACGATTTTTTAAAGTAGGTGATTAGAGTAATAGGCACATACTGGTAGTTTTTCAATTATTTTCACTTACACTAAAATAAAATTCCATTTAAAAATAGAATATGTTTAATGTGTCATTGAATGAGAGTATAATTCTCTTAAGATAATGGTCTTTTACTTGCAGTTGTATCCATCAAATACAAAAGGAACATGAAAAATTAGAGTACTAAAAGAGTAGATACTTTGCTTTAGTGAGAAACTGTGAGCTGCCCTGGTGAACATGAAGAAGAAATTACCTTCCTAAAACTATTTAACATTAGGATGGTGTGGTCTAGAAAGACTGATCTAGAAAAAGAGATGATTGGGGAAGGATTTTTTTAAAATTACTTTCTTATTAATTTATTTAGTATGACAGTGGACCCATAAATATATAGTTTGAAGTAAACAGTCTTTGACATTGATATAAAGGATGTCTCATGTCTTTTTCCAGTTTTAGATTTTCTTGGTGTTCATCTCCTGGAATCCAAAATGCAAATTTAAACCCCTGATTCCAGGAAAAGAAAAAGGACTCTCAGCATTAGAGTTACAAAATGAAAATGGTGGAAATATTACCTGCCTGTAACTTAAATGCTCAAAATCCAGAAAGCAAATGAAGAGTCCAAAATTTATTTTGGATTTTAGTGGGGATGTGGATGCAGGGCTCTGCTAAACTGAAGGACATCTTAGCTCTTTAGGTTCAAAATACCATAGAGCTTCTATTCTGTCTCCTTCTCACATCTTCCAAGCACGATATGGATTTTTAATAAAAGCTCTGTAAAAACAGAAAGAAGAAATAGGTGTTCTGACCAGCTTTAATCCTGTTCTTTGAATTAATAAAAAGGAGTCAGCTATTTGTCATTTAATTTCTCATGTTGTATTTCTACCTTCTCTAAGTACACCATTGAGCAGCTTCACACCAGATATACATGTGAGGAAAACCACAGCCTTTCTAAGAGAAAGTCTCAGTTGTGGCTGGGAGGGTCTGGGGAAGGAGAAGGACCCATTCTGTTAACTTTGCCTTCATAGCTTCTCTTTGAGTCATCATCAGCTTTTTTCCCCCTTTCCTCTGATATCTGAGGAGGAAGCAGATGCCATTCCCTCCTCAAGTCATCATGAGACTCTCCTGGGTCCCTGCCAGGTGTGACACAGGAAAGGTGGGAGGGCCTGCAGTGCAGTGGGGCTGTGCTCTGCAGTGATGGACCCAATTTCAACCCAACCCAAGGAGTGTCCCGAGCCCAGCCGAGCCCGTTCCTTCAGTGAGGCAGCACAGTGCCACCACTCCTGACAGTGGGGGTTTGTGAACTGGGGCTCAGAGGGGGGCAGGGTTTGCCCAAGTGGGCATTTCCTTCGTACAATATGAACAATTATTAAGTGCTCCCATATTTAGACACAATTACTTGCAGGTAAAAAGAAAGGATACAGAGTTAAGATTTCTGTAAGAAGGAGCTTTTAAGAGTGAAGTTTGGCTTCCTGCTATGCTTGGTGGGATTAATGACCATAGCCAACAATTTTTGGTGATGCTCATGTGAGAAAGAACAAGATAACTTCTTGCCTCTTCCCCCTGGCCACCTGCTGGCACTGTGCTGGTCAGATGGGGCAAGAGCTGTCCCTGTCCTTTGCTGGGACCCAGACCCCCAGGGCAGAGTGGGAGCTGCAGAGGTGCTGGGGTGTGGTCACTACTTTGGCTTTTGGCCCCATCTGGTGAGTTGCCATCAAAAAAAGATAAAGGATGTAGGGATGTGCTGGTAAGAAAAAGGGCAGGAAAAAAGCAATGTTCCCAGTGTGCTGGAGGTGGAATAAACTCTAATGTGATCATCCCTGTCACAGATGGAATATTTTACAAAGTATTCTGTCTACAATATAAGAAATATGCTAAACATCTCTATTATGCTGCATTTGAAATGTAGAAATAAAAATAGAAGTTGAAAGGTAGAGCTATTGCCTGTGCTGGATTTATAGCATGCTCTCATTGGAAGATGTTAACCCTTAAACCTCCTGGGAGCAACTTGTTCACTGTGGGGGAAATGCTGGAATAGCCTTAAGGGTTAATAAAATGTAGCAAATTGAAGTTTTACCACTATAGCTGACCATTATTTTTTAAATTCTGTAATAAATGATTGAGCATGGAATGGTAACACAAACTGTTGCAAAAATCAATCTACATGTTAAATCCCACCTTTGTTTTGATTGAGGCGGAGTCAGTTATTAACTGCATGATCAGAGCACAGACGCTGAGTCCTATTCTTTCCTTAATTGAGAATTGCTGTTACAGATACTTGACAGTGGTTCATGGTGGCAATAATCCCTTTTGAAAATGGTTGTTATTCTAGTCATAAGTAGCTTGCCAGGGCACTAACCCCAGCTTCACCTCTGATGGTTAGGAAAAGAATCTGGTTGGTAGCTGATGATGTTTAGTGATTTCCTGCTAGATAATTGCCAAACTAGCAAAGTAAGAAAACACAACTTTTAAAATATTTTACCTTTAGTCAGAAAGAAGGTGTGGGCTGTGAAAAATACTGTAACTCTCATTGTTCAAAATGAAAATTCTTTGCTTATTGAGAGTGCTGACTTAAAAATTTTTGCATGTCTTTTGTTGATCTTGCAGGCTGATGCACACGACCTGCTAATGCAATGCTTGGCTTTCCATACAGAGCCATTCATCCATGTTATATGTGAATGAAGCTTCCTGGTTTGTACATGTGCTGTGTCACATTCCTCTGGTTTTCTAACAAAGCTTTTAATTGGTGTGCTGTGACTAATGAGCATGAAGTCCCAGAGGAAATGGAGCAGAATTTTCCATTATCCACCAAGAAGTTTCAAGCACATAGATTATCAGGGCTTGAACTCCAGGATAAATCAGGGTCAAAGGCTCCGAGTATAATGGAACCTCATAGCTTAATATTTTGCTTCCATAACATTAAATTAATAGTTTCTCAGCAAAACTGTATTGTCTGTCTGGTGGCACTGTGCAAACTATAACTGACATTTCACTTGGACATCACATCAAATCCCTGACCATTCACTGTTAAAGTTCCCATAGCACTTGAATACTGATGTCCTGCTTTTGTTTCGGTTTGGGTAATGATGTGCTGCATATTTTTGTGGGATAAATCTCTCTTCAGTTTCAAGCAGAGGTTTTGCTCTTCATTCTTCCTCTCAAAAACTATCGTCCAGTGTTGCTGACACAGGATTGCTGCCATATGGTGTACCAAAAGTCATTGCACTTTTTGGGGGGGTTTTAGAGCTCTCACTCTGACTTGAACATGTTCAGGACCTCTTTACTTTCAAGACTAGATGAGATTGGATGTAGTGAGACCAGCATACCTATAGGCTACCTCTGCCAAGTAGAGCAAAGTAATTATCTTCTGTGCATTATGTTCAGCACACCTACTAAGTGTCCCCAACAGGTGCAATATCAAATAAAATTTAAATTAATTTAAAAGCATAAAAAGGTATCCAGATTGGTGGGGGAAATTGTGGTTAGCTTTCCAATAAAGTATATGGAGTAATATTTTTACCAATTCACTCTTTTAATAATTAACCCAATATACATTTAATCATTTCCTCCTTTCTAATAGAGTCTCAGTGTGAGTTATTCTTTGCAGTGAAACCACTAACCCAGAGAAAGAAAAAAAGAAATTTTGGTTTTTTTAAGGTTATTTTCAGCTGGGTCACTTCCCTGAGCTGTCATGGTTCAGTGTGTGGCTGTGCAGAGGTTTGTGGGGACAGGGACTGGAAGTGAGCAGCTGAGGGAAGAACAGATGTCTTCTTGCAGCAACATTACCACCTCATAACAGGTTAAAGCTCATGAAGCTATGACTTATGTCTTGGGAGCCTGGAATTAAATTAATAAATTAAATAAATCTGATTTCTTTTACATTTTGAAACTCCTCCATTGCAGAAAAACATCATGGTCCTGGTGGGAGCTGTGTGGGGTAGGTTGGTCCTTCTTGTGCAGGTGGCTCCTTGCATTCCCAGCAGCTGTGGCTGCAAGAAAGCCCCCTTTCATTTGCTCCTCTCTTACACATTCGGTTTGCTTAATTTCTGAACTGATGGGCTCTTGTAGACCCTCTCTGTTCTCATTCTGTGAGGGAGTTTCCAGAGGTGCTGTCACTTCTTGTGCTTAGTGCATGAGGGCCCAGTGTCTCTGGGCAGTGTGAGTGTGTGTGTATAGCAAGAACACAAGGAGTTCTGTGCTTCTGTGCATCTTTTTGAGAAACAATAAGGAAATTGATGCTCCAGAAGTATCTTGGACAGTTGTTTCACATGACAGAATTGGTTTCTTTTGTTTGCATATTAAAGAAATTCTATGTTAGCTCTGTATTATAGAATATTAAGGTTGTATTATTAGATTCAAAGGTTACCAGGTGCAAATACCAAGAGAGATAAGTACATTGTGTATTCAGATTGTGTCTTTTTATCCTGTGAGGAAGGGGTTTATGCTTCCTCTGCAATCAGGAGTTCTGTGTGCACTGTTAACAGTGGATAGCTGTAAATAACTGCCTGTCCTTTTCTTACCACCACAGATACCAAGGGGACAAACTAACAGTGGTACCAAAACATGGTGCCTATTACTGCTTTAAAGCCCCCAGAGAAGGGAAAGGGGGGTGGAGTTTAAAGGTTTTGATTACATTCTAGATGCAGATAAGAGAGCACAGCCGATGTACTCCAGGGTGGCATGGAATGTATCCATTTACTCATCCAGGTTGCTGTACTTAAGGTACAAAAAACCAAGGGAGTTGAGGTGAAGGTCAGTACTGCCTTTCATTTTCATTTGACACATCCTGTAAAACCCAGAGCGTGGATGTCTGCTAACCATAATTACACTGCAGGTTGTATTCGGTGACCCAGCAGTATTGCAAAATATGCCAGAGCTTCATCTGTGGAACACCTCCTGGCATTCTGGAGAGCAGAGTGCCTCACAGCGCCTGGGCTGGGGCACAGGTGCAGCCCTTCTGGGCTAACAGGGAGGGAGGGTGCCAGGGGCTGCTGGAGCTCCCTAGCCCACGAGCCTGGACTTAGTGCTGCTCTGACCTTCTGGCATCTTGCTTTTGTTTGGGACCCCACAAGTGGAAGAAGAATTCCTCTGTTCAGTCCAACTCCTTCGCTGTCCCAAAGGGCAGCGGTGTTGAATCACACTCACAGATTTGCTGGTTTCCTACTCAAAAACCACCTTCATTTTCAGACTTACTGTACATATTGGAAAGCTGTTTGGTCCATCATT
Source organism: Promerops cafer (assembly GCA_013398275.1). Taxonomy (NCBI): domain Eukaryota; kingdom Metazoa; phylum Chordata; class Aves; order Passeriformes; family Nectariniidae; genus Promerops; species Promerops cafer. The sequence continues at coordinate 1,534,088 of VZSE01006608.1, forward strand.
CCTTTCCCTAGCCAGAATTGTAGCATTCCTGCTGTGCAAAGAACAAAGCCCTTTACCAATCAAAACACCTTCTGTACTGAAAGGGTGGAAATGTAATAGCCAGCCTGTTTCTTTGTGTAGGAAAATATTTGGGAAAGTCCTCCCACAATCCCCCTCTGTTTTTTTGACCCCTTGTGCTGCCATGACAATCTAGGGAAGCCACATGTTTTTATTTTCATGTAGGTGAGAGGGAGGTGATTATAAGTATTGCTTTGGAAATTATGCCTTGGTGTCTCATGTGAAAAGTGTCATCCAGCAGAACCTTCAACCTTGTGCCTTTAAAAAACAAACATTTTCCTACCAACTTCAACAGGTACCCAAAGGTACAAAAACTGTAAAGAATTGTCAGGCAACAGCAAGAACCTCAAAAATTGCTCTTCCCAGAGCCCACTGCTGTATTCTCCAGAATAATTACAGTTTTTGACAAATGGGATTTTGGCAGCTGTATAGAAATGACCTCTTTTTAGTCAGTAGTTCAACTGTTCACAGAAGTGTGTATGGAGTGACACTACTTCTTAAATAAAATAAATGCTAATATATGCTAATATCTAATAATTTCACATTTGTATTTTTGCTTTTATTCTTTTCATTACAAGCCTTAAAATGTTCTTCCAAATTTTGTACTTACATTTTAGGGAACAATAAAGCTATAACCTTTAAGATCGTTACTGCTTTATAAAATGAAGGTAAAGATGTTTGCTTTTTTAGTGCTTTGGGAGATATTCATTTTCTAGTAAAATATACCACACTAGTTAATATGGATCTTCAGTAAGCAAATGTAAAAGTCAAACTTTTTAAAAGAGCAAGAAATACTTGAATTTTTAACATCTCTCTGAAATAAGATGCAGTGTCCTACTTTTTAGTGCTTGGTTTGTTGAAAAGATAAGAAGTAGAGTCCTTATTGACTTAGTCCTGTGCTGAGTGTAAATCCACACAAAGAAGAGCAATTTAACATGTGACTGACCTTTTTCAGTGCAAGATGAAGAAATGTGCTGTTAAGGTTACTGGAGTGTGGCAGGATGTTTAATCAGCTTCTTTGCTTTAAAGAACAGTAGGAAGGAGATGATGTATTAAAGATGATAGCTTCTTGTCGATTTTAACTCGTAATGCCAGGATCTGAGTACAATAGCAGATTAAATCTTTGTAGGGGAACTTCCTACTGGACTTTCTATTTTTAGATGTTTGTGGCTGCTTCTTCCTTTATTTCTCACTACTTGGCTTTTGCTCCCTTGAAGAGGTGACTTGCTTTCTCTGAGATCTGCCTCCAAACTCTGACAATGTATTTCTGTTAAGAGCAATTTTTTTTCCTGAGTTTTGTAGGAAAGGCAAAAGAAGACAGCATAAATGGAGCCATGCACTTTCCTGTTGTATTTCAGTGCACGCATGAGGTAAATTCATGGCTTTGAGCACTAAATGTTTGCAAACTCTTAGCATGTGTGTAACAGCACAGCAAACTTTCATGTAATAATAACAAATCAACACAGATTTGCTTGTGCAGCTGGGTAAGTAGGATGATCTGGTGTTCTGTGCACTCAGTTCATCCCTCATGTTTGAAAACTCCCCAGAACTGTGTGTGTCTCCTCTGAGTGATGCACGTATCCATCCAAATCAGATGGCTTCACCTGGCTGTCTTTTCTCTCTGACCAACATGGATTGATTCCAAAATAGCTCTTTATTTTAGGAACAGCACCTTTTTCCTCTACTGCCCCCATGTCCTCTCTTGAGAGATTAATTTACAATAGGAATCCTGATTCTAATCTCTCAGAGATAGCACAGCTGAGGTTATCATATTAATTTAATCACAGTGAGACCTTCTTCCTCTTCTCCACTGTTCGTCCTTAGGATGTTGCAGTTCTGTGCATCAAAATCCACCACTCTCTGCCCCTACTATGATCTTTCCAGAGGTTCACATATCTTGATTTCACCATCTTTCAAAGGTCCATTTTTGTGTCCATTCTGCTCTTGGGGTTGGACTAGATGATCTTTAAAGGTCCCTTCCAAATCAAGCCATTCTATAATTTCTATTCTAACTCAGGTAATGCATATATATATTTTTGGAAGTTTCAGTAATCACTTCTTTATTTGTAATTTGCATTTTTGGGTCATGTGTTTACTATGAGTTTTCACATCTTGCCAGAAAATGATCCTTAATTTTAAAAAGGTATATTAACACAGTAAAACTATTATAATATTACAGAAATATTCTCCTATAAATCTTGTATATTTAGATGAATGCTTTTCTTTTTCACTATAATGAATTTTCATTTTATTGTTTTTTAATGAAGCAGTGTGGTGGGTTGACCCTGGCTAAATGCCAGGTGCCCACCAAAACTGCCCTATCACTTCCCTCCTCAGCTGAGCAGGGGAGAGAAAATGTAATTAAATGCTCATGGGTTGAGACAAGGACCAGGAGATACCAGGTACTCACCAGGTACCATCCCAGACAAAACAGACTCTGCTTGAGGAAATTAGTATAATTTATTACCAGTCAAATCAGGATAGGATAATGAGAAGTTAAAACACAACCCTCCCTTCTTCCCAGGCTTATCTTTATTCCTGATTCTCTGCCCCCCACTGCCAGCAGTGCAGGGAGATTGGGAATGGAGGTAACAGTCAGTTCATCACACATTGTTCTGCTGCTGCTTCCTCCTCAGGGGGAGGACTCCTCACACTCTTCCTCTGCTCCACCGTGGGCTCCCTCCCAGGGGAGACAGTCCTCCACCAAGCTGACATGAATCCTTCTCACAGGCTGCAGTTCTTCACCAACTGCTCCAGCGTGGGTCCCCCACAGGGTCACAAGTCCTGCCAGCAAACCTGCTCCAGTTGTCTCCTCCTTCCATGGGTCCACAGGTCCTGCCAGGAGCCTGCTCCAGTGCAGGCTCCTCAGGGGGTACAGCTGGCTTCAGCATCCACCTGCTCCAGCGTGGGGTTCTCCATGAGCTGCTGGGGGACCTCTGCTCCCCCGCTGACCTCTATGGGCTTAGGGACACAACCTGCCTCACCACATTCTTCACCATGGGCTGCAGGGGAATCTCTGCTCTGGCTCTTGGAGCACTTCCTCCCTCTTGTTCTTTACTGGTGTTTTCAGAGTTGATTGTCTCACATATTCTCACTCCTCTCTTCTCTGGCCACAATTGCTTCAGTGCAATAACTTCCTTCCCCTTCTTAAATACCTTATCCAAGGGGCACAGACACCATGGGCTCAGCCTTGGCCAGGAGCAGGTCCATCCTGGAGCCAGCTGGAATTGGCTCTATCAGACATGGGGAAAGCTTCTGACAGCTTCCCACATGAGACACCTCTGTAGCCCCCTGTCCCCCCACTACTAAAACCTTCCCTAGCAAACCCAATATAAGCAGCTTCCCAGCCTTCTGTCTCCCTGATATTTTGTTTTTCTTTGTCTGTTCAGCTTTTGCTTGCTTTTGAACCCATTGGTGGAGTTCTCTTTATTCTATTCTAGTAGGGTCTTAAATTATAAGTTTTTTACTTGGTTAGTTTGACAAAAGTACTGCAAGTGCTGTGTAGGTTTTGTGTCATTTAATAAATCGTGTAATTTGTCTTTGTGGGAATGCAGCCATAGCAGAGCAAGAATTTAAGTTAAATGACTCTAAAAAGCTTGTAATCTCAGAAACCTCTTTTTAAGGCCACAGGAGTGACTGTTTTTTATTGACATTCAGCAGTCTTTGTTCAGCTGAGTCTCCAGTGATGCCCATGTCTTCAGCATCAGACCTACTCCCTGCCTCTTGGGTGCCAAACACTGCAGCACAGGCAGTGAGATAGTGATAGCTGGCAGCACCCATTCAGGATTTGTTTTAAATGTCATAAATCCAAGAGAACTACCTGAGCACTATCTGAGCACTGCCTGGGTTCTTGTCCTGTGGCCTTAATCTACTCTTGAGCTAGAGGTGCTCCAGGTACTGTTCTGTCACCACGGAACTAGCATAAGTTCACGTGTATTTGTCACCAGGCTCTCCTTGGACTGCGCTGTTTTGTCCATGGCTTCCTCTTGCCAGGGTGGTGCCCTGGATGCTGGTTATCAGGCTGATAGAGATGGGGAAACCTCAGCTGCGAGAGCAGAGGACAGAGCTCCAGAAGCAAGGAGGTGTGAGGAGAAGTGGTAGGATTGCTGCATGTTGGATATGGGAAAGACTCTTCCCTCCTCTAACTTCTAGGTATCTCTTGACTCCCCCTTGGATCTGGTTCAGCTTGTCTGGAGGATGGAATTAAATCTGTACACAATTTTTGCTCTCTATGTCATAAGGATTGTCAAAACCAGAATTACAAGTATTAGTTTATTAGTTTCAAGAATGGTGTAGCTGAGATAAAAGCATTGTTTGCATCATTGAAGCAAATCTCGCCAATGATACTGACACATTACCACTGCAGAGGACACTTCTGAAATGTGTTACAGAGGGTAATTTAAGGGTCTGCTTGTGAGGACTGCAAAGATAAACCTCCAAAGGATACTTCTGTAGCAGCAATTGCGCATGCACAGCAATAGCAAGTTGTCACAGGTTACACCCCCACTTCCTGGAAGGGAATTAAGGCAAAACAGGGACACACCAAGTTTTTGGGAGAACTGGAATGAAAGTTCTGAGTCTCTGTTTAAGCTGTGTTGTATGATCCTGGCAAGTGGCTGCTTCTCCCCACCTACGCCTTGGCTGTGTCCAGGGTGACTCTGACAGAGGAGGCTGCAGTCAGAATGGGTTTTCATTTTAAAAAAAAAGAAAGGCATTAACAGAAAAGTATTACCTTCTGTAACTTCATAATCAGAGATAACATGATAAGTAAAATGAGCATATAGTAAAAAACATTATAAAAACTTCACTCACTGCTAAATAGCAATTTTATGCAAAATAGCTGCAGCCTCTTATTGGGTCCTGCTACTATCCTCCTTACATTTCTCTTCCAAAAAGCAGTAAAGTTCATGGGTGTAAGAAGGGTAGCTGCAATTTATTCCTTTTATTCCCCAAAGATGCTTTTTGGGCACTGTAAAATGAGATTTCAATTTTTCAGAGCCCTGCAACAGGCCATACATAGTTTGGGACCCTGCTTTGGGAACCATTGTCTTGGACTTTAAATGTGAAATCAAGACAGCATCTGTTTGCATTTAGTCTGCTATTTAAATGAACATGGATTTTGGTATGGCAACCTAATTACTGTGAGACGGCACTCCTTTTTCTCATATGAAACAAAAATCATCAACTGAATAAATCTGTAACAAATTTTAGTGACATTTTGGGAGGTTCAGGTATTGCTAGTGTCAATTAAAAGTATTGTCACATGCTTTCCCAGGACAGAATTTCAGTATATCACTGCATTTTCATACCTGCAGCCTCTATGGTAGGAGCATTCACTGCTAATCAGATGGCAGGTAGCCATGAGCTATCAAACACCTCTCTCTGAGTTTATCCCAGGAGCATTTTTATTTCCCTGCTTCCTAATGAAGGATTTCTTTGCCAGAAAACTTGTGGAAATATTTTTCCTGTATTTCTTCAGACTTTTCCCAGTAGAGAGTATCTTTCAATTTCAGCTCTTTTCCTCTGTCACATTGACCCCAACGCCGTTCTTTCTGGATTTCCTGCAGGCTTTGTTTTTCCAAGTTTCTGTTTTCAGTTTGTGATGATTCTTTTGCACTGATGGAGCATCTGCCCATAATTTGCGATTTTCTGTTGTGAAAAGCCATTTTGTTAGAGTGAGGCTTTGATTCAGTGATGATTTCTAGTTCAGTCTGTTATTCTCAAAGATGACTGACTTCTAGTCATGGAACTTCAACCCCTAAATGAGCAGCCTGGGCTCCTGATACAGCAAATAAAACCTCCATAGAGGAGTCAGAGCACTCTCATCTTCCTGATCATTGATCAGATTGTCTTAAATTGATCAGGTATAGGGGAAGGTATGTCCTTAGGAAGGACTTTCTTTGTCTCTTGCTTTTTATGAAAGGTGATGATCCTGTTGTGCTGTTACAGTTCTTCCACCTCACATACTAGTATTAAAAGGCTAGGTCATGGTTTCTCTGTTTTCAAAGTCTGCAGAAGGTCAAAAAGATATGAGTGAGGGATTGGTAAGTCTAGGAGTGGCATGCTGTATTGAAGAAGCCTGTGATTACCAATCCAATGCTACATAAAAATCTTGTGGAGAATGTTTTTTGTCAATACCGTTTCCACAGAAGAATCCTGGGAAGGTTGTGAAGGCTGAAGTGCTCATAGCACAGCTGAGTTTTCAAGATTTTATATCAGATCCCAGGGTGAAGGCATGGACTAGACAGGGACAAATCTAGCCTTCCACCTTTCTTAAGATGCTGAGGCTGCAGCATAAGTCTCTTCCAAAATCCCTCAATGATACAGAGACTGATAATCCCTCTGCAAGGGAGTTTTGCAAGCTGTTGTGCAAAGCCCTTTTCTTTGGCCCATAAGAGAGGAGGGGAGGTGTTCCAGAAGAAGTGAGAAGAGAACAATATCTTTAAGAAAACCCAGCGAACCCAAAGATACCCTGAAACCAAAGGACCCTCTATTTTCTCAGTTGCTGAATTCAGCTAATGCCCACCTTTCATCTTTGCTGTACCAAGGCTGATCTCAGGGTCTAGCATATGGTTTGGCTTCCACTTAATTGAGATCTTTGAAATGAGATGGTTCCATGCTGGGCAGTGCACATTTATACAGCCACTTGCTACAGATTTTGCCTTTTCCTTGCCTATTAATGACAATAAAGTTGTCAGGAGGCTGTTGCCACCTGAACCTTTTTGTCATTGTCTGTCTTCTGACTGTTGACCCTGCCATATGGAGTGAATTCCCAAATCTAGCAAGGCTGTGTGGCGCTGATGTAGAAATTTTCATTTAACGTTCATGGCAAAGGCAATCTGTCCTCTATTGGCATCCATAAACTATCACTGGTTTGTTTACAAGACTGGCTTACAAAAATACACACAGAGAGTGAGTGAAAACTTGTTTCCTTACTACAAGTGATTTTAACAAAGAGCTTTCCGGACCTGAAAGGGAAGACAAGCGAGCATTATGCTATGATTTAGGTTTCTGCAGTAGGAAGTCTTTTAAAACAGCTCATAGAGATCTTCTTTCTGAAATGGCTTTGTTGACATTTAATAAAGTGATTGTCAAAATTTTGGGATGGGGGTTGTTTGGTTGGGTTTTTTTTAGTTTGTGAGGTTGTTCCTGCCGGTAGATTGAGAGTTGCTTCCTTTTGCTGTTGAAGGCTGGGGTTGGAAAGGAAGACTTACTGCAATCTATTTCAAGAATAGTCTGAGGAGGAGGAAATTCCCTTCTTGTTCCTAATAACTGGTGCAGAACGCTCTGCTGGAGGAGGAGAATAGTTCAGTAAGTTAAAACATTTAAATGAAGTTTTGATTTCATACATCTTGTTATTATCTAGAAATGTAATTGTATTTTGTTTTACTATGTAAAACATAGTATGTTTTATCTTCTTTGTTAAGGGGGAAGGACTGCGGGTATTGTGTAATGGCTTTGAACTCAGTAGATACTAATTTGCTGATACAGCAAGGGTGAAATGTTCAGTGAGAAAAGAAAACAATAGCAGATCTGCTACTGTTTGTATTGCAAAGCACCAGTCTAAGCTGCTGGAGTACCTCTGAGAGACATCAGCAGTGCTTTTCTTTATCCAGGATCTTGGATTAAGAGACAGAGGTAATTTTGCCCGTCCACAAACCTGTAATGTTGTTATCTTTTCAGATGTTTCAGATAGCTTTAGGGTACTTCCACCAACAGTTTAGAATCAAGGGTTTTGTTTAAATGTCAATAGTAGAGCAATCCAAACCTCCTTCAAGGCAGTTAGATACCCGTGGAGCAGTGTAGAATGAGAGTGTTTGTCTAGATGCATTTCTCTTTTGCTTTAATCAAAGATAGTGTGTTGTTCAAGGCATACCTGATTCTGTACTTCATCCAGAAGTGTGTGCTGCCATGCTGGGAGCAGTGGCCATGTGGCCCTGGGTATGGAGGCACGATGGGAGCCCTTGTGCTCCTCCATTTCATGAGGAAGGTGCTCCTGATGCAGTGGGGTGTGTGCTGAAGCACAGTGGGACCCCCTGAAGTCCCCTTGCCCTCTGTTCTTTCCCCACAGGGCTGACTCAGGGAGGCAGCTTGGTAAAACAAAGGTGGTAAAAAAAAAAAAAAAAAAACAGAGGTGCAGTAAAACAAAGCCCAGGATCTCTCTGTGCCTCTCTGCTGCTCCTTGGCTGTCAGTAGGAAATTTGTCTTCATCCCAGTGGCTGTGATTCCACTGCTGTTTATGGGCTCTTTGTAGGAGCTGTTATACAAATGCCAAAGAGGCTCTGCACCCCAAAAGTCTTACACTGCTGAAAATTCACATTTTTTCTTCTTTTGCCACCCATAGGAACTGAGGTTTGGTAGGCAAATTCTTGAATTTTTATGAAGCAAAACTCAAAGAAAACAATTAATTTTTTAAAAATGAGAATAAGCTGGAGATGGTAGAAACATCTTCTGCCAGGTAATTTATCAAGTGTTCTCTGCAACCCCTTTCAAGCCAAGAATGTTGCTGCAGGTGTGAGTTTGCTCATGAAACTGCTTGTATACCCAGGTGAGCCACCCTCACACGCTGTCCCCACCATGTACGTGCTAGCCTTTCAGAAAAGACACATTCCAGCACTGAGTGTCTCATCCTACCCCGTGATCTGTTTTGGGACTTGGCCAGGTGGGACTTTTATCTTCTGCAGACAGTATAATCTGCTTTGAATTTCTTAAAGATCTCTGTCAGATATGTGTGCCATATGTGCAACTATTAATGTTCATTTCAGTCATGCATCTGTTTCAGAAGATTATTGCTACATTTAAGTGAAAATCAAGTATTTAACTGAGAGAGAATTTCTGCAATGCATTTTAAAGTATCATTTATTATGAATAATAGCCTGAAAGTCACAGCAGAATTCATTGGACCATTATATCACATGCTTTGCAGGAGATTCTTGTGTGTCTTGATAGAGTTTATAATTTAATTGATGATGAGCAATTTAGAGAGGGAGAGATATGCTGTGAAACACAGAGGTGTAACATTATGTGACTAAGAATACAGGTGTATATATGGGATAGTTTGAAGTTTAACAATTAATAACTTAGGAATATCTGTCTTCCAGTCTACATAAATTTATAAAATTTTGAATAGTATCAAATAACTAAAGGTTATGGCATTCTCTTATTTCATCTTTCTTAAGTCACTTTATTTTTCTCTTTGTGCCTTGTATTTCTTGCAAGTAAAAGCCCAGATTTAAACTTTTAAACTAAATGTTAGAAAAATTTCAGGGATTCATGTGCTCAACTCTCATTTTTATTCTGCCATTGAAAATACAGAAAAAAAATGTTGATTTTCTGAAAATCACGTTGGGTGCTTTTAGTGTGTTTCAGGTATTCAGAAATTTTAGAGCTCTCTCTCTTCCTTTAAATAGAACTGAATGCATTGTCATGTCCAGTACTGAGAAGTGGCATTGTAAAGTAATTCTTTTTGTACTTGTAAACAAGCTTCCATATGCAAGTACTTTGAAAGTGTTTTTAAAATTATGCTACATCTGTGTCTGATGGTAAAAGCATGAAAAAACAGACAAAAAACCAAGCCCTCCTAATGGCCTCAAACTGCAGAATATGTATACATATTCAAAACTGCCTATCTTTAATTTAAATAGCAAATATGAAACATAAATCCCTTCCTAAGCTTTCTCCATGAACTTTACTGTTTTATAGACCTTCTCTGCCAAACTTCCTAGTTCTTGCTCCCAGTTTTCTTGTCTGGGCAGAGACAGTCGTTCCCTTTCATGCTCTGACCAGAGCTGTTCTGATGTCACCTCATCTGCAGGGTGACATAGTGGAGCACTCGAGGCTCTCGCTGCAGAGCCTGGTGTGTGCAGTGCCCCACGCCTCGGTCCATGGCCCTGGCCAGGCGTGGCACGGCCACTTGGAGTTGTGGGAGCAGCTGCTGCTGTGGTCTGTGAGCAGGGTCTGCCCAATGCCTCTGGAGAGCAGGCTGATCCCATTTCCAACAGGAGGCTGAGCAGCAGAAACCACAGCCTGGCACCCAGACTGAGTGGCAGTAGGTTTGTGCAAAGTGAGTGACATTGTGAACGGACTGGCACTGAATTTGTGCCAGGGTGGCAGAAGCTGTTATGGCCCAACAGCTGAGTATTGGTAAATTAAGCCAGTGACAGGCAGAGAGAGACTAGATCAGCAGAGGCATACCGGTTTAAAACTTAAGTGAATAAGGTTCATTAAAAAATAAACCTAATAAGCTAATTTTTGTATTTTTTACCTAATAATATTTAGAAGTATTATATTCTGTGTAAAGAAATTTTGAGGTCATTTTAGGCAACAGCGAGGCTTCTTATGTGTTTAACATAGAGAGTAAAACACATTAATGAAGTTACGTATATGTGGGAACCACCTTTGCAGATATTATGAAGCTACACTAAATTTTGCCTTGACAATTTAGCTTTGCCCTAAAAAACTTAATGTAGTGGGTTTTAAGGGGATTTAAGTAAAAGTCAACAGTATTTTTATGTCTTAATTTTGCAGCAAGTTGTGATTTTTATAGATTGGTGAGATTCAGCATGGTAAGTGGAAACTTATCCATCACTGGAAACTACGTGAAAATGAGTTTTACTTATTGTTTTGATTAAAATTGATTATCTTCTTATTGACTTATTTACAGTATAGGAATAAAAATTACTATGTTACATAACAATGGTTAAACCTTGACAATAGTTTTGTAGGCAACTGACCATATAAATGCAAAATCAGAATGGTGTGTTTTCCTAAAGCAGTAGCATATGTTAGTTGATTAACAAATTGTAGGGTTATTAGAAGATCTTTGCTGCTGGTAAGAAGGAACATCTGTTTTCTACATCTTTTATCTAATATGTGCAAAGACATAGAAGGTGTCTTAGCCAAGTCAAGTTTAAGTGTTGGGGTTTTTGTTTTGGTTTTGGTTTTTGTTTGTTTGGGGGGGGGTTTGTGTGGTTTTTTTGCGGGGATATATCAGCTATGTATTCCTTGGGTATTTTTCTTGCCATAGGCAACACCAACACCTTGTTGGAATTTAAATCTAACACTGTTCCTGTGAAGAACATTCAGTAACATTAAGAAGTAATGCTCGATATCCCATGTTCAGGTATTTTATAAGATCAGTTCAAAATTCTGCCAGGATCACAGCTTGTATTTAGTCTAAAACTTTATATTTTGTTTTGTTTTTATCTTCAACCAGACATCAACTCCAATAACTAATGAGCAATTATAAAAGTTTACTTTTCCTTCAGAATTTAGCAGTTTACACTGATGGCATTGCAGTGTGTACAAAGTGCTAAGCGTGTGTGCCTGCATCATCCTGTAGCTACAAAAACAAGTGTCATGAGTTTTACAGAGTAGAAGGTACCTCTGCTTATGACCTATTCTGAGATCTTACATACAGTTTTAAGTGGTTAATCAATCTTGTGGCACTGGCTTGGAGCAGAATCTCTTGTGGTCTAGCCAGTTCTGAGGCTGTAGGGAGAGCAAACAACCTGAGGTTTTGCTCTGAAAACAATTGAGGTCTTAGAAAAGGACTGAAGATTTTAAGTTCTTTCAGGACTCTCAAAGAGAACTTCTGCTCTTCTGTGTTCAAAATCAGTTTGTGGTTTCCAAAGCAGCATCTAAGAATAGCTTTAACTTTCCTTATCCAGGCCTGATGAAGTTTCTGGACTTTCATATGGGGATCTTGCCAGCCACAGGGAGCCTGTAGGACATGCTTCTGCATGTTTTTCTTTTGGGACTCATTGTGTTTCATTGAGGATGAGAGACAAATGAAAGTTTTAAAAAGAACTTTAAAAAAATAAAAGAATAAAAGTGGTTTGCATGTCGTTAGTGTCTCTATTGTCAAAGTCTGATTTCTCTGTTTGTCTGATTTCCCCATACTTTCATTAAAAGGCTGTAATTTGAAGCTGTGAAGGAAGTTTTGAAACAGACAATGGGTGGAGATCAACCTATTTTCTCTAAGCTCTGGGACTTTCCATGGTAGGAAACTGTTTCATTTTGCAAAAATTGCCTGTATTTCATTGGCAGGACACTGAGCACAGTCGGGTCATGACCGCAGAGTGAAAAGCTAGTACAAGTCTTGAGATGAAGTATCAAGATGGGAAGTGAATTCCCTCTCCTGCTGCTGGGCTGTGTGTTTTAGGGGACAGCAGCTTCAACACCTGCAGGAGGTGGGTGCTGGCTTTACCCATCGGTGGTGGCTGTGCTGGTGCTGAACAGCCTTCAGCAGCTGTAACCCCCCAGGCCAGATCTTGGCCTCTCACCAGCCCAACTATCCACTCTATCCAGCTACCAACAGCTTCAAAAACACAGCCTTTTAACTATGCCTTTTTCTATAAATAGCTTTTCTTCCTGTGTTTCTTGGGGGATGCTAGATGAGGCAAAGTAAGGTATGTTGTCAGCGAAATACGCTGAAGATGATGAGCCAAGAGGTGAGAGAAGCAGCAGCCGAGCAGGCAGTTGCAGGGTGCACACGTGTGTTTGCATGAGAGAGGTGTTACCTCTCTGTGTGCTGCCATGTGCTGCACAGACCTGAGATCCCCACCCAGCTCAGCAGAGCTCGGGGTGGACGCTGCAGTATGTCTACATGGATTGGGGTCAAAGGGTAGAAGGAAGCGCGGTTTGCATCCCTTCTGGCACAGCCACGCGACCACTCATGAAGTGTTACTGACAGAAGTTTTAAGAGCACACTTCATGCTCTGGTTTTCAAAGTCTGGACAGGAATCAAGCAACAACTCCATCTGGTATGAGACTGCAAACAGAAATGTAGTGTAAGGGAAAGACAGATCATCCTCAGCCTTGTAAAACAGCATTTTATGGTAGTGAGAGTCTCCTCAGAATATGATCTGGGTTGGATTGTTTTGTTTCAAGAGAGAAGTGTTTAAGAAACTGATTGTCTAGCCTGCTGGCAGCCAAACAGTATGACAAAAAGCGTTGGGCAAAAATAGAAATAGCAAAGTCTTCATACAGAGAATCTGGAACGTGAGCCTAAAATTTAGAATTAAATGTATGCTTGGCTCTTGAGGAAAACAGTCTACATGGGAATCACTCACTGTCTAAAACACTGTGGAAATGTTAGAAAGAGTATTAGGAGATATTTCCATGTATAGAGAGTACATGTTTTTCCAAATAAAAAAAATAATTTTATTTTATTCTCAGAAGTATTTAAGGAAGTGTCATACCATCCAAAAAGTCATATGTGCAGATGTTTTCAAGTGATCATCACTACCTCCACTGAAGAGCTGCCCACTGAACAATAAATGCTCTACTCTGCTGCATGCAAGAGTCAGCTCCTGTAATACTGGCCCCTGTGTGTGCTGGGCATTTAGTCTAATGTGTATGCTGCTGTACAGTCATGGAGAGGTGTCTCAGGAGACTGATTCACCCCATCTTAAAATAGGGGTCTAGATTCAGTGCAATGAATTACCTTCAGTAGTTCCTCTTTCACCCCTGCGGTTACTAAGTGGACACTAGGTGGATATTTGCTTGTATTTTTGATGGCTGAGACTAAGTGAGGTGTGGCAGGTTGGCTTCCCTTCAAAAGAAGGAAGGAATGGGATTCTATGGTGGTATCTGAGGAGAAGTCCCATCAGCTAGAAAAGAGCACTCTTATCTTCTGTCTTCTGCAGTGCCAATATTGCAGATGGGTGTGAAACATCTCTAGAACAACCCGTGCATCTGCCAGCCTGCAGCCACCTTTGCAGGGCCATGTGCAGAGCCCTGGTCTCCAGCAGAGGACAGATTTGGCTGCTTTACACAAACCACAGTATCCAAAGGTTGCTCATGCAAGGTGTTATGAACTGTGTGTGCGCCACACCCATGAAGATTTGGTGATTGTTTTTTTATTACTTCAGATTTTCTGGGTTAGGCGTTACTGAGATACATCACTGTAAATCATATGCACATCACTTGAGAAACAGTATTTAATCATACAAATAAAATGTTTACAAAGAGTCTGATGCAACAATTCCCAGGAGCTCCCTATTACAGCAGTAGCTCCAAGTGCACTGCACTCCTCACCACTCTGGTGTGTTTCTGCAGTTAACACACAAGTACATAATCTCAGGTATGAAACTGCCATTGCTTTCCTCTGTGTTTGATAATTCTGTAAGAACTGCTTTCTAAAGTACTTGAAAATCTAATGAGATTTTGGATAGGTCTCTTTCAAGTCAGCCAGTTATAACATTCCTTGAGAAATTGCTAGTAAAAAGTTTCTTACTGTGCATCACTGCTTAATAAAAGGTGTATTATTCTTCACCCTTGAAAAATCTCATGACTAAAAAAGAAAAAAGAATAAATCTCCTGTTTCCTTGGACTGAGAAGGCATAAAGGTGGTTACACATCTCAAATAGGAAATAGTCAAAGCAAATCTCCAAGGAACTACAGGAACAAAAGCATATGATGCCTTCATGGCAAGGTTGTGTGCAGCAGTGTGAGCAGATACTCAGATTTCGTGCTTCTAAAGAAGCAAATTACCAGTGACCTACCAGATCCTAGTGCTGCCTTGTGGAGTATTGTGTGCTGATCTGCACAGCCTTGCCTGCCGTACACCAGGCCCCATATCCCAGAGGAATGGGGAAGGGCACGGGAGGCTCGGTGCCGCGCTGTGCTTCAGTCTAAGTCAGGGCACCTAAAGTCCTCCAGAGTGGCTTCTCGGTAGCAGGGAATTGATGCAGGAGAAAAGATGATCTCAGCCCCCCAATGCTGTACAGATCCCTTGTTCAGAAGATTTTACAGTATTCTGACACTTGATGGTATGCAGAGCCTTGGATGCTGATGCCATGTAAGATTTACCCTGCATTGTCTGTCGCCTCTGTGGAATAGCTGAGGCACTGCAAATTCATTCTCTAGCTTCCACTGCACTGACTTTCCTGTGTAGAAAACTTTCTACAACAGATGAGACATGACTTAATGTACTGTATGCCATTCATTTTCTCCCATATCCTCTCTTCAGAAGGAGATTTCCATGTGATTCTCACCACAGAGCAGAGTGTTTTGATTAGGTCTAGGGTTGCCATTTTTCTTTTGTAATGTGCTTCTATTTCTTTAAGTTTAGCACATATTTGTTGCTAAATGTAAGTGTTGCTGTCAGCATTAGGGCTTCTTGTACCTTGTCAAGTGTAAGAGACGTTGTACTGGGCTCAAAACCTGTCTTGAATGGTGATTGTTACCTAAAGAAGGATGTGGGATCAAGGAAAGTATGTAGTCATACTTCTGGAATATCCTCCCAAATCCCAGAAATATGCAATTAAAAGATTACTTGAGGGAAACCAAGGATTATGTCCTTTTTCTTAACAGTGTTCAATGGATTTTTTTCCCATTAACTTGTTTTTTATTTTTATAAACTCCTCTTAACTTGGTAACTGCAATGTCCTGCAGCAGGAAGTTCCCCAGCTTACCAGCACTTCCATCATGCTCTGTGAAATTAATATTCACATCTACGTAGTTTTGAATCATTAGCTTACTTCTTTCATTTGATGACCCTACAGTCTGTATTGAGAGAGACAATGACCAGTCTTTTTCCATTTAACTTTCATCCCTCATATTTATAGACCTCAAACAGATGTTTGAGTCATCTGTTTTCGTAATGGAGAGTCCTACATAATTCAGTTGTTCCTTGTACAGAAACTCTTCTGTAACTTTGATCATCCATGCTGCCTCTTTCTTAACATTTCTATTGTATCTTTTTTGACGTGGAGTAAATTAAAATTGCATGCAATATTCAAAATGTTGGTAGACTGTGGATTTGTACAGTAGCATAATGGTATTATCTACCTTTCTTGCTATTCTTTTCCTGGCATCTTCTAACAACTATTTGTTTTTTTAATCACTAATAAGCACTGAGCTGAGATTTTCAAAAAATGGTTATAGCCTCAAACTCTCTTTTTAAGTAGTAAGTTTGTTCAATGTGCATCGCTTTACATTTGTCTACATGGGATTTCATCTCTCAATTTACTGCCTAGTCAATGAATCTTGTGAAGTCTCTTCCTTGTAACCAGCCCTTGTCTTCCCAGAATATCAGAATGTACTCAGAAAGCTCTGCCACCTCACTTAAACCCTCTCCTTCAGCTCACTAATGGAGAGAGCTGCCTGAACCAGTCCACTCTGTGTGATTGGTAATCTACATCTCCAGGGAAATTTGGCTTTTGTTCCTACAGGGTTTTTCCTGTCTTTATTCAATTTTTATCAATGGCAAGATCTCCTCTCTTTGTTTCTTTAGGAGGGATGTTGCTACATGCCCTCTGGAAATCCAAGGGAGCCATGTCTGCTGGCTATCACAGGTCTGTTCTCTCACTGCGTTGGGAAATGGCAGCAGTTCTTGCTTCTGCTTTCCTTGACCCATAGGATCTTGTTTTTCAGGTTCTCTCTGCAATATTAAATTGCTAATTTCACAGTACCACATTTGGGGGTTGCTGCTTGCCTAACACATTGTCCACATGGAACCTGTCAAGAGCCCTATTGGAGAGTGACATATGCTGCTTTCTGAAGTTGGGGAAGTGTTAATGGTTCTTATTTTAGCTCCATCAGCAAAAGAAAATCACAAGCGATAGTGCCTCTGTGGCTAAATTTGTGGTTTATTGAAACTGTAGCAGAGCCCACAAGATGAGGAGGGAAAATAATGTCTGATTTTAAATTTCAGCTGTTGGCTGCAGCTGCAGTTTTCAGAAAGCTTTTCAGCCTAGTTCCTGTCTCATTTTCTCTTAGCTTCCTTTTACTGCAAAGGGAGGCTGAATTGCAACATTGAACACTCCATTATTAGGTTTTTCAGTACGCAAACAACTTCAACTTTAACTGGCATGGCTTTCAGCACAGGTTTTATCAGAAGTACACTGTTAAAAAGGGGATGGGGATACAAAAAATTCTAATTAATTTTTAAAAATATGAATGTGTAGCAATCCAAGAGATGTTTTCAAATAAATAGGATAATTGAATTTTCTGCAAGGTGCTGAGTTTTTATGTTAATGTTTAATTGAGATGTCTCTCCCTCAATGAAATAATAGCATCAGAATTCACAGTTACTTACATATTGAACAAAGCCACTGTATTCTTGCAACTGGTGACAGCTACTGAAAGATGGAGGGGAATTAGTCTTTAACCTGATAAAAAAAATCTCTGTGGCATGGCAGTCCCATGCTGATGGAGACAGCTGAGGAACTGGAAACATGTTACCTTTCCACAAGCAAGGCTTTATTCGTTTCCTGGAAACACTCCCGAGATTTACATGGCACTATGAGGAAAAGGTATTTAGTGATGATTTGCAAAACATTGCCACAGTCTTAAATGTCTGTGGCTAAAATCAAATACAGTGTAAGACCATGTTGAAAAAGGACCTCATGCTGCCCAAGAGGCCTGGGGTAGCCTCCTCCTTGAGAGGAATATTTCTCAGACTCTTAAGTCAGAAGACCACCCAGTCTTTTCCTTGCTGGGTGGGGAAAACAAACAAATTACCTTCTTTGATGGTTGGGAAAAGAAAGTGATTGATAATTACTCCCTGCAGCATTTTACCCCTAACTGTGGTATTCAGCCTGTGTTTTCTGGCTGAGTTTAGGCACTTTAGAAGACAGTGCAAAAGAGCAGACTAAAAGCATTACATGAATACTACTCATGGGCTGCAAACTCATCCTTCACTTACTTACTCGCCCTCTTCGAAGGGCACTCCTGTACTCCTGCTTTACTCTCTGTTGTGAGAGAGGACTTACAGGAGCTTGTAAGACTGAAATGGAGGCATGTAAGTAATATTGTATCTTGTCTCAAAGAGATCTTGGTGCTTCTTTCCTTCTAGCACTTTGCCCAGAATATACTCCAGCTGGTGAAAGGATTTAAATATCATTCCAGCTGCAGTCTTGAAGTATTATCTTTTAATGGCAGTTCTAGAGAAAAAAAAACAAAAGAGGGGTGAGAAAAAGCAGGAATTTATTACTGGATCGTATGAAATTATGAAATTTATTACTGGAGTGAACATGAATTATGAAAAATTAAAGTAATAGTATAAAAATCATAAATAAAACAATAGTAAAAATTGAACAAATTACAGAGTTACATTTTGCAAATGAGTCTTGGAAATCAGAGTATTGTAGAATTTGCATATGCAGTAAAAGTTCCCTATGTTGCCAATTAATATTTAACAGACTTTTCTTCTGGACTAAGGAAAACCTGTCATTGTCACTACTTACTGCCTGTTCCCTACCCTGTACTGGGCTGCATGTAAAGGCATATGCTGTGTTATGAAACATATTTGTATATCTCAGTGCAGACTTGAGTTTGTAAAGGGACATACCTAACAAAATGTCACTTTGTGTTGTCAGTGGAATGCTCATCTGTGAGTCATCCAGTGGTTTGAAAAGTTTTTGTAAGAAATACAGAACAGTTGGAATTAAATTGTCTTGGGTTATGTATTTATTCATGAGAGAGACAGAGACTCTACTGCTGAAAAAGCTTAAACCTTGCATGACACCTTCCTATGCTGACGTTGCTTATTCTTGTCTTCACCCCAGGCAGTTCTGTATGCTTCTTGTGGCCTGATGAGACAGAGCTTTGTTACTTTTCCTCCCTTTTTATCTCCTTGTACAGGAGCAGCAGACTTCCCCTTGTAGGAGGAATAAAATATTATGTGAGTCACGACACAGCATCTCACTAGGTGTTTGGACATTCTACCCTTGCAAAACCTGAAACATTCTTTCCCTTTTTGAGAGGAGGTTTCTGTGGCCACAGGCTCCCATCCTGTCTGGGCAGAGGGCCCCAGCCTCAGGTCCCGTTTCCCTGGGGGCTCTATGTTGTCATGCAGCATCCAGCTGCACCAGTGTTTTCAGAGGAAAATTTAGGTCATGTACCCTTTTCTTACTGTTAGTGTATTAAGTTCAGAAGAATGGGCTCTGACAATCCCACTAGTTGTACTGCAAGGAGAAGATGAGGATACTGGAAAGAAAGTGAAAAGAGGCAAAGACTTGTTTTCCAAGAAGTAAACCGAGACAAAAAGGTAATGCAAGGTTTATGGAGCTCAGTTGATGTGAGTGAGTGAGTGAGTGAGTGAGTGAGTGAGTGAGTGAGTGAGTGAGTGAGTGAGTGAGTGAGTGAAGGCTGTGAGATAGTTTTCCTACCTAGCACACATCCTACAACACGGGTGGGTCTGGCTGACAAAGGGGAATAAAACTGATCCTTGGAAACTGCAGTTAAGGCAACTTTGCCATGAAGAAATATGGTGCAATTTCTTAGCACTGAGGGTAATTAAACATGAGTTAGTTAACTGTAACAGTCTGGGAAATGAGAACAGGTATATTTGCAAAGCCATTTGAGCCCAGGGAGCAGGAAAGCCTGTATTTACTGGGTGGTTGCTGCAGGTTGTGGCAGTCCTGCTGCTGCTGGAGATGGTATGCCCAAGTCAGCAGCTCCATCAGCCATGTCCTGCCTGCTGAAACACCCTCAAATAACAGCAGTGGCAGCTCTGTATTAAAGGCAGTGATTATCATCAACTGTCATGCTTGCACCTTTCAGCAGATAATGTGCAGTGCTCAGTAGGATTTGTTCCCTTCTGTGTACATCAGGACAGGGGTGTTTTGAGGAGTTTTTCCTTTCAGGTTTTTTTCTCATGCATAAAAGACAGACTGTGCTGGAGACAGGGACTGGGTGTCTGAATCGCACTCTTGGTTAGGATGGTTTGGAAGTTCCTTAAGGTGGATGTCTCGTGGGAAATTAAAGACAGAGGAGAGAACTTTGCTCAGGGTTAAGCTCCCTCAGATGGGAGCTTGATGTCCTTCACTTTCTGATGCTGATCATCTGGGTAGATCTCATTGCATGTGTGGTGGGGTTTTAAACAAATGCTACTGCAAATGCAGCATTGGTGTCCTGAGATCAGTAATGATTTCTTCATCTCATTTAAGCTTTTGGCCTTTGTGTGAGGATCTCACATCAAATTTAATGGCTTGTGATAGATGGGAAATCAGACAAGATAATCAAATGGTCCCTGTTGCCCAAAAGCTATGAAACCCTAAATACTGAAGAGTGAATTAGTAAGTGTGCATCCCAGCAGAACAGACTGGGTAGGCCTGAAAAAGAACAGCAGTGCCACTGCTGTCAGCTCCAATTGCTTTCTTACTAATCAGCTATCTTAATAATAGCATGGGCATGGTCTGGGGAGGTCAGAGAGACACTTTGAAGGAGGGAGATGTACATAGTGTTGGAGAGGTCATTGATACATTTACAAGTTGAAAGGTCTACATTAGACATCTGCTCTTACATCTGCCTTCAGAGGCTGGTGCCCTACAAAGGGTAGAAATAAAAGCTTTACATACCACAACTTGTGACCATCCCTGCTGGGTTAGAAACCAGATCTGCATAGAAACAAAGCTGTAAGAATTTATTCTGGTTGTCTTTATCTCTTTTCAGATATTCAGATTTTTATTGTTGTATATTATTGCCATTGTAGTGGGGACAGGGAGAAACTGTAGTAAAAATGATTTAAAATGTCCAACTCATTAAGTCACAATGGTCCTGACCTCTCACTTGATTTTGGTCTGAGTCTTAGGAAAAAAATCTAGTTCTTTCCAGTGACATTATCAAGAAAAGTCAAATATATGATTGGGTACAGTCCAGAGAAGAATAAAATGAATAGCATTCCCAAAAGTGTTACTTTTCAAGAAAGACCATCATCATAAATTATGTGAATGCTGAGGGTTGGCAACACTGGTGCTATTGTGTTATATTTCTAATCATTATTTACCATTTTTTTTAATTGAAATTATTTTTTTTTTGTAGTAGAATATTTATCAGAAATGCTGATTGATAAGTAGGTGGTTATGGTAATCACAGCATAACTTGAACTATTACTTTATTTCTGAACCCAATCTTCATTGCATACTTTGTATTTCCTGTTAATTCAAGCAGTCACCTGACAATCTTATAGACTGAATGTGTACTTGGTAAAACCTGAAATAAAGCATCTCTCATATTATTCCAAAGTATAAATGTAATTTGTGAAGAGCAGCTCCTGGTACTTTTGATCACTAAAGCATGTTGCCTCATAAATTTACAACCAGATCCTGCAGATGTCCATGAAACCAGTGATAATCATTGTTTCAAGGAGTAAGTCTGTTCTTCTGGCACTGCTAAAAAGTTGGATCAATTTGAATCCAAACTCAACCAGAGCTCTCTTTGACTCAATTCATCCAAAGTTAACTTATCAAAACCAAAATGCCTTACACTGGGGAGAAATAGAATTTGAATGTAGAGCAGATGGACTTTAAAGTGACCTTTCCCCCTCCCTTTTGTCCACCTCCTTCAGAAACAATCCCCTACACTGTTCTTTCCCACCCACATATTGCTTTTTTATTCCATTAAACTGTAGTGATTAAAATTTCTGCAATGTAAGGCATATTTTGCTTTCACAGAGTAATTTGTTTGGTACCTTACAAAAACATGATCATATTTTCTGTTTTGGAGTTTGCAGGCTGACCTCTTTCCTTACCTTCCTGTACAAAAATGTGGTGTGTGAAGGAAGGGCTGCCCAGGCTGGTGGGTGTGAGGAGGAGCTGAGGCATGTCAAGGTCTCCAGCTCAAAGCTGGCTGTGCTGGTGGCAGTGTAGTCATATTAATATTAGTTTGGTATGGTGGGATAACAGCTGGAGGGTACAAAAGCTGAAATAAGGTGTTCCATTGCATGAGTCAGAAACATGGATCCTGTAATTATGCTCATTTTGCTCAGTTCCATCTTCCCTTGGGCGATGGAAAGGGAAGTCATGTTAAAGTGTATCTACTGTTAGCTTTGTTGGGATTGTCCCAAATTAGAGAGGGAGACAAAGTTATTGATGAAAGAACAGAATCTCCTCTTTTTTTAAGTTTTTCTCCTCACTTGAATGTTAGCACTTCTTTGTGATGACCACAGTTCTTTTTCTCAGTTTGCTTTAGGGCATGCAAAATGTTTACTGCTTTCAGGCCTTTTAATTTATTTAAAATATTGGAGGAAGAGGAAGAAAACAAAAAATAAACTTGGAAAACAGAAAATATAATCTATTTAACATGATCTAAGTCCAGGTGTGAGAGTTGTGAACTTGAACAAAATGTCTTTTGGAGTGCCTGAAGATTGCTGTGTTACTTGGAGATGAGCATCTGACAGCTTGGCAGTGCCAAGTGACAGGTGATTATAGCCACTTCCCAGAGCTATATTTGAAATGGAATTGGAAGGATGAATATATCTTCTGCCTGAATATTTCATGTTCAACTTCTTAGTCACTCCTTTGTATAGTTGTTTTAGTGATTAAGCCTGACTCTTGGCACCACTGTTAAGTCTCTGAACATTTCTGAAGAGCTGAAACCTGTAGGTCTGACAAGACACAATGAAATTCTGTTGTGGAGATGAGCAGAAAAACTCATACTTAATTTACTTTTTTGCTTCAGCTGAGTGTTACCATTTTACTCCTTGGGCTAAATTTTCCTCACAAGTATGAGACTTCTTAACTGAACTGGAATGTACAGAGTATAAATACTGAAACTCTCCACAGATTTTTAACAGGGAAGGTAATTTCATGATAAGTAATCCCAGAAGTTGTTTTAGATTGTCATTGTACTTTTTAAAATCAAGTTTTCCTTTAATTTAAGCACTGAATATTTTAACCACTATGCTTTCATTAAAAATAAGACCCACTTCATTGAGATCTCTTACTAAGTGGGTTAGACCAAAGGATCATAAAGCCCCCCTCCACATCTTAATAATCTAGAATTCTTTGTACAATACCTAATCAATAGACAATTAATTTAGAAATAAGCCTCTTTGCCTCCAGATGTATTTACATGGATTCATACTGATAGACCTCAGAATTTTTTCTCATTTTGCTTGTACAAGCAGGTGGCTGTCATTGTATCTTCTTTGATAATATGCTATCTGAACATAGTCCTCTTCTTTCAGAAGTGAGTCTATTTTAATTTTAAGCATTGAGAGACCACCACCCAGCCTGGCATGAAGATGCTGAGGAGGAATGAGAACGGAGATGTGCTCAAACGAGCTGCAGCCCTGAAGCTGCTCTCTGTTGTCCAAGGAGGAAATCAGAGCTTCATCACAATCAGTGCTCTTTCTCTGGAGTTAGTTCCTTTCTCCATTTCAAATCTGTGTGGTTGGTAGAGAATAGCCACCCATGATTCCCCAGAGTACAGAGGGGAGGTTTTCTGACACGCTGGAGCATCCTCATGATGCTCCCCTTCTGCAGGGTAGTCCCAAGCCATCTCTGGCCATATAAAGGCTTGGAAAGGTGCTGCTGCAGTGTGACCCACTTGAGTGCTCATAATTTCTCTGAGGCTTCTGCCTCACCGCTCCAGGTCTAATAATTTTTTCTGGACTACAACAGGTTAAACAGTGTCAGGCTGGTTCCTGTGGAGAGCATTCATGACGTTTTTCACAGTGGCTACAGGATTTCACATGGACATTGATACAAGTCTTTAAATATGGGACACTTCTTATGATTTAACTATTAATAATTAGCTTCCCAGATTTTTAGTTCTGAATAATTGCTAGAGCCATGGAGTCATTGTTGTATATTATCAGCTTGACTAATTGAGTGCAGCCAGTATTTGTTAATTGCTCCTCTTACGCACATGCTAAATCCAGAAGTGTTGAAGTTGCTCTGGGACATTAATTCTAAACACAATTAAAACATCATAACCTGTTGGCAATTATTCTCTGTGCATTGTTTTGATATTGATGGACCCAGATCTGAGAACAGTAATTAAAAGGAACCACTGTTATTGTTGATCCCACAGATAAACAAATGTTGATTGTGTGCTGTGAACTGGTTAATCAAGTTTATTTAAATTGTCGTTAGTGATTCATCCCAGTGACTGTACTGGGGTGCTCTTTATTTGAGCCTAATAATATAATGGTTCTGGCTGTCTCCAGCTGCTGAAGGAGTTTCACTAATTCTCTAAATAGACTTCAGTAACATCTTAAGGAATGGCCTTGTTAGATACACAAATTAAATCCAGCTTGAGACCAAGGAATTTTCCCTTAAAATGAGACATGATTTGAGACCTTTTTGTCCCAACTGCTCCCTCTCCTGAGAAGCAGCAGAGGTGATTATGTTTCCTGAGTGGTGATTATGTTTTATGGGCAGGCTCTTTGATTTGGTTTAATTTTGATGAAACCAAAGTGTGCCATGGTTAATCTCTTCCTTTGCCAATGCTCTTTAATCCTGTTTGAGAAACTACTTTCTACAGCTGCAGAACTTCTCATAAGGTGACACCCAGTTTTCAAGTCACAGGTCCACAACCAAAAATCCAATCTCTCTTAGACCATCTTTACATTTTGGGTGTCAGGCTTGCTCAGGCCCCTTAGCAGCACTACCAATACCATTTACTGTCAGTCTCAGCAGTGGGAGCATCTTGCTGTGGCTATGAAAGCAGCAGTTCCAGACCAGTTTGGCACTGTCCCAAGGGGCACCTTGCTGCCCACTGGGATTGGGAAAGTCAAGAGATCAACTCTGTCTTGTGCTCTTGTCTATGGAAACTAAAGGTGCTGGCTAAAAGTAGATAGTTAAATTATCATTATTATTATTATTGTTGTTGTTGTTGTTGTTGTTGTTGTTGTCATCATTATTTTAGTCTTAGACTAATTTTCTAGGTATTTTTCCCCACCATGGATGGGGGGAAAGCCTTCTAAGGAGCTAGAGTGCACTGACTCTGTTCTTATTAAGGTTCTTGGTACAAACACTGCTGACCTCCACAGCTAACCCTGGTTTTGTACAAGCCTGAAAAAGTTCCTTCCTTTCAGGCATTTAATGCTAGTATGTTTTGTACTTTCTTTTGTGTTATTTTAGGATAAGGTCTTTTTAAATGCCCTTAGTTTCTGAACTCTCAGTTTCTGGGCCCTGTGGACAGATAATGTCTTGGTACGGCTTTCATGGTGCTGCTCCAGGCAACTGCACTGGCTTTCTTTTTCCATCAGAGGTTTCTGAGTTACTTTACATTTCTTGAAGTTGCTGGTGTTCAGTGCTCACTATTGCTGCAAGAACCCTCTCATGCTTCCAGCTGGCTGCAAATGTAGATTGCAAGAGGCTCACTGCAATTGTCCAGACTTCGGAAAACCTTGGTGTCAAAGGTACATTCCTTCATATCACAAAAGAAACATCAGATAAGTGGGATGGCTGGCCATCACTTCTCCTCCTAAAACAGTCCACAATCAGAAGGAACAGGAGGAACCCAGGGCCAGTAAAAACACTATTCTAAATAAAATCACACTCTTTTCCTTATAATTGCTGGGCAACTATAGCAGTATTCTGCTGGGACCACCATACTGCAGACCTTAAATAGCAGTGCTAATGTTTAAATTGTATTTTCATCTTTTCTATGTTTTCCATGCCAGATTTCTGGGCCTTTTGCCAGGTTCCAAGACCATATAGAATTAGTTGTTAAAAAGGAAAATAAATATTTCTGAAGTGCTAGAGAATATGTATGTCTGATCTAATGAACAATAGTTTTGTTCATTTATCAATTGTTCATTGTAATTTACTCAAAAGTCTTTTTTTTTTTTTGACTGGAAGAGAGAGGATAGGAGTGTGAGGGGGGTGATCCTCCTTGAGCTTCTGTACTGAATTTATATATACACAAAACGTTTCTGTGTTCAATAATCTAAGTAGACAGGATGACATTTCTGCCAGATTGAGATGTAGAAGGAAATGTAGGGGAATTTTCCTAGCCTGTCTGGACTGGGTGGTTGAGAGGTCATTGCAAACAATTTGGCTGATGTTATATTGAAGTCAGAGTTGAAGAAAACTTGGAAGACCATATTATGCTACGTCTGTTTAAAAGGACATCCAAGATACTGCTACCTGGTGTTGGAGTATGAATTTAAGTGAGAAATTGCCTATTTTTATTAATATCTCAGTTATGCTTTGTTCTTTATCTAATTCAGAAGTTGTCTGCGGATAAACTTTCTGGTATTGATGCTGTAACTCAACACTAAGTTTGTTCCACCATCTCTGACTCAGTGTTATGATTTGGATAGACTAAATCAGTCTGATATTCTCTGCTAAATCAACACATGTGGCATCTGCTGGAATCTGTGGGATTTGATCTCATCCTTCTCAGCCACACTATTTTTGCCTTGCAGCCTGGTAGATCTATTGATTTTCATGCAGGCTGCTGGCCTCTGATCTGCCAAAAGAGAATTAGTTACAAGTTTCTATATGTTTTGCTACTGAGGCTTCAAAATCCCTCTTAATCCACGTCCCTGCTTACATATTGCTACCATTCATTTTTATTGGCTTCGCTAAAGTTGAATTCCTGTATCTTGATTTTTCCCCAAATCATTCTCTGAGCAGCTTGAAAGAATCCAACTGAAAACAAAACCTCAAAGAGTTTATATAATGAATTACTTTTAAACTAGACGCTGAAAAAGACAGAGGAGCATTTATCAGGAATGTTTGTGGGCTTGGTGGTTACGAGCTTAAAAAAAAAATACCGTGTGGAAAGGCTTTTGTCCCATGACAGAGATTTAAAAGGCTGCGGGTTCGGATTCCAGCGGAGGCTCAGGCCTGTAATCGCGTTTGAAATGTTGCCTTTCACACGGCCGCCCGGCTGCGGCGGGGCGCGGGCCGGGTAGGGGCGGCGGCGGAGCCGTCACCTGTTGGGGCCGGGCTCGGGGCGCCCCCGGTGCCACCNGCGGGGGCTCCGCGCCGCCGGCACAGCGCTTCCTTCTCATCGCCGAGCCCGGCGCTGACGGCGCGGCCGCTGCGGCTCCGAGTTGGAGAGGGGAGCTTGTGCGGTAGGCAGGGACAATGGAGGAAAATGAGAGCCAGAAACTTGAGCTGTGCCTGGCTTGCCCAGCAGACAGCAGGCAGACGAGGGGTAAGTAAGCGGCGATATAAGTGAGGCAAAGATGGAGTTACGTTTAAGCATGTCCCTCGTTGCTGCTTTTTATAACTGGAGGTAGAATGCATGAAAAAAAAAATAGCTTTTTTTCGTGTACTAATAGCTCTGCTGTGCACATTTCCCTAATACTGGAACTTTGTGAGTTTAACTTTCTCTTTGGAGAGATTTCTGTGTGCCCTCCGAAGCCGGGAGCACGCTGCATGGCTGTCAGGGATGCGGGATCCTGCCGGTGTGGAGGCTGAGGTGGGGAAAGCGTGTCCCCTTCCCTTTAAATGCTCTGCCAGACTCAGCTATGGCAGAGAAGTAGCTCTTCCTTCGTAAAAGTGGGTTTGAGCTTATCTTTACCTCGGGGTGTCTTTTAAAAGAGGGAGATCCACGGTAGATTGCGACAGGGTTAGTTTACTTTGAGTGAAACCACTGGGGTTTGTTTTGGAGCGAAGCCAGGGCTGTCTAAGCGGGGTTTCCACGGCGGCTCCGCCGCTGTGCATTCATACATTCACTGCTGCACTATCTATTTCCTATAAAGTGAACAAAAACTCTTTCCTTGAGAATTCTACATGGGCCATTCCGCGTGGAACGTAACATTCAGGTAGCCTGACAAACACCTAATCTGATCTATATCTATTATAGTGTTTGTGGGGCACCTGTGAATATTCCCATTTCCTGCATGTTGTATTCTTCAAAGGCACTTCAAAAGTTGTGTTACTGTGCTTCTGTGAAACAAATAGTGCATGCGGTTTAAAAAAAATCACACAAGTTTACCAGCATGCAATGCCAACAAATAGTGTATTAGCAATTTAGGAGGGGGAAAAGAAAGCTCTTTTTTTTTTTTTTTTAAATTGGGTGTTCATTAATTGATTGATGCTCTTTTGAATTTTTTTTTTTTTTT